>CM034154.1:401148467-401684656 GCA_019776745.2 Taxus chinensis
TGAAAGAGATTTAAAATGATAAAATAATCACGTAATGCAAAAGGAAGGTAAGAAAGAAGAATATAGACACGTTAAGGAAGATAATAACCAAAAAATGATGCTTCTATTACTTTCAGGTATACACAGTTGATTAAAATAGCATCTGAAGGCTGATATCTGCATGCGTGAACCAAATCTAGAGGTATGTGACTCAAAATTCAAAGATATAGAGTCCTTAGAAAATGATAAAAGATCAAAAATGTCCAATCCTTTACAATGAGAAATGCTCTTACATTTATAGATGAATAATGAGGGAAAGGAAGGAAAAATTTAATCTGAAACACAACCACTGACATCAAGAATTTAATTCCTATAAATCCACCTGTAGATCTACAAAATATGCTTCCCCATGTATGTTTGGCGTGTAGGAGAAGGAAGGAGGAGAAATCCATATCAAATCAGGTGGTTGAGGTAATCGTATCTTCTCATTAATGGACGTTTTCCCTTTTCTCCCCTACTAGATCTAAAAGAAATTTGAATTTGAATATAGTTGTCATAGCCATCTTAATACACAAGACACACGACATGCACTGACTAATTGAAAATATGACCAACTGTGCAAGTGCTTTGTTGTTTCTACCACATGTCACTCATTGGTTTATTACAAGGATTCGACACCTAAGTGGAATGATTTAATTTGTTATGTGTTGCACACTGAAGGTCTAATACATAACACTTGGCACAAAAGGGTGCAAAAGAAGGCACGAAGTCAGTCACGTAGAAGAGTGAAGTGCATAAAGAAAACATAGGGAAGGCATGCGCAAAGGTAACACACTCAGGTGGAATGGGAAAAAAAACCTACTGGAGGAATGTATGGTCAAGGAAAAATTATTACAAAGTAATCTGCAATAGTAAGTAGAGGGCGCATAAGAGGACTAGGGACTTAGCTGATTTGGGAAGAAAATATAGGGCATGTACAGGGTGCATGAACTACTGGGAGAAAGATGAATGCATAGAAAGTGAACGCTGGGGAGAATGGATCAATGAGGAAAAGGAAAACAAAATGAAGGAAAGAAAAGGAGAGAAGTATAACGTGCATGAGCACACGAGGAATTTCCACCAAGGAAATGTTCCAAGAGATAGATGAAGTGCGTAGAACCTACAATATGAAACCTTCAAAGCCAGAATGGGAATGTAAGTTATGAAAATAATGATGGGAGTTATTTTGGATAACAAGGACTAGACTGATTTACTAGACTAATAGAGCAATGAAATTGCGTAGGTGGTGTGTGTGAGAAGGTGATATATGAGTAGATTGCACTTTTGGTTCTAGAGGCCATGACATACTAGATGGACGAAGTGATGCATTATCAACTGCAAGATGGGATTGTGACCATGGAGTAGATGGAGGCACACCATTGATAGAAATGACCTAATTATTGTGAATGAATTTTAGAAAAAAATGATTCATGGAGATGATAGACTTAGACCTACAGATCTAATTGAGGCCTAAGAGTATCTCACATATGTTAGCTATTTGTCCCATAAGGAAGGGTACAAACATAGTAAGAGAACTGAATGTAACATGAAGCTTAACAACACTATATGAATTGTTCATCGGATATTAAATTTGTGAAAGTGTATAGCTAATAATAGTAAGAAGTGGAATAGAACACACACTAATGAGCCATGACGAATCAAAATTGGTGTTATTGATAAGGATAGATTCAATAGAGGCACTAATGTGTAAGTGATTAGAAGAGAATGCCACATGATAATCATGGTCAGAGAAAGAAATGATTGGAGGATACATCTTTGTATTAGCAACTAGGAAATCAAGAGCCCATGATGTAGGAGGAGGTACTACGTGATGTGTATGATTAACTGAAGATTCATTTGGTTTTTTTGTTTGTTTTATAAGTAGATTATTAAATATCTTGAGCTTATGATTTTCATTGGCAGGCGCAGAAGGTGTAGGCTTTGGAAGCTTAATTTTATTATTGTTGATAAAATCTTGAATGAGCATTTGAATTTCAAAACAATGATATATAGAATACCCTATGCATTGAAGATAGTCACAATGGTAGTTTTCATCATAATTGTAGCCTATTGGATGAGATGGATCTAATAGAGCGGAGGAGGAAGTGTGATAAGATTAATTTTGATAAGATGTGGAAGGACAATTAACTTCATGTATGTATGCTGGGGTGGTTTCTATTGAATCTCTATAGTGGTAGATACTGCATTGACAATGATTTTTATGTCAGTTGGTTTAGTTGGTTATGGTTTAAATGTTGAATTTGAAAATTTGTAGAAGATGATGCTTACTCTTGATATTTAATCTTACATATGGATAAGATCTTAGTTTAACAAATCTTAAGAGTATGATATAGTTGATCGAAGAAGGGAGATGTCTCAAAGAGTACACTCTTCTGGAGAGGTGGTAATAGATTCTGAATGAATAGGTCTTGAAGCTCAAATTCCACAAGCATATTTGAAATATTAGCTAAGTTGTTTTTATATTGTAAGACATAGTTTGCTAAGTTTTTATTAAATTGTTGCTTAAGTTGTACAAGTTGCACATATGAGATCTTGGAGCTGATGTTGATAGAGAAGTGAATGAGAAAATCATCATGCAAATGCATGAAAGATGTTACTGAGTGAATAGGTAGGTCATAGAACCAATGCATCACATACTCTTGGAGACTATGATGAGATAGATTTGCTAGGAGAGTGTGATCATTCGCATAATCAAGACATGTTACGTGAAAAGATCAAATATTCTCTTGTGTCACCATGGCCTTTGAAGATAGGTAACTTAGGAGAAATGAAATTAGGTGGCAACGAATAGGTAGAAATGACAAGTGAAAAATGAGTATGAAGAAGTGAAGAAGAATCAAGATATGGGGATGTACGAGAAGTGGCGAGCTGCAGCTGGTGAATTTGTGTCTACAGATCCTGATATAAAGAAGTTAAATCAGGAGTATTTGAAGAGGATCTAGGTTATGTATTATGAGTATTAGGTGGAAGGATAGGAATATTAGTGGTAGGAATGGAAAATGGAGAAAGAGGTTGAGTGGAAACCATGAGAGTTGAAGAATTAGTAATAAGAGGAGCCAAGGTAGCATTACGAGTATTTTTAGTGGTAATAAAAACATTTAGAATATGTAAAAGATGAGTGGGATTATTACGTAAAGCCTGTTGAAATTTTTTGAGTGTTTTTAATTGGTCTTGATTCACATTAGTATCCTTATCATATGGATTTTTACTATCTTATGTTTCTATTTCATTTAGGGAAACATTGTGAGAATTAGTAAAGGGATTGTCAGTTGCAGCCATTGATGTAGAGAATTCAACCATTGATTTGGAAACCCTACAAAAGGATGAAGGAATCTCAAGATTCTCAAGAGACCTAAATCAACCACTACGAGTGACGAGCATAAGAAGAAAACCCTAGAAAGAAGGTGGATTTGAGTGATGGGGTTCACCAAAATGATAATGCTAAAATGTAAATACACAAGCCTAATTTGAATGCAAGATTGTAGTAAATGAATTATAAATTAAGTACAATAAAGATACACAAGAAAACTCAATAATAAAATGTAAAACCCTAAGTGCAAAGAGAGGGTAAGAAGCATTAGATTATTTGTAGATTTATGAAGAATGTACAGAGTTGGAAATATGGAAAATACGAAGCACTAGATGTTGTACTGGAGCTCAGAAAATTATTGAATGAGTAGGCCAGAATGGGGTTCCTGGAGTGGGATAGAGGCACCTGCAGGAACCCTAGGACTATTTATGGGCATTTGGGTCTATGAAAATTCACAGAAAACCTCCTCTAAGGTGTTACAATGTGTTCACCTTTAGTCTTCTTTGCTCACTTTGAGGTCACACCAAGATCATTGAGCTCGCTGTAAACTTTCAATGAAGAATGAACATGCAAAACCCTCAGATAGACATCAAATCCAAAAAAGGACAGATGCAGAATAAGGGGTCAGACTATCCTGAACTGTCACAATGGTGAAACTATGGCTGAGTGTTACACTATATCTTAGATCTAATGTAGTTTTACATGTGTGTGTGCAAAATTGTACACTAGGTTGCTCTTATGTCAGTCACACTTGGATATAGAGAAAGTATCTAGATGTAGAATATAATGAATGTGTGCATGGAATAAAATAAACTTACCTCTGATGAAGTGTGCTGTAGAAAACCAACCCCCATGTTGTTTGTGATGGAGTTAGATTAATACAATGGAGCTCTTATATGTATTGATGGATGCAACCTTACATGGTTATAGATAGTGCTTAATGCTTAGTCCTTTATTATGATCACATAGCTTTATATTTATATGATTCCCTTACTTGAATTTTGTAATTAACCCTGAAAATTCAGATTACCAAAAATATAAGATGCTAAAAAAAAAGAAAGGAACCAAAAAGTTTGAGTAAATTACAAAGAGGACAGGAGCACCCAAAGGGGACGAGGGCACCTAACACTGGCATTATAGTTGGGCGCTAGTGTCCAGGATGATAAATGTCAAAGTATAAAAAGACACACTAAGCAAGTAAGGGTGAAAGAATAGGAGTAAAAATAGACAAATAAAAGTGGCCAAAGACATAGGTTGATTAGTATTTTTCTTACTTAGGAACCATATGAATAGTAGTATGTAATCGGGACTAGATAATTACCAAAATTGCATGATTTTATGTGTACAGAAGCATGATAGAGGATGACCTTAAGAGGTGGCGAATGAGACAAATTAATAGTTGTAGAGACTCACACATGTGGAGAGAGAGAGAGAGAGAGAGAGAGAGAGAGAGAGAGAGAGAGAGAGAGAGAGTCTATATTGAAGGGCATATCAATCATTGTCATGGTGGCAATTAATATGGTGAAAATTATAAAAAATATGGTTATGATTTTGGTGTAGCTAGTGAGGGGAATGTCATTTATAGTTGTAGAGACTCACACATGTGGAAGATGAGAGAGAGAGAGAGAGAGAGAGAGAGAGAGAGAGAGAGAGAGAGAACGATCACAAGAATGGGTGTGGAAGGAAATAAAACCCTTATCTTCTAATTGTTGGAGTCTATATTGAAGGGCATATCAATCATTTTCATGGTGGCCATTAATATGGTGAAAATTATAAAAAATATGGTTATGATTTTGGTGTAGCTGGTGAGGGGAATGTCATTTATTTGAAGTTAGATAGATTAGTCTCTTATCAAGTAAAGTACATAAGACATCATGTGGTCTAGCAACATGCGGTAAGTATAGTGGTTCATGGGTGGAAGGTGGGGAAGGTCTAGGTAGATGTCTACTTTTTGGTGGAGGGGAAGGATGCCTATGTGGAGGAGGAGATGGTGACCATGAAGGAGGTGCAATGGGTGGTAAAGGAGAGGTTTTTGTAAATGGTGGAAGGGTAGAAGAAGTAGGAGTAGGTTTTATAACATGATTCACAATTAAATATTTTTCTAAATCAATAACCTTATATCAAAGAAAAGTAAAGGAATCACATGTATTATACATCAAATTTTCTTTTAAAGAAGGAATTAAGCCATAACGGAAAATATATTGCATTTCTAAATCAATAGGCTGAAAAAGTAAATGGTGCATGCAATAATTAAATAAAAAAATCTAATATAAAATTGGTTCTCTTTCCCTGATGCAAAGAAGGTAAATGCTCATATGTAACTTTAGGCCTATTATTAGAAATAAATCACCTAAGGAATGTATCCTCCATATCATAATAAGTGCTAATAGAGAAACTAGTTAAATGGCTATACCATTAAAGAGAAACATCTACAAGACTATGATGAAAAGATTTGAGTAACAACATATCATTAGAATATGAAGCCATGACTAATCAGAAAGCTTTAAGATGTAAATAAGGATTTCCCATGCCATCGAAACATGAGAAGGTATGCGTAATGAAACCCTTAGGGAAAATGAAATTGTGAATCTTCTTAGGAATGGGATTTCCAGGAAGGGTATTATTGTCAATGGAAGTGTAATAGGCTCTACTTTCTAGGGTAAGGGTACACACTTTTCTTTGTAAATCACCAACAACATGCATGAGGGAAAGGATATCTTGTAAAGGAATGGTTTGGGAAATAATAGGAACATTGAGGGGTTGACTTTTTCCATTATGAGTGATTATAGGGACTTGAGGAGAGGGACGGGATGTATAAGGAGGGGATGTATGTGAAGGATCTAAAGGTGTAGTAAGCGGGGAGTCAATGGGTGTATGATCAACATGAATAATAGGAGATACACTAAGATTATCATTAAGTTAAACTAGGAAATATTTGGAAAAAAATTAAAAATAGAAGAAGTATGAGGTGTAGATTCACATTCAACAATTTTAATGCAAGAAACATAATTATTAACATGTGCATTATCATTATCATAATCAAAGTCACTATAATACATATTTTTACAAAAAATAATTTCATGAAGGAAAGTATCATTATGTAAATAATCTACACTAGCGATATAATTTACCATAGTAGTATAAGATGAAGAGGATATAGCATCATTCATGTCTGAATGGCGAAGAATAGTCATCAAGGAATTGAATAGGGGAGATGAAGCAAGAATTAGGACTTAAGAGTTTATCAAGAATAGATGCTTAGAATTCCAAGAGTTGTTGGGTGACATGTTGATCATATTGGGGATTTTTCATGAGAGCTTGTTGATCAAGGAACACTTGAAAAAATGCACAAAAGAAGTCTGTGCGGGGAAGTGAGTCATATTTAAAGGCACCAATGGATAGGGAGAATGCGTGCACAAAACATAAGTTTAGTTTTTAGGATTTAATTGTTTCAGTCATTAAGGTCTATTTTTAGAGATGATGTGCAGAGAAAACAAATGAGGTAAAGACATGTGTGCCACACATTGGCTATTTTTGGAGGATTGGATATGAATTACTTTGTATGGACACAATTTGGAAATAGATCTGCTACTGACAATTAGTTAGTAGTAGTCTATTATTAGCACACTTATATGTGTGGCTAGTTTTGTAAAGGCACGTGGCTAAGAATAGCATGTGACCTATTTTTGGGATGGATAAGAGGTGAAGGGAAAGTCCCCACCCTTATATATATGTATTAAACTGTGTAATAGATATACACATAGAGGGGATCGAGATATACAGAGATATGCTGTTAAACAGCTATGCGCATACTACTGCTATTGTAATGAGGATTCTGTAAAATTATTTCATTGAATATAATGAATGAAATTGGCTAAATCCAAGTGTTAGTTCTATGTGTATCTAAATCTAGTATGTTTTAGATCTCATCATGGTTAGTACTTAATTATGATTTTCCTTAGATATATATTTGTTATTCTCTGTAGAATGATGAGCTAGTAATAGAACTATATATGTTAAGTCTCCATCATGCTAAAATATTGCTACAACAACCATAAAGAGGGACTTGGTACCTTTGCATGATTTGGGTGAGTGCTTAGTTAGGCTGAGTGATGTGCCAACGCATCTAGGGTTTTATAGGGTTCGTATCACTGAATCCTAGGCTGCATCATTGGTTCCTTTGCCGGGACCTCTTTTTCAGTTGTTTTTAAGATGGTTTGCAATGAAGACATACCAGTTGACCTTAACAAATATTGAAGAATGGATATGTGACCTAGAAGAAGAATACGCATGGTGGTTCAACATTGGATCTGAGTTTAACACACGTACTTGGGTGGAATAGAATATGTATGACAGTCTATATGAGAGATTTTTTACTATATTTCTAGTAGAAATATACGAGTGGCTAGTTGCTTATGCATCTAAAAAAATTTGGAGGTATAATTTACTTGTCTAGACACATGAAGAATTCCAGGCCCTTTATGATGCTAATCTGATTTGGACTCAAGCTGTGGATACATGGTTTCGTGGTGTTTTGAACAGTTATATCTTAGAATACTCGATTTCCACCTATTTGTGTCCAAAGGTAGCTTAATTCCAATTATTACGAAATCCACGGGGAGCTTACCTATAAGGCATTCCATTGGAAATCAAGATCCTGATGGTAAATTTGAACTTGGAGGGTAAATTGATGGCTAACTAAACCCCAGCACATGTGGGGGTGGGGGTAGGACTGGTGAAGGATAGTGGACTTAGCAGTGGCAAGGTAGAGCGAAGAAATGTGGCTTAAGTATAATGAGGTGTGTAAGAGAGAGATAGAGAAGAAACATGATGTTGCAGCGTGGTTGGAGTTGATGAGAGAGATGGCTCGTGAAGGATTTAGAGCTCACGTAGAAGATGTGGAGCTAGAGCATCATGAACCCCCCCATATGGGAAAGCATGATAGGGAACCCTCATTGGCCTCACAAGGAAGTGTGCCAATAGAGATGACCTGGGCTGCGGGCATGCATATGAATCCACTTGGTAACCTATCCCTTACCCTTGGTTTTCTAGTATCTAGTATGACAAGTAATTAGTAAGAAAGTTTGGGAAGTAATAGAGAAAGTATATCAATGGAAGGGTAGATGAATTCATTTTTATTTAGAGGTGTGTTTTCAGGCACATTGTCTGCATAGAATATGAGTGCACCAAATGTTGGATTCACTTATGGAAGTGGAACTAATTCATAGACCGTAGGGGTATAGTATAGTACTACTTTTGGAGCATAGGGAAGTACATCTACAAGACCTATTCTAGCTACAGGTTCGGGATCAGGAGGCATGGTAAGCTCTAGTTCAGGTGGATCTGGAGGTAGGGGAACACTGGAGGTTCTGGATAAGGTGGACAAGGTCCGCACCAACCCCTGATATTTATATGGAAATGTCTCTTCATCTTCCAAAGTATAGGGGAATAGATGATGCTATTGAACATGTGCATAGATGTGAAATATTGTGGCGTGCAAAATGAATCACAACTTCTGAGCGTAGGGAAAGTTAATTTACTACTACGTTACAAGGGCATGCACACAACTGGTACAAAAATTTTGACCTTGATCAGACTTGCATGGATTATGCAACATTGAAGGATGCGTTCTTAAAAGAGTTTCATATCCCTGAATTTGAGCATAAGAGTATAATTGCACTAAAGGATATTAAGCAAGGAACTACTGAAAGTGTGTGTGAGTATGATTCCTATTTTAAAATGCTTCTGTCTAAAATTTCTTATGATATTCACACAAGCCAGCATCCATAATGGGTTTTTAGGTGATTGATTACACCATTTAGGACGAAACTGTCACAAAAGACGTATACGGATCCGCGTGAGGCATTGATAGCAACCCTATGTACTGAGGTAGTTGGGAGTATTGAAACTGACATTAGCCCATTCTTAGAGGCATAGATTATAGCTATGGAAAAAAAGATAGAGACATTATTAGTGAATTTAGCACATGAAATGCGCTCAGGAATTTGGTGTACAAATTAATAAGTAGAGGGTCACATAAAGGATAATTGTCCTTGCAGAATAGTACACTCATTGCTGATGGATTGTGAGATATTCCACTTAAACCATGATT
The DNA here is from genome assembly GCA_019776745.2 of Taxus chinensis. Lineage (NCBI taxonomy): Eukaryota > Viridiplantae > Streptophyta > Pinopsida > Cupressales > Taxaceae > Taxus > Taxus chinensis. The sequence continues at coordinate 401,157,929 of CM034154.1, forward strand.
TTAACCACTACCCATTACTATAATGTGTGATAAGGAAGAATGTTTCAAGCTACTGTAAAATCTGAAGGTCCACAACTCATGACATGGAGGACTACCGACTGATTGGATAGATCCATGATGCTATAGATATTGGTGTAAGAAAGATAGGAGTTTTAGATAACTCTAAAGAAAAGAATGAGCATTAGGATTGGGAGCACAATCAGGAGCACTATGATCAGAATGAGGGGTTTTTTGAAAGCAAATGTGGTAGAGGTCGAGGATACCATGGTGGATTCAGAGGATGAGGCCGTGGTGGTGGAAGAAGTGAGCTTCCTCATGGAACATGTTATACTTATGGATCTCTTGACCACTATAGGTGTGAATGTCCTCAAAATATTACATGTTCTTTATGCAGAAAGAACCATAGCTATGAAGAGTGCGCATACTTATATGAGCATCTGAGTAAGCAACATAAGCAAGAAAAAAAGGTGTCGGGATGGTTAGGATACAACGTGCTATGGAAAATCAATGGAGGCCCAAATTAGAAGCAAAGTCCGAGGCACTACAAGTGAGGATCATGACTTGTGCTGAGGTAGCACGTGCCAGGGAGGTATTATAATAAAAACCTACCATTACTAAGGATAAGGTTCTTCATGCATGGTACCTAGATCCTGCCTATTAGAAGGAGGTTTATTAGGATACCATGGAAATGCTAAGGAATCTTTAGAGTGAGATACAATATTTAAAGGAGCAGAAGAAAGTGTCAGAGATGGTCCAAACTGATATAGATGACTTAAGAAAAGTGTGCAAAATGTTGCACCAGGAGAACATCATTCCACTCTTAGGAAGTTGGTTGAAAGGGAACACTCTACGTGTAAGTAGTAAGACTGGATGATAGATCCTGCATGCAAATATCCCTCCTCATAGTTTTGATTATGACAAGGAAATCACTCTGAATGCTGTTGTGGATGGGTGGCTGTTGAGTAATATACTTATTGATATAGGCGTGGAAGTCAATGTTCTTACCTTGGATGCATGGGTACAAATGGGGAGACCCCCATTACAACCATCCTCTAATGTATTATTAATGGCTAAGTGAACTAAGGCCACTCCCATAGGAGTTTTAAAAGATGCATCCATTACCATACAACGAGCCAAGTTCACTAGAGACTTTGAAGTTTTAGTGATAGAAGAATCAGATAGCTTCCTAGCTCTACTAGGGCGTCCTTGGTGCTATGCAAAAAATGCTGATCTTCGGTTCAACAAGGGCTATATCAGTTTTGAGAATAAAGAGGAAAGAGTCATTATCCCTTTAACAGATGGAAAGTCCATGCCTTATGTTGAGCCTTTAAGTGAAGAAGATCTGAATAGGATTTATGTACACGCCATCCAAGATCCAGAGATAATTGAACCAACCAAAGAAGGACTAATTCAGTGGGAGGATGCACAATCTATTAGTGATACTACATGTTTTTCTTGTGATAATTGGGCTCACAAAACTTACGAGTTGGTAGGGCGTGGAGTAAAGAGCATATTCCCTCAAGGCACAAAATCACGTTATGTCAAGAAGATAGGTAACAACTCGGTACCTTGTTACATAAGAGAAGTGGATCCCATGGTATTCCTATGTGTCATGGAAAAAAAATGGATAGACCCACTAGAAAGAAGAAATATGATAGCATATACACTATGTGGGACAATAACACACTGGTGGGTAGTCCACAAGGATAATTTGGTTGAATGGGATGAAATTAGGGTTGCTCTTACTACTAGGTTCTTTAGGAGCAATGCACCTACTAAAATATGCAATTATCATGGTGATCAACCTGTTCAACACCATGTTCAGAAGTGTGAGAGACTATGGACAGAAAGGAAGGAAGCTTTACCACCTTCACTATGGGTACACCAGTTTTATTCCACTTTACAAGGCTGCACACGTGTTTGGTATGTATATGTAGAACTCCACAAAGAAATTGGAAATTGGAAGAATTTAATTGCAGGAATGGCCCAGACATTTCACTTCTTCCCTATAAAACCTTTGGTAGAAGAAGCATTGAAAGTTATCAAGTGCTTAAGTATGGGGGATAGTGCCAAGGCTGAAGAACTCCTCCAGGAATTATTAGATAAAGAGTACTTAGGAGAGCATCTTGATAAAGAACTAGGGGTCGATGCAACATTACTTAAGCTCGCTTGCCTTGTGAAAGAGAGAGGAAAAATGGTCTACCTAGTGAATGATGAAGAAGTAGATAATCTAGATGTAAACCATTAAATAGGAAGGCGTGAGGTATTAGACAGTATGGATAGGACCACATACGTGTATCATGAACATATGAAGACAAAGTGGGTGACTATTAGAATAAATACTGAGCCTAAGGTAGCCATAATTGGAGACTATTGGTTAGAATCTGAAGTGGCCAAAATCATAGAGTTATTAAGGGACTACCAGGACCTATTTCCTAGGGGGTACCATGAACTCAAAGGCATGCATGAGTCATTAGGGGAGATAAAGATAAATCTTAAAGAGGGTGTACACCAGTTAGAAAGAGGCGTTATAAAATGAACCCTAATTTGCACGAAAAGGTCAAAGAAGAGATTGATAACATGTTGAAGTCTAGAATTATCAAGCCCCTTGATGAGTCAGAATGGGTTAGTCCAATAGTGATCAATATCAAGAAGGATGGATGGATTAGAATATGTGTGGACTATAGGGAGCTAAATGCTGCATGTGTAACAGATCCATTCCCTATGCCATTTACTGAGGAAATACTAGGAGTTGCAAGGTGTGAAATATATTCATTTATAGATGTGTTCTCTAGGTATAATTAGGTTAGGATTGCTCAAGAGGATCAGGAAAAGACTACATTTACTACTGAATGGGGTAGCTTCGCCTATACTGTCATGCCTTTTGGTTTGGAAAATGCGCCTACTGTATTTTTGCACATAGTTGTCCAAGCATTCAAGGAATTTATTCATAACTTCTTACAGATATATTTAGACGATTAGACTGTGTATGGATTAGTTAAGGACCGCTGTGACAATTTGCGCTTAATGTTTGAACAGTGTAGGTAGTTGAGATTCTCTTTGAACATCAAGAAGTGCATATTTTCTACACCATTTGGGATACTTTTAGGACACATAATATGCAAGGAGGGTTTGCTAGTTGACCCAGTGAAGGTTGCAGTCATTATAGGCCTAGGGGAGCCTACCATTCAAAGTTAGGTGCACGGTTTTTTGGGACATATAGGATATTACAAAATTTTTATCAAAGGTTATGCAAAAATTTCCACACCCTTAGAAGAGTTACTAAAAGGGAAAGGTACATCCTATTCTGGAGAACAACAATAACGTGCATTCGAGACATTAAAGGAGAAACTTACTACCATGCCCATTATGCATTTTCCTTCATGGGAAAAACCATTTCATGTACATGTTGACGCCTCTGACATGACCATTAGCGCAGTGTTGGCTCAACTTGGAGAGGGTATTATAGATCATCCTATCTATTTTTCTAGTAGAAAGCTGACTCATGTAGAATATAATTACATAACTATAGAGAGTGAAGCTTTGTCAGTGATTTATGCATTACATAAATTTCACCAGAACCTACTAGTTACACAATTTGTCTTTTATATAGATTACATGGAATTGAAGTACTTGGTCAATAAGCCTATTTTACAAGGGCACATATGTCGATGGGTGCTCTTATTTCAAGAGTTTTATTTCACAGTTGTGGTAAAACTAGGAAAAAGTAATTCTGGACCAGATCATTTATCAAGAATACAATCAGGAGAAGAAGCACAGGCAATTGAGGACACCATGCTAGATGGAAAATTATATAGGTTACAATGCATTCCATTTGAACTAGAGGTCATTGCTATATTTTTACACACAAGGATGACACCAGAAGGAATGAAATCATTGGAGAAGAAACAACTTGCTATACACACTGCACCTTATATATTAATTAGTGGTGACTTATACAAAATGGACCAGGATGAAATATTGTGCCGTTGTGTGTTGGAACATGAGCGCATGAGAATTATGGAAGAATTTCATAGTGGAATTACAGGAGGTCACTATGCAGGTGATGTCACAATGCATAATATTATACTCGCTAGATTATGGTGGGAGACCCTCTATAAAGATTGTAAGGAATTTTGTAAGGCATGTGATCATTGTCAACGTCTTGGAAGACCAAGTCAGTGAGATGAAATGCCTATGAGATCTATTGCTAGTGCAGAACCATTTGAGAAATGGGCTATAGATTTTGTGGGTCCTATTTTAGTAGCTACACATAGAACTAGATCACGCTACATTAACACTTTCACAGACTATCTAACATGGTGGGAAGAAGCAACACCTACAAAGGAATATACAATAGCTACAATAACTTAGTTTTTATGGGAACATATTATTACAAGGTATGGATGTCCTTTGAGTTTGATTAGTGATAGGGGCACATGTTTTCTTAATGAGACAATCAAAATTTTATTGGATGAGTTCATGATTGCACACCATAAGACTACACCCTATCATCCTCAGGAAAATGAAACTGTTGAGGCTTTCAACAAAATTTTGAGCCACACATTGACAAAAATATGTGATGTTGGAAGAAGGTATTGGGATGATAGAGTATCTATAGTACTTTGGGCATGTAGAACAACATATAAAAGGTTGAAAAAATACACACCATTTCAGTTAGTGTTTGGCACAAAAGCCATTCTTCCTATGGAGTTTATGTTACCTTCTTTGCGTATTGTGCACATTGGAGGTCTAATTGATGAGAAAGATTTAGAAGAATGGATTGAAAAGATAATTCAGATGGATGAGCGATGAGCCATAGTGCAGTGGATTCAGAAGCAAGAAAAGGCTAGGTAGAAAGCATGGCATGACAAAAACATAAGGGATAAAACATTTGAGATTGGAAAAATGGTACTTCTCTATGACTCTAAGTTCTTGTGCCATCCAGGAAAACTTAAGGTACATTGGTTAGGACCGTATGTTATCATTGACATCCTTGAAACAGGTGCTTACCAGTTAGAAGCACTTGATTGAACATGGCTACCCGATTACTTCAATGGGAGTAGGCTGAAGCCCTACTATAAATAAGTCTTCTTGGTGTTTGTAATTAGGAAATATTTCCATTTAGATTAGATTTTCAATTATGTATTTCCTTCTTTGTCACTATGATTTTTCAATTTAATTAGTGTGTTGTGAAATAAGCGTTCTTGCATGCATGAAGATAATTACTATATGAAGCATGTTTATGTGTAGAGGACTACACATAATTTTAGTGTGGGGTGGTTGTCAATATCTAGGTACAAGATTATGGGAATTAAAAGGTGAAAGGAATAATCTACTACGAGTGCTCTTTAATTAAAAGGATTTCCTCTAAAAATTGACCAAAGATGGAGATGAATGAAGGAACAATATAACATGAGGTAAGTAGAGGCCATAACAACTACTAGTAGAAGGTGTAGTGATGAGGTACTCAGGTGCAAGGAAGCACGCTGAAGAGAAGTCTGTGACTATAGGGAAGGAAGGCGTGCTCGAAGGTTATAGCTAAGGTGTGAAGATGTAACGCATGGAAAGGATGGAATTGGTCAATTAATGAGAGGATATTTGGTAGGTGAAGGAGAAATGAATGCATCAAAAATTTGAAAATCTATATAAGGATGGGATGCGAGTTCATTTTTACCATTGTGATTAAGATTATTTGAAAAGGATCCAAGTGTGAAGAGCCAAGTGATCCTATTAAGGTGTGAAAGGCATGTAACTAGTTGTGACAAAGAGATCTGGGCGCAGAAAGAGCTTAAGTCCTCAGTGGTGAAGGGTTTGAGCGAAGAAATGTGACAAAGAGGAGATAGGGCATGTAATTTCACCGAGGGAACACTGAATCAAGCTAGGGTTTGATTCACACATTGAAAAATTCAAGAGGAAAGGATATACAAAGGATTGCAAGGTAGAAATGGCATGTAAGAAAGTAGTTGTAGCAAGAGTGAAGGGAAAAAAGGTGGTAGAAGAAGAAGAGGAGATAGCTCCTAAAATAAATTTTTCATAAATGCAATATCTAGAGGGGGTTATCGTCAGCTAGGAGTTGGATTCTCACATAAGGAAAATTAAGGTGAGTGAGTACAATCACCATACCATAGACAATAAGAAGGAGCTTGACGCGTTGCTAAACACAAAGACAAATAAATGCACAGCGGAAGACATTCTAGTGTATGATGATGCTGACAAGAAGATCTTAAAGAAGATAGGATTTTACCAGCTATATGAACTCCCTTACTTTGGGAAATATGAGCCCTTGTACCAGTGGCTCATGAGTAGAGTGCATGAAGATTTTTTCTACTTTGCAAGATGCCGAGCCAGAATTTTATCTGTGCTCATCTCCACGGAAACGGGGTCAAAAGGCACATGAGAATATTTAAAATATGACTTAATAGATAAGGACATAATATTGGAGACCAGAAAGGAGTTGGGGTACATAAAGGGTCCACGCAACATGGACATCGATAAATTGAAGAAGTATCCAGTGGTGCAAGCCACCACGCATCTGGTTACAAAGCTAAATGACCAGGAAAGGTGGTCAAAAGTGAACACCATGTGGCTGCACATTTCCAAAAAGATGTTTGAAGGGGTAGTATACAAAATTTTACGTTATATTGTAGAAAAAATCATTGAGGAAGCATGCGCAGGAGGAAATATCAACTTTGGAGCTGTTCTGTTATCACTAGTGGTCATGGAGATCAGAGTACCTGCTGTACCAAAGGAGAAGATAGGGAGTATCCCATAGAACACAAGTCACCTGTAGAATGCTTCAAGAAGTACTTGTGTGAGGGATCCATGACAGAGAAGGTCAAGTAAAGGGATGAGAAGTGGTATGATAGGCTCTGTGACTTTTGAGGAAGAATGACGCATCCCCAAGGACTTGCATTTGGTGGTTGGAAAGGTAGTTCATTTTGTTGTATACCAACATTTCTGTATAGTACAGTTCACCATGAAAGATGGAGCATGGAGCCCTTGGTGTAAGTTTCCATATGCCTTGACAATAAGGTACTCCCAGGCATCAATACACAGGTTCATAGATTTATGAAAACTGAAATTCAATGTGGATAAGGTAGATTGTGATGACCACACACTAAGGAAGAAATATGTGTATCCAGGGTGGGGTGCATATATTGAAAGGCTCATTTAAGATGTTTTAAGCATTAAACCAATAAGTCTGACTGTGGGAGATATTGGAGAAGCATTGGTGTATCTTCAACTGAAGCCTAATATGGAGAATAACAAGTATGTGGAAGATGAGTTCGCACTTCCGACACCACTGAAGGGAAAGCATACAATGGAGAACATCCCAGTACCTAATCCCATAGAGCCAATAGAAGTGGAGGATGAGGAGGATGAGCACAAGGATAGTTGTGGTTTGGAGCATAGAGATAGAATACATGCTATGAATAAGGATGAAGCTAAGCATGCCACTACACCACCTTAACCACAAGAAGGGTATGATGAGGACTTGGGTACAGTCCAAGGAGAGCACATATTTAAGTGAGTATTTAGGAGAAAAAGGACACAAGGTGCTACTCCGTAAATAATAGGAAAATCAACCAGACTCTCTCCATAGAAGGAGAAAACTATGTAAAGGATAAGGAATTTGAATTTGAATGAGGAAGCATAAGATTCATAGGAAAGCGTGCCTACTTCTCCTACACCTCTAGAGAATGTAGAACAAAAAGATGAAGAAATGAAGCAAGGAGAAAAGGAGAAAAAGGGAACAGATGAGAAATCTACATATACTGCTTAGGACATAGAGACAATCCCAAATTTGGAATCTCAAGATCCTAAGTAGCCATGATCTAGAAGAACAAGTGGAGAGCACATTCCACTAGCCATGGGTTATGCAGAGGACACAGGTACAATTATCTACACCCATTTCTAGAGCAGTCTATCGCAAAAGGAATTATATGATTGGGAATTAATGGATGAAGATATGGCTACAATACACATGAGGAAGTAGTTATCATGGTCCATGCACACACACATGGATGAGATAGATTTTGATGTGTGTGAGGATTCATGTGTATCAAGGAGGTTGAAGAAAACACCTCAAGCTAGACACATGATGGTAAAGCCTACTGTCATGTCAGATGAACAAGTGAGTAATGCATTGGTCAAAGTATCAACAGAGGTGGTGAGGTGGAATATGGATAAGGCTACCACAATTAGGGTGCTCAAGGAAGAGATAACAACTAAGGATGGGGAAATAGCATGCCTAACATAAGAGAGAGACTTAGCATAGAAAAAGAACGATGTATTTATCCACATTGCAGAGGAGATTGGAAAAAATGTCATAAGAGCTAGGCCACACTTGGAGCCAAAGGTACCACAGACATTTCCTTAAGCAATACACTATGTAGGAAAGTTGGTGGACCTAGTGCTTGAAGATGAGCCTTTGCGCATGCCAGCACCAAAGGATCCAACACAAGAGGCAGAACAAGAGAAGTATTTAGTGATGCGGAAGATTACATCCTATGAAGGACTGCTACAAGAAGAATTGAAGAAAGTAGACCAAGCCTTGAACATTTGCATAGGTCCATAGGTGCTCATTAACATAAAAACCCTAGAGGAGAACAATGAGGTTCAAAAATAAATGAAGGATGAAACATTGGGCCACATAGAAATATTATCAATGGTTAAGTAGAAGTGTAAGACTCTGGAAGCAGCAAAAGAACCACACAAGACTCAGCTAGAAGAGCTTGGGAATCTCATTGCATAGAATATGGATTTACTACAAGGAAGGATGACTGCAATGTCTAGCATTGTGTTGATCTTATAAAATGAAAAAGGGGAGATTGTGAGGGATGAATTGGAGTCCATTACTGTGGATATTCTAGAAAAAGTAGAGGAAGCACTCGCTGAATAACAGACCTTGGAGGCTGAAATAAAATAGGAATATCCTGAATTAGATGTTCAGGTTGAAGAAGAGACTATGGAGTAAAAATATTCTTTCATACATTATTTCATTCTTTCCATTCTTTCTATTATTTTATTCTTTACTTAAGTTTTTGGAGATTACTATTGTCAGGGAGACAATGAAATTAGTGTGGGGTAATGTTGATTAAGGAAAAATTGAAAAAAATCACATAAGAAGTCCATGCGGGGAAGTGAGTCATATTCAAAGGCACGAATGGATAGGGAGAACGCGCACACGGGACATAAGTTAAGTTTTCAAGACTTAGCCGTTTCGCTGATTAAGGTCTATTGTTAGAGATGATGTACAAAGCACACAAACAAGGTAGAGATGTGTGTGCCACACATTGGCTATTTTTTGAGGATTGGATACAAAGCACTTTGCATGGACACAAGCCAGAAATAGATTTGCTAATGACAATTAGCTAGTAGTAGTCTATTGCTAACGCACTTGCATGTGTGGCTAGTTTTGTAAAGGCATGTGGCTAAGAATAACATGTGACCTATTTTTAGGATGGATAAGTGGTGAAGGGAAATTCCCCACCCTTATATATATGTAGTAAACTATGTAATAGATATACACAAAGAGGGGATTGAGATATATAAAGATATTCTATTAAAACTACAATGTGCATACTACTGATATTGTAATGAGGATTCTGTAAACTTATTGCATTGAATATAATGAAGGACATTAGCTAAATTCAAGTGTTAGTTCTATGTGTAGCTAAATATAGTATGTTTTTGATCTCATCATGGTTAGTACTTAATTATACTTTTCCTTAGATATAGATTAGGTATGCTCTGTAGAATGATGAGCTAATAATAGAACTATATATGTTAAGTCTCCATCATGCTAACATCCTGCTACAACAACCCTAAAGTGGGAGCTAGTACCTTTGTGCACTTCAGGTGAGCGATCAGTTAGGTTGAGTGATGTGCCAATGTGTCTAGGGTTTCATAGGGTCCGTGTCACTTAATTCTAGGCTGCATCAGAGCCCAAAATTTAGATTCTTTACTGGGGTTGAAAAAATTGGTTTCACACCTGTTAAGGTCATAGGGTGATGTTAGAAAGGGTAAATTTTATTAGCCATGAGGGGTTTGGATGCTATGGTAAGGAGTTTAAGTAAAGATTAGGTTCACTAAATGATTTAATTTAAATTGAATTAAACCTTAGATATAGAGTAAATATACTATAACTAATGATATAAAAATGATAATATACAATAATGGACAAACAATAAGTATTTGTTAATGTAAAAACCCTAAGTACATAAGAGAAAAATGATGACTTAGCTGATCTTGAGTGATCTGGAAGTGATTACAAGTGTCAGAAGGATGGATCTGGATGGAAATATGTCACAACGGCTTGTAGATAGTTCTAGGACTCTAAATTGTGTTGTAAAAAAGTGCCCACAAGAGGATAGGAGTTCCTACGCACTAGTGTGCATTCCAGGTGCTTGTGTCTATGTGAATATTAAGGATGTGATATTTTTTTGGGTCTGAAGGTCCTCGCTCCAATATTTTCTTTATTTCTTTGGTTAATATTTTAGGGGTTCTCATAACACATGTAACCTATAAAACAAACCCTAGCCATATGCACAAGCTCAAAAACACACGAGACTTGAATAAAATCTGCAATATGTGAATTCAGAATGACCACATCGGTTAGTTGATGAGTGAACTTAGTACTGATCATTGTACTACATTTCATACACCATGTAGTTCTTTGTGTTTGTGTGTGAAATAATGTCCTTAGGTCTCCCTTGTGCCAATAATGCTAATATAGTGGGCTATATCTAGGTTTGATGCAAATGTGTGATATGGAATTCAACACTTCCCTTCCTATGTAGTGTATGCAAACCAAAATGTAGTCCCTTTGAATAGTATTTATAGTATGTAGATATGATATCCCCTCTTAAATTACCATCTAGAATAATAGTGAGCATGTTATGTATATATATATATATATATATGAATCTCTTGCTTGAATTTTGACATTCGTGACACAAAAGGACGACTAAGAATGTATAATAAGGATTAAAAAAGAAATAAAGATGACCAAAATGATAGAATGTGCAAAAATAATAATGAAGACAAGAGCACCCAGAAGGGACACAATCACCAAGACACTAGTGTCTAGAATGGGTGCTAATGTTCTAAGACCACAAATGATTGATGTGACAAAACAGATAGATAGGGATCCTTGTGACCTGGCCAAAAGTGATTGTAGAATTAAAAAGTGTAGAAGAGAGTCATAATGGAAATCAATCAAAGAACATACAATGACAAGGGAAAGTGTCACCAATGTGTACTTTTCTTATGTAATATTCATGCATATAACAACACATAGATGACATAGTAAAGTGTCGATACATGCATAATTTTGTGTCTACAACTGTAACTAATGATATTGAGGTAAATATATATAGTAGTGTGCAAGAAATAAGCATTCCAGGATGCAAAACTCTAAGAAAATGAGAGATGGAGATGCATTAGCTATTTCTATGCAACTTAGGAGTGATCAGGATTGAGTATCTACTAGATCCTAATGAAAATAATGTCAAACATGCTCAATGAGGGTTCAGAACCCTAGGAATGTAAGGGACATAAGCACCCACATGAGGATAAAAGTGTTGATGAGATCATTAACTGAATAAATAATGACATTGTATATATTTCCCCTTGTTTGAATTTGAAAAATTTTTATGACTTTTTTTAAAATTTAAAGTAGACGTTGTGTGCATTTTTCTAGATTAGTACGTAAATCTATTCTATCCTAAAATTCTAACTAAAAATCCTTGAAAAACACTCAGTTTTGTGTACTGTTTAGTGAAAGAATAAATTTTGACTAGGATGCGGAGTTTTGGGCACAAAGTCTAAAAGGGGAGCTTGTTTCAGAGTACCTTAGCTTGCTTCGGAGTACCTCAAATTGCTTCAGAGTACCTCATATTGCTTTAGAGTGTTCTATCATGGGTCACTTTAGAGTGTCTTGGATTGCTTTAGAGTATCTCAATTCACTTCAGATTGCTCTTTCTTGGTTAGATATGAAGTGTTTTTATCTCACCTGAGGTATCCTAACTCTCTTTGAAATCTCTCTGGGATTTTACAGAGTTTGATCTTAGATTTTAGGATATTTCCAGCCTGTCACAACAAATTAAAAATCACATAATCTTGCTAGCTTAAAACATACATCCAGTTCATATGTGCACACACTAATTTTAGAATAAATCATCTAATCTATTTTGTCAATCGATTCCCTTAATCATATCCATTATTTCATCTTGAATATGGAGATGATTTGGAATCCCTATTTCTACTATCTAAATAAAGATTCTTCTTATAGTTAAAGTTTTCAGTTGAGGATGCTATAAATTCACCCTCATCAACTATAATAAGTTAGATAGAAAAACATATATTATTTTAATTCCATTGTATGATCTAAACTTTTGAAATCAATAGAGATTGCAGCTTTGGTGAATTAGTGTATAATCATCATTTTGATTAACCAGATAGCAAGGGCCTACTCACCCTAAGAATCAGAGATCTTTTGGTACCTTCTATATTGTTTGATTTGTGTTGAGTTCTATATCATTCATCCAAATAATTTTTTACATGTTCATTAGTTAATCTAATCCATATTTATTTCTTTTGTTCTATTAATTCATCTATGTCAGTTTCATTCATCTAGAAATCGTTAAATATTCTAAGTTCTTTTCTCTTAGTAGTTTTATGTGTTCAAAACTGTATTAAATTTCATTTCAACATCCTCATATTGTTTGAATTTCAATCCTTCAACTTGATTTTAGTAAGTGTATTTCCTTTGAAATCTTTGTGAATTTAATTTTCAAGAATTTAAATTACTTTAAAGTTGTGTGACTATTTAAATTCTGCAAGTTAACTAGCTACATTCAATTCCATATAAAGGAACATCACCAAGTAATTTTTAATTTCCTAAAAATATCTTATTGCATATTAGCTTTGGATACTTCCCTGGTTATAATGAAATCAACAAAATTGCTTAAATATTGAACAACCAATAAGGCTCATCATTTTTGGCGCCATTTTTTGGGACAACAGTGTCAATAAGAATCATTCAATTGAAAATTTCCATAAGGATCTACGTAGTAAAAAAATATATGAGTAAACTTATAGATTCAAAGGTTATATTCATACCAAAATTTCCTCAACCACAAATTGATCAGTCTTGGGATCAATTCACATGATTAAAAGAAAAATTATACTAATAAATTCAAGAGGACATAACCATTTCTTTACCACAACCCTCACACGATTATCCTGAAGTAGGGCATTCATATTTAAGAAAATCTAGGTCAGAATATCTAGTTAATTTGAGCTATCAATCTCAAGTCAGTATCCTTCCTCCTACGCCAGAATTCTCACTTGACAGGATGATAGAATATAACATAAACTAGGAAAAAATGGAGTATGAAAAACCAAGAGGTGAGCATAACCCATGCAATAAAAAACGTAATGTAGAAGTCATTGTATTGTAAAGAAAATTTACTTATCCTATTATCATTGACGATAAAAAAGATAATCACATGAAAAACATATCCTTAACTGTACAATTGCCTACATTTCAGGGCATGGCCTATAAATATCTAGACTAGTTTCTCTTTGAATTTAAAGTAATTTACCAAACATACGACTATAGAAATGATAACCAAAAGTTGAAAATTTTTCCTTCCACACTTAAGGATTCAACCATGAGATGGTTTATGAGCTTGACACCTAAATCTATCTGCTCTTGGATAGAAATGGAGGAACATTTTTTAGATAAATATTAGGATTATTACAGAGGAAGAGATAAGAAAGAAGAATTTTTCCAGGTCAATAAAAATGAAGATGAAAATTTGGAAGATTAATTTTATAGATTATTATTTCTTCATATAAAATGTGGTCATCATTTGAGAGAGGATTTAACTAAAACCATATTCTTAAAAGGATTAGATGAGGATTCAAGAGAATATCTAAATCTAATGGGAGAAGAAAATGTGAATCATTTTACCTTTCATAAACTTGAGCATGTCTATAGAAGTTACTCTAGAACTAGGGGAGACCCTAAGAAAAGGTGAATTAAGAAAAAAAATCCTGATGTAAAGTAATTAATGGAAGAATACTTCAACTTTAAGATAAATATTTTGGTACCCTTAAACACTACTCTAGATGGTATGCAAGAAAAAGTAAAATCAAATTATGAACCAATAGAAATGTATTTTCTAAGATATAGGAAAATAATTCCCTTAGGTATTGTCCTCTAGATAAAATTGAAATATATGATATATGTGAAAAAGAACATGCTACTAAGGACTATCGAATTATAACAACCCTAAAAAATTAACTTAAATAAACATCCACAGAGGAGATTAATTTTGTATAGAAACAGGGTAATGAACTACCTCAAACATCACCATAATTCATGCCAAGAAACAATCCTAATCCATGGATGATGCCATGAGATTCAAACATGTATCCACCAACTGGAACATCAATGCCATGGAGTCCATCTAAATGGATGTCCCAACCATGAATGCTAAATCAATCCCAATTTTGGACACCTTAACCATGGATGCCCCAACCTTATATCCAGTCATGGACAAATACACCATGGACCTAGTATCTGAATCATCATACTGGTTATCCACAAAAAATGATATTCACACCCCAATAATAAAAATATCCCCAATAAGAATTAATTACAACACTTATTGTTCAACATCATCTACTAGAACCAATATTCCATTCACAGATGCTCAGACAACCTATGGCTAATATAAAGAATAGACAAACGAATACTATTTTTGGGGGTGAGAAGGAGTTAACGGGGGTAAAAAATATTAAATATAATGATATCTAATTAAGATTGGGGAAAATTGTGGGTGAGACACTAGGTGTGATCATATAAATACAAAATGAGAATCTAAAACTTGACAAAGGAAAGGAAAATGTATATGTAGAGAAAACAAATAAAACTCAAGAACAACTAGTAGTATCTCCATCAACTCCTTTTCCCAAGATACTCAAAGCAATTGTTCATAAAGAGTCTGATCTACTTAGGGAAATAAATAAATTGAACATTGAGATACCGTTTCTGTAAGCCATTAAAGACATTCCATAAGTAAATAGATTGATAAAAATATATTTGTATTAGGACTCTAGGAAGAAAGAAATAGTATCTTAAAACCATCCCTATAGATGGGAAAATTTCCGATCTATTATCTAGAAATTCATTTCTTCCTAAGTATGGAGACCTTGGTAGTTTGGTTATTACTATAACAATTGAAAAAAATGAGACACCAAATGTATTGATCGACCTAGGTGCATATATTAATGTCATGATAACAGAGACCTTAAAAAACTAGCATTACATGGAATACAACCCACTGCTACTATTTTACAAATGACAGATCAGTTTATGGCTAAACCTGAAGGGGTAATATAATATGTTATGGTAAAATAGAATCATGGGAGTACCCTATAGACTATATGATCCTCCAACCTAAAAAAAATACAAGGGTATCCCATTATTATAGGAAGACCATTTTTGGCTATTATTACTACTTTAATAGACTACAAATATGGAGACATGACTATCTCAAATGGAATGTAGGCAATTTTATTATTTATTTCCACCAACACAATCATTTTTTAGATGTTAAAAAATACATTTGGGTTGATTATTTTGAGTTAACTATTTATAGCTTATCTTCTTTGGATATGATTGCAATTAAAAATAATATTGAAGAGATTGAGGAAGAATCAACACGAACATTAGAAATGGATAGAAATGCTTTGGATTCTCCCCAAGTTACTTCAGAGTCTCCCAAAGTTACTTCAGATTCTCCACATGTTGCTTCAAAGTCTCCTCAGGTTTCTTCGGAGTCTGTTGTAGAACCTTCTTGTTCAAATTCAAGACCAATAAATGAAAATTTTGAGATGATACTATCTAATGAAAGGTACAATTTTTTTCCCTTTTAACCACATGTTCAGAAATAGAAACATTTAAATCAAGATATTTCCACCTCAAGATTCATTTCTCCCTTAAAATTTTTAATTTCTCGAGGAAATACTTATTTTGGGGACATGAATGCATTTCATAGGCTGTTAGTTGATGAATTTCCATTAAATTCATTATTGAATGATTTTAAACTGTTAATTCAATCTATCCAGACACTAAACATACCCCCCTTTATCTAGGAAAGGAAGTTAATATCAATAGTTGGATAGCTAATGATGAGAAAGCAAATTTTTTTGATGTATTGAGAAACCATACTAAATATTTTGTATGGGAATACAATGATATGAAAGGAATTCATCCTAGCATATGTACTCATCACATCTACACAAATAATGTTAAGCTAGTCAGATAACCACAAAGACAAATACCCAACTCTAAGAGACATGGTTAAAACAAAAATTGAACAATTATTACAAGTTGGCTTTATTTATCCTATTTCACACAGTGAATGGGTTTCACCACTTGTAATAGTACCTAAGAAAACTAGGAAATGGAGAATTTTTGTTGACTATAGAGATCTTAATAAAGCCATATTGAAAGACTATTTTCCCTTTCCATTCATTGACCAATTCCTAGATAACCTTGTAGGAAAGAAATTTTTATTTTTCTTAGATGGGTTCAGTGGTTATAATCAGATAAGAGTACTTGTAAAATATTAAGAGAAAACAACATTTACTTTCCCTTGGGTAACCTTTGCATATGGATTATTACCCTTTGGCTTGTGTAATGTACCAACTACTTTTCAACGAGATGTTTTAGCCATATTTTCTGATTTGATTAGTGATTGTGTGGAGGTATATATGGATGATTTTACAGAGTATGGGAACTTCTTTGACGATGCTCTACCTAATTTATATAAAGTGTTGACAAGGTGTGAACACAAAAACTTATCTCTTAGTGATGAAAAGTGTTTTGTGATGATGGATGAAGTGATTTTCCTTGGACATCACATTTCATCCCAGGATATAAAAGTAGACCAAAATAATATTGAAGTGATCTTTGACCACTCTGTACCCACAAATAAGACATATGTTATAATTTTTCTTGGATATGCAAGGTACTATAGGAAATCCATTAAATATTTTAGTAAAATTGCTACTCTAATTTCTTCTTTGTTAGTAAAATACTGTGAGTTCATTTGGGATGAGAAATGTCAGGAATCCTTTGAACTAATCAAAGAAAAATTAACCTCAACTCCAATATTAAGAGGACATAATTGGAAATAACCCTTTCACATTCATACTAATGCCTCTAACACTACTATAGGAGTGGTATTGGGATAAAAGGATGAACAAGGTAAGATGGATGCCATTTATTATATCAGTAAAAACCTCACTCCCACATAAAATAATTACACCACTATTGAAAAATATTTTTTAGCTATTGTCTATGACATTAATAAATTTCTTCATTATATTATAGGGTATAAGATTTTTTTATATAATGACCATGCAACTATCAGGTACTTAATGAAAAAATCAGTAGTGGGAGGAAAGGTTATCATATGGTTACTACTTTTAGAAGAATTTGATATTACCATTATTGATAATCCAAGTAAATCTAACTTGGTTGCTATATTCTTGTCAAGGTTAGAAAAATCCCGAAGAAGAGGAACCTATTGATTATAGTTTCCCATATGAAAAGTTGTTTTTCATATCTATAAGTTCACCATGGTTTTTTGATATTGTAAACTATTTGGCAACAAGAAAATTTCCTCCAAATTTCACTAGTAGCCAAAAGAAATGGTTGATTAAAGAAATTATTACTTTTAAATGGGTAGATGGAATTTTATTGAAATTTAGATCTAACTTGGCTTTATGTAGGCGTGTTGGAGAAGATGCAATATATGATATTATCTGAGCTTGTCATTATGTAACATCTTTGACCTGGATGTTATGGTCATGACTTCCACTCTTGACTTTGTAAATGTTGAAAGGTGATATATTTTAGGAGGAAGTACTCTTATGATTTTAGAAAATCATCTTTGCAATGGATAATTCATTATTTGTTAAAAAGATTCATTTCTGGTTGTGAATTCTACTTACTTGAAAATAATGCCATTCATCTCTTTGCACAGCTTAAAATTCACCTTTAGGAAGGTGATGAACATTTTCTATGTAAACAAAAAAACCTTGGATCAATTCCATTGATCCAAGGTATGCCTCAATCTTTTTATCTGCTCACCTTGTTGGCTTGGCATTCTGAAATAGAAGGTGTGCTTGACTGTGACTTGTCTTGTTTACTGTGGTGAAGAACTCTTTATCTTAGAAATTCTTGACTGACATCAAAATTAAGGGAGATAGGCTCGACCTTCTTGTATTTGTTTAAATGCTATATAATGTATAGGAATAATAGACCTAATAATAAGACTACTACGGTGATACTCTAACCTAAGTTGTAATGTTGTATACTAAGTTGGATTATAACCTAAGGTAATTGAGACCTACCTAGGAACTAAGGTTGATTTCCAATCTAATAAAAATCTAACCTAAACTATTGATAACCTAACAAGACACCTATGGACCACTTGGTAAATGGCAAGGTTGGTGGCGCCAGTTTTCAAGGCATTAATGGGAATTCATTTTGGTTTTTAATAACATATGAATTCCAATTTTGGTGGAGGCATTGGGTTTTAGGGGATGTCTAGTTGGCATCACCACTAAATAGAAAATTGCATACAAATTTTGAATGGAAGGCTCACCAAATTTGGATGGCAGTGGCATGGAGAATTAGGAGGGAAAACTGATAGTCCTTTGCATTAATTGATATTGGTTATGGTGAAGAAACCGACAAGGAGAAAGGCATGGATGATTTTGGAAAGGTTGTTCAATATTTAATTTATTTCAATTTTTTCTCTGCATGGGATTTTTGATTCTTCGAACTAGTAGTTCTATTTTTGATGTTACTGTATTCTTGGCATACATGAGCTATTTTTGGATCCTGTGGAAGTTTAAGGAGAAGTAGAAAGATTTGGAGTTGTGGATGTCACTTGGAAAAAGAAGAAACTATTGAGGCTTAACTGGGAAATCATCTGCACATTACAAGGAAGATCTATTAGGCATGATAGGCTCTACCCATTAAGTTTGTTCTAATTTTTCCTAATTGTCTTTATTAAAACAACTATGTTCTTAGGAAACAAATGAGTTTGTATTTGGTTTAGTCTTTTTTTTGAAACTTATTTTTATTTGCATTTTATCTATATGGATTGTACTAAAACTGGGTAGTATGATATACAAATATACTAGGAAAATGTTTTGGGATTTGTTCTTATTTGAAAATAATAGTAAACATGCTTTACTTTTGCTAAGCTTGAGATGTTGTGAATTTGAGAGCTCTTGTTGGACTATACTGAAGCTAGATAGTAGAAGTCACTGCTATGAAAGAAATATGATTCAAGTTTTTTGTTCTTCCTTGCTAGAAAAATGATAGAAACATGTTTAGCTTCTTCCTAAACTAAAATGTAGTAGAATCTTTACTTACACCTGTAAAGTTGCAAGAAGTCTTGTTAGTGACTTGTCTGATTTCAGGACTGAATGAATCTCTTCGAATCAATCTTGTTGATAGCACAGTTGATAGTTATCATGTTGGCATGATCTGTGTAAAGGTATTAAAATGTATTTGCATCCTTCTAAAGTGAGTTTGAGTACTTATAAGTCACCTTATTGGTTCATCTTGTTGGGATTAACTAGTTCTTTTCATTTAAGTTTGATGTATAGTTGATACTATAGGAATGGGGTATCTATGTTGAAATGTGGAGTAACTCAATCTTGTCTATCTTAAGCTAAAGGGTTGAAATGTTTTTAGTTTGGCTATTCTTCCTTTGAGCTTGACTTCAAGCACCTAACTTGGGGTCTTTTCATTGTTCGTTGGTTCTTCTTGTGGTTGAATCTGGGTTAGTTTCTTTCTTCCTGAACCAGTAGTTTGTTGCATTGGTTCTTTTTGAGGTATGTGGAGCTAGGTAGGATTGAATGAAAACTTTGACTATTAAATCTTGTTTTCACTTTCTTTTCCATTTTACCATCAAGGGATGGGTAAGCTTGTGTGTGTTAACACTTGAAAGGAAATTTTGGCCGCATAAAGGTAATCTACTTCAATGTTACTCTGTCTCTCTTTGTTTGGGAAAACTAGAAGAACTTCTTAGTTGATGTTACTAACGTTTGGAATGATTTTTATGTTCTATTGTTGGTTTTGTTGGCTTTGGATACTGTTATTAATTGAAAGAATTGGAATAAAAATTTTCAATTTAGTATCCTTTGCGCTACAATTTATGTTATCGTTTGTATGTTAGAAAAAAATAATTTTTTGGTTTCTGACTTTCTTGTTCAGTCATGATATCGATTGTAATATCGAATAGTTCTTGGTGGTTATTGGAGTTGAATGTTATTTTTGGTTAGATATGTCTCAGTTCTTTTATATTCTAGTATGTATACCTCTTTATATGAAAGAATAATGAGATCTTATCTCATCTTTATTTGTTGTCATCCTTTCTCTCTTTTCTGAGTTAAGATATTGTCAATACCATCCTTTTCGAACTTGGAAGGTAGATATAAGTTGATCCTTTCTCTCTTTTTGATCTTTATCTCATTTGTATTTCTCTTGTGTATGGAGCTGACCTATTTGGTTAGTATTACATTGATGGTTTTGCAGGGTGGGTAGTTAGTGGATACATCCCTACTTTCTTCTCCTTGACTAATACATTGGTAGGGATGTAATTATTTTGCTATGTGACTAATTCCAGGAGCATGTAAATTAAATCTATCATTTTTCAAACCTGTTGATGCTAATCCTAAATTTAGGCTAGAGTTTGACTTTGAAACAGGATTTAGTTTCTCAAATAAGAAAATCTTATTTTAAGATGTTATTGGTTCATCCTAATTTTTTTCATAAAGTTAATTGAGCAGGGAATTAAATATCCTAGGATGGAGTAAGTTAATGCAGTGTAATTTGAAGCATTGTTCCTTTAAGGTAATTCTATTCATATGAATTATTAGAGTTAGTATCGTTTTTTTTGTTAATGAATCTAGACATGAATCATAAATAATAGTAGATGAAATGTGGTAGGTGATCTTGTCTAAAATAATTCTTTTATAAAATCATAGGCTAAGCATTCATTTTGATTGCTGTTGTTGTAAATCAGCAGCACCCCTGGATGCAAATCAGGTTTCTAAGTTGATGTTTTAGGCATCCAGTGTGATTGCACAACATTGAAACCTCTCTCCAAGTGTGGGAATTGTAAAATGAGAGAGAAATCTACAGATTAGAGGCTGGTTCCTCAAACTCCTCTGATCAGATCTATTATTTGCACAATTGCAGAGGTTTGAATCCTAATCCTACTCTAAATTCCAAGGAGACAGAGATAGAAAGTGCAAAAATTGAAACTAAACTAATAGGTGATACACCAAAGGAGTGGTGAACACTTCTTGTTCATGAAAATTGACACAATTTCATGAAATGTAACATGAAACATCATACATAGGCTGTTAAGATGTAATTAGAGGTCTGAAATGAAGTAAGACAATACAAACAAAGGACTGAAAATTGATCACAGAGTTTGCACAGTCATTTTCAGTGTCAAAATCCTTGCATTTGCAACATCAAAGAGGCAGAAACCTGTTACAATCATGAAGAAGGTCTGATACTTGCAAAAATCACTTGTTGAAGGTGAAAGAAGAAGCTTGCTATCCAAAAAAAATGTTCAACCCTCAAAAAATGAGCCAAATCTGGCTTTTACAATGCATGGGTTGAGCCCATGAGAGAGAAAACATGTAAAAAACGTGGGAGCCATTCCCCATTAAATGAAGATGCATTAAAATAGCATGGGTGTCCTTACAGACCCATGCCCTGACATTTTTGGCCATGCTGAAGCAGAATGCGACCCATTTTACATTAAAACTGGTTGTTAAAATGTCATTTCTGGCCATTACCACGTACCAGAGGTGTTTCTTGATTTTCTCTCTCAAAACTCAACCAAAATGCAAAATTGACCCTAGAATCATGTAGATAATTTCACCAGATTTCCATTGATATAAAGAACGTGAAAATCTGAGCTCTGGATCGAAAGATATGGCAATTTGAAAATTTAGGGCAAAAACAGGCCAAAATCGGATTGGCGGGCAAAAAGTTTGAATTTTTACCCGTTTGGTCTTTGGAAAATTTTTCAAATTTTCCCCGCGCTTTGCCACTCTAGGTACCACGTGGCACATTCTGATTGGTCATAGTCCCTTCTTGCTCCATTTTACTTCATTTTTGCCTTTGGAAATTTTTTCAAAATTTCCCCGCCGGGCCGATGAGGTGAAGACACGTGGCGTGATGTGATTGGCTCGGGCCTGTCTCTCCTGAATTTTCCGTAGGTAGCTCAATTTTTTTTGGCCTAGACACATGTCAAAACCCCATTGGGTGTGGGGTTTGATCCTCCAAAATTTCCTCGTGGGCTTTCTCTGAATTTTTTGCCCTACCTGGACACGTGGTGAGATTCCATTGGCTCGCAATAAGGGGGCGGGCTTTCCCTTCTAAATTTTCCTCTATTTCCTCGGGAAAATTTCCCAAATATTTCCCACGCTCTGCTCGGCCGGGACAGATGGCAAGATTCCATTCGTTGGTGGGGGTAGTGGGCCAAAACTCACCCTTTGGACTTTCAGCAAAACATTTTGCCAAAAATTCTAATTCTTCCCCCCTGCTCCGCTGGTGTGGACCTCCTTGGACACGTGTCGCATTATGACTAGGTGATGGGAAAATGGGTGAAAATTTCCTTCTTTGAAATTTTGGCCAACACTTAGCCAAATTTCCAATTTTACCCCCGCGCTCCACTTTCTGATTCCTTATGACATGTGTCACGTTTTGATTGGCCGCGGGGCCATCTCTTCAAAATTTCCTTGCGCCAACACTTAGCTGATTTTCCCAAATTTTTTCCCTGGGACACGTGGCAGCTCCTGATTCATCGGTGGGACCCACGGGAAGAATTTTTATTTTGAAACCTTTTCCAAAACACTTGGAAAAAAAACCAAGTTCTCCTCTGACCCCTGCCACTTCCTGGACACGCAGCAGCATATCATTGGTTGCAGGCCTTCTAGGGGAAAATTTCCCACAAAACTCCACCGATCCATAACTTGAAAAATGTGAGGAGTTAGGAGGAAAAATTTACCTTTCTGGAAAGTTGAGAGAGAGCTCTATCTAATGGTGCCATTTTTAGAAAGATTTGCTTGCCTAAAAATAAAAAAATTCGTGTCTGAGGCACAAGAGAAGGAAAGATGAAAGGAGTTAGCCAGAAAATGAGCAGGGGGGCACATTTTGGGTAACAATTTTGGTGACTCAGAGGGGTCATCTACCTGCTAGATGAAGATACCAGTTTCTTAAAGGAGCCCATTGGGCATGGAGTCATCAAATTTTCTGTTCAGAACCCCAACTGACTTAGAATGTTGCAAGGAGGAAGATGGAATATCACCTGATGGAAGCAAGGACTACAAAACATCTCCAGGGATAGCAAGCCTATGCTAAAGCACTTAGGGAAAGCAAAACAACCTACAACAAAACAATGTGCACAAGCACTTGGAGGAATGAAAACCTAAGCTAATATTTACAAGGTGGAGAATTTCCCTTTAGTAGAAATGCTTTAGATAGATTCCATTGACTGAAATCTGCAGTTCTTCGCCATCCAATGAAGACAATTGGAAGGCATTGCTGTCCTTACACTTTATGACCATGTATGGGCCACTCCAAATGGCATCAAATTTTGAATGCCTTCCCAGTTTTGCTCTATCTACATCCCATTTTAACACTAGATCTCCAACTTGGAAAGATCTACCCTTGGCCTTCCTATCAAAGGTCTCTTGATCAAAGCTTGATCCTTCTCCATTTCTTGGGATGCCTGATCTTTGATCTCTTGGAGCTCCATCAACTCTGCATATCTCACCTCCATGGGCCCAAACTCTAGCAACTCTAACTGCTTCATGTTCCAATGTTGGCAACTCAAGTGACATGGGAAAGATTGCCTCTCTTCCATAAAAAAGCCTGAATTGAGAGTTACCTATGGATCTCTTGGGCGTTTCCTATCAGCCCATAAGGTTGATTTCCAGTTTGGTATGCCAAGACCTATGATTCTCATCAAGAGTCCTCCTAAATGATCCTCAAAAATTTCTTGTTTGTAGATTTAGCCTAGCCATTACCCTCAGGGTAGTAGTTTGATGAAGTACTTAGGTAGATCCTATTCTTGACAGCCCACTCAGTCACCTTGGATCCAATGAATGCTAATGCATTATCTGAGATTATTGTAGCAGGTATGCCAAATCTGGTTACGATCAGCCCTCATAGAAGTCAAGATGCTAGACTCATTTGCTTCCTTGAGTGCTACTGCTTCAGTCCACGTGGTGAAGTAGTGTCTGGTGGCTGTCAAAGCCACTTATGCCCTTAGCTTGAAGTGGGATTATGACTCCACTGAAAGTCCAAACCCCATTGAGAATGCTGGTCAATGAAATTGGATGCAATGTAAGTGCGCAAGCTTTCTCTTTAACCTTGTGAAGAATGCATCATTCTTGCACCTTTTGATCCACGTCAAAGCATCAACGAAAATCTTGGGGGGCCAATAATACCCATCCTTCATGATTTTTAAAGCTATCACTCTGGTGCAAACTGACCACCACTGGTCCACATGGAACTCTTCCAACACCCTATGAATCTGATTGTGCTAATGCACTTCAGCATGCACTCCATTCACCATCTTTCTTGACAAACAAACACGTCTACTATGGAATATGGGGACAGCCTACAATCTGAAGTGTCTTCGTTGGGTCCCTGTTTTATCTTTGAGGGCATATGCTTGTGCTTAGGAAGTGCATTATCCCTTGGGGGGTCCAGCCAGGAGTGGGGATAGCTTATCTCTCTTTGAGTGCTACCTTGCACATGGCTGTCTTGAACTAATCAAACAACCTCTTCTTATTCGCATACTCCTTTTTTACCTTGCCCAAAAATTAGCTACTCACAGAATCCTTTTCCGCTTACCAGCTTGGTGACCTTGATCTCAATGTCATACTCCATGACACGAGTGATCAACCTGCCCTTTTCTCATTCAAATCCTTGTTGAGGAAGAAGTCCTTTACTCCCGCATGAAGATACCAACAACTAAACCTTGTTGGTTTGAGACTAGATGCGTTGATTTATTCAAGCGTTCTGATTACTACAAGTACATGCTTCTCAATACAAATAATATCTCACCTCATAGTCATCTAGGCTTTGGCTGAAGAAAGCAATTGGCTGCTCATCATTGTCCTGGTTCTGCTGTACCAAAATGGCAGAAATAGTAATATCATTACCTCCAAATGCATAGGAGGATAAATCCTTGGGAAATCTGGGATGATGAGAGTTGGTGCTTGGGAGATGGATTCTTTGATTACTCAAAACTCTCCTTTCCTTTTGCTGTCCACTTGAAAGCTATGCTTTTCTTTAACATTTGGTGATAAGTTTGAAAAGGGCTGTAAAATCTGGGACACAACCTCCAAACAAAGTTTATTCTCCTCAAGAAATTATGAAGGGCCTTCTTGTGGCTTGGCAATGGTAGTGCTCTTATGGATTCAACTCTTTCTGGATCAATTGTCAATCCTTCTTTTGAGACAATGTGGCCAAGGAGCTTTCCTTCATGGGCTAGAAAACACACATTTCTTAGGATTCAAGGAGACTCCAATCTTCTGCACCTATGAAACTTGTCTCAAATGAAAGCAGGTGGTCTACTACATTTTTGTGAAAAACAGTGATATCATCAAGATATATCATCACCATGTTGTTAATCAAACCTTTGAACGCCATGTCTATTTCTCTTTGGAAGGTAGCTCCAGCATTGGACAACCCAATATGGCATTTTCTTGTATGCATAAGTTCCCCATTTGGTGTGAAGGCTGTCTTGAACTGATCTTCTTCCTTCACCAAATCTGATTGTACCCTGAGTAGCCATCAAGCAGAAACCTTTCGAGCCAGCACAATCTTGTAAAATTTCCTCCATAGAAGGAAGTGGGTAATGGTCCTTAAAAGTGCTCTATCAATCTCTGAGTGCAACACACAATCTGATCTCTCCCTCTTCTTTCTGACCTGGAACTAAGTTGGCACGCAACTAATAATGCTTGATTGGAAATATGAGTCTTTCTGACTGAATCAACTTGTTCAATTCCTCCTTCCTCAATGAGAGTTCCATGTGTGGATTCACTTCGGCCCTTGTTTTTCTACGATGGGCTTAGTATTTGGATCCAAGCAATGGTGTGTCTGACGCTCACTTTGGGATTTGAACCTTTCACATCTTTCGTAGCTCCAAGCAAACACATCAGGGAACTCTTGACACAAACGGTATCACTCATACCTTCTTGTTATTGTCATTTTCCCAATTTGCAATGGGTTGTTCCCCTTCCCTTTTTCCACCAAGATTGGAACTGACTTCCTCTCTGAGACCTGAATTTTTTAGTTTCTCTTTCCTAACCTGATCTTGGGGATTGGAAAATGGACCCCAAATGATAAGTCCCTTGGGAAGCTTGTTTATTCTCAGCTGTACCACTTGAATCACCATACTGCTTGCTCTAACTTTTCTTGATTTTTAGCCTGAGAACTCAGCCTCTTCTTGCAAGAAATGATGATTTTGCTGATCATATTTCAAACACGTGCCACTTACAACAATTATTTCTGCACGCCAGGCCTTACATCACATGGTTTTGGCTATAACTATCTGTTTGAATTCTCATCCACACATCAAATGCTTCCCAAATTGCTGTAAGCCTGTCATTAGCTTGGTTCCTTTCCTGGAATTGATTTGATGCCAAAAAACACCCTCAAATATTTCAAGAGGTCCCACCCCCTGTTCTTGTCGCACTGAGTAGATCATTCTTGACAACATGCTACCCTTGACTTGGTTGACAATCACTCCCTGTCACCGAAGACTTGCAAGTTCTTTATTCCTCTTCTTGTTTCCTAATTATCCTTGTCTTAGGCTTCATCATTCACCAGTTATTGAGACGTAACTGAAACCTTAAGAGAAAAACAACATTTACTTTCCCTTGGGTAACCTTTGATATGGATTAGTACCCTTTGGCTTGTGTAAGGTACCAACTACTTTTCAACGAGATGTTTTAGCCATATTTCTGATTTGATTAGTGATGTGTGGGAGGTAATAGGGATTGATTTTACAGAGTATGGGAACTTCTTTGACGATGCTCTACCTAATTTATATAAAGTGTTGACAAGGTGTGAACACAAAACTTATCTCTTAGTGATGAAAAGTGTTTTGTGATGATGGATGAAGTGATTTTCCGTTGGACATCACATTTCATCCCAGGATATAAAAGTAGACCAAATAATATTGAAGTGATCTTTGACCACTCTGTACCCACAAATAAGGACATATGTTTATAATTTTCTTGGATATGCAAGGTACTATAGGAAATCCATTAAATATTTTTAGTAAAATTGCTACTCTAATTTCTTCTTTGTTAGTAAAATACTGTGATTCATTTGGGATGAGAAATGTCAGGAATCCTTTGAACTAATCAAAGAAAAATTAACCTCAACTCCAATATTAAGAGGACATAATTGGAAATAACCCTTTCACATTCATACTAATGCCTCTAACACTACTATAGGAGTGGTATTGGGATAAAAGGATGAACAAGGTAAGATGGATGCCATTTATTATATCAATAAAAACCTCACTCCCACATAAATAATTACACCACTATTGAAAAATATTTTTAGCTATTGTCTATGACATTAATAAATT
Organism: Taxus chinensis; assembly: GCA_019776745.2. Lineage (NCBI taxonomy): Eukaryota > Viridiplantae > Streptophyta > Pinopsida > Cupressales > Taxaceae > Taxus > Taxus chinensis. The sequence goes on from CM034154.1 coordinate 401,185,669, forward strand.
TCTTCATTATATTATAGGGTATAAGATTTTTTTATATAATGACCATGCAACTATCAGGTACTTAATGAAAAAATCAGTAGTGGGAGGAAAGGTTATCATATGGTTACTACTTTTAGAAGAATTTGATATTACCATTATTGATAATCCAAGTAAATCTAACTTGGTTGCTATATTCTTGTCAAGGTTAGAAAAATCCCGAAGAAGAGGAACCTATTGATTATAGTTTCCCATATGAAAAGTTGTTTTTCATATCTATAAGTTCACCATGGTTTTTTGATATTGTAAACTATTTGGCAACAAGAAAATTCCTCCAAATTTCACTAGTAGCCAAAAGAAATGGTTGATTAAAGAAATTATTACTTTTAAATGGGTAGATGGAATTTTATTGAAATTTAGATCTAACTTGGCTTTATGTAGGCGTGTTGGAGAAGATGCAATATATGATATTATCTGAGCTTGTCATTATGTAACATCTTTGACCTGGATGTTATGGTCATGACTTCCACTCTTGACTTTGTAAATGTTGAAAGGTGATATATTTTAGGAGGAAGTACTCTTATGATTTTAGAAAATCATCTTTGCAATGGATAATTCATTATTTGTTAAAAGATTCATTTCTGGTTGTGAATTCTACTTACTTGAAAATAATGCCATTCATCTCTTTGCACAGCTTAAAATTCACCTTTAGGAAGGTGATGAACATTTTCTATGTAAACAAAAAAACCTTGGATCAATTCCATTGATCCAAGGTATGCCTCAATCTTTTTATCTGCTCACCTTGTTGGCTTGGCATTCTGAAATAGAAGGTGTGCTTGACTGTGACTTGTCTTGTTTACTGTGGTGAAGAACTCTTTATCTTAGAAATTCTTGACTGACATCAAAATTAAGGGAGATAGGCTCGACCTTCTTGTATTTGTTTAAATGCTATATAATGTATAGGAATAATAGACCTAATAATAAGACTACTACGGTGATACTCTAACCTAAGTTGTAATGTTGTATACTAAGTTGGATTATAACCTAAGGTAATTGAGACCTACCTAGGAACTAAGGTTGATTTCCAATCTAATAAAAATCTAACCTAAACTATTGATAACCTAACAAGACACCTATGGACCACTTGGTAAATGGCAAGGTTGGTGGCGCCAGTTTTCAAGGCATTAATGGGAATTCATTTTGGTTTTTAATAACATATGAATTCCAATTTTGGTGGAGGCATTGGGTTTTAGGGGATGTCTAGTTGGCATCACCACTAAATAGAAAATTGCATACAAATTTTGAATGGAAGGCTCACCAAATTTGGATGGCAGTGGCATGGAGAATTAGGAGGGAAAACTGATAGTCCTTTGCATTAATTGATATTGGTTATGGTGAAGAAACCGACAAGGAGAAAGGCATGGATGATTTTGGAAAGGTTGTTCAATATTTAATTTATTTCAATTTTTTCTCTGCATGGGATTTTTGATTCTTCGAACTAGTAGTTCTATTTTGATCTTGTTGTATTCTTGGCATACATGAGCTATTTTTGGATCCTGTGGAAGTTTAAGGAGAAGTAGAAAGATTTGGAGTTGTGGATGTCACTTGGAAAAAGAAGAAACTATTGAGGCTTAACTGGGAAATCATCTGCACATTACAAGGAAGATCTATTAGGCATGATAGGCTCTACCCATTAAGTTTGTTCTAATTTTTCCTAATTGTCTTTATTAAAACAACTATGTTCTTAGGAAACAAATGAGTTTGTATTTGGTTTAGTCTTTTTTTTGAAACTTATTTTTATTTGCATTTTATCTATATGGATTGTACTAAAACTGGGTAGTATGATATACAAATATACTAGGAAAATGTTTTGGGATTTGTTCTTATTTGAAAATAATAGTAAACATGCTTTACTTTTGCTAAGCTTGAGATGTTGTGAATTTGAGAGCTCTTGTTGGACTATACTGAAGCTAGATAGTAGAAGTCACTGCTATGAAAGAAATATGATTCAAGTTTTTTGTTCTTCCTTGCTAGAAAAATGATAGAAACATGTTTAGCTTCTTCCTAAACTAAAATGTAGTAGAATCTTTACTTACACCTGTAAAGTTGCAAGAAGTCTTGTTAGTGACTTGTCTGATTTCAGGACTGAATGAATCTCTTCGAATCAATCTTGTTGATAGCACAGTTGATAGTTATCATGTTGGCATGATCTGTGTAAAGGTATTAAAATGTATTTGCATCCTTCTAAAGTGAGTTTGAGTACTTATAAGTCACCTTATTGGTTCATCTTGTTGGGATTAACTAGTTCTTTTCATTTAAGTTTGATGTATAGTTGATACTATAGGAATGGGGTATCTATGTTGAAATGTGGAGTAACTCAATCTTGTCTATCTTAAGCTAAAGGGTTGAAATGTTTTTAGTTTGGCTATTCTTCCTTTGAGCTTGACTTCAAGCACCTAACTTGGGGTCTTTTCATTGTTCGTTGGTTCTTCTTGTGGTTGAATCTGGGTTAGTTTCTTTCTTCCTGAACCAGTAGTTTGTTGCATTGGTTCTTTTTGAGGTATGTGGAGCTAGGTAGGATTGAATGAAAACTTTGACTATTAAATCTTGTTTTCACTTTCTTTTCCATTTTACCATCAAGGGATGGGTAAGCTTGTGTGTGTTAACACTTGAAAGGAAATTTTGGCCGCATAAAGGTAATCTACTTCAATGTTACTCTGTCTCTCTTTGTTTGGGAAAACTAGAAGAACTTCTTAGTTGATGTTACTAACGTTTGGAATGATTTTTATGTTCTATTGTTGGTTTTGTTGGCTTTGGATACTGTTATTAATTGAAAGAATTGGAATAAAAATTTTCAATTTAGTATCCTTTGCGCTACAATTTATGTTATCGTTTGTATGTTAGAAAAAAATAATTTTTTGGTTTCTGACTTTCTTGTTCAGTCATGATATCGATTGTAATATCGAATAGTTCTTGGTGGTTATTGGAGTTGAATGTTATTTTTGGTTAGATATGTCTCAGTTCTTTTATATTCTAGTATGTATACCTCTTTATATGAAAGAATAATGAGATCTTATCTCATCTTTATTTGTTGTCATCCTTTCTCTCTTTTCTGAGTTAAGATATTGTCAATACCATCCTTTTCGAACTTGGAAGGTAGATATAAGTTGATCCTTTCTCTCTTTTTGATCTTTATCTCATTTGTATTTCTCTTGTGTATGGAGCTGACCTATTTGGTTAGTATTACATTGATGGTTTTGCAGGGTGGGTAGTTAGTGGATACATCCCTACTTTCTTCTCCTTGACTGATACATTGGTAGGGATGTAATTATTTTGCTATGTGACTAATTCCAGGAGCATGTAAATTAAATCTATCATTTTTCAAACCTGTTGATGCTAATCCTAAATTTAGGCTAGAGTTTGACTTTGAAACAGGATTTAGTTTCTCAAATAAGAAAATCTTATTTTAAGATGTTATTGGTTCATCCTAATTTTTTTCATAAAGTTAATTGAGCAGGGAATTAAATATCCTAGGATGGAGTAAGTTAATGCAGTGTAATTTGAAGCATTGTTCCTTTAAGGTAATTCTATTCATATGAATTATTAGAGTTAGTATCGTTTTTTTGTTAATGAATCTAGACATGAATCATAAATAATAGTAGATGAAATGTGGTAGGTGATCTTGTCTAAAATAATTCTTTTATAAAATCATAGGCTAAGCATTCATTTTGATTGCTGTTGTTGTAAATCAGCAGCACCCCTGGATGCAAATCAGGTTTCTAAGTTGATGTTTTAGGCATCCAGTGTGATTGCACAACATTGAAACCTCTCTCCAAGTGTGGGAATTGTAAAATGAGAGAGAAATCTACAGATTAGAGGCTGGTTCCTCAAACTCCTCTGATCAGATCTATTATTTGCACAATTGCAGAGGTTTGAATCCTAATCCTACTCTAAATTCCAAGGAGACAGAGATAGAAAGTGCAAAAATTGAAACTAAACTAATAGGTGATACACCAAAGGAGTGGTGAACACTTCTTGTTCATGAAAATTGACACAATTTCATGAAATGTAACATGAAACATCATACATAGGCTGTTAAGATGTAATTAGAGGTCTGAAATGAAGTAAGACAATACAAACAAAGGACTGAAAATTGATCACAGAGTTTGCACAGTCATTTTCAGTGTCAAAATCCTTGCATTTGCAACATCAAAGAGGCAGAAACCTGTTACAATCATGAAGAAGGTCTGATACTTGCAAAAATCACTTGTTGAAGGTGAAAGAAGAAGCTTGCTATCCAAAAAAAATGTTCAACCCTCAAAAAATGAGCCAAATCTGGCTTTTACAATGCATGGGTTGAGCCCAGGAGAGAGAAAACATGTAAAAAACGTGGGAGCCATTCCCCATTAAATGAAGATGCATTAAAATAGCATGGGTGTCCTTACAGACCCATGCCCTGACATTTTTGGCCATGCTGAAGCAGAATGCGACCCATTTTACATTAAAACTGGTTGTTAAAATGTCATTTCTGGCCATTACCACGTACCAGAGGTGTTTCTTGATTTTCTCTCTCAAAACTCAACCAAAATGCAAAATTGACCCTAGAATCATGTAGATAATTTCACCAGATTTCCATTGATATAAAGAACGTGAAAATCTGAGCTCTGGATCGAAAGATATGGCAATTTGAAAATTTAGGGCAAAAACAGGCCAAAATCGGATTGGCGGGCAAAAAGTTTGAATTTTTACCCGTTTGGTCTTTGGAAAATTTTTCAAATTTTCCCCGCGCTTTGCCACTCTAGGTACCACGTGGCACATTCTGATTGGTCATAGTCCCTTCTTGCTCCATTTTACTTCATTTTTGCCTTTGGAAATTTTTTCAAAATTTCCCCGCCGGGCCGATGAGGTGAAGACACGTGGCGTGATGTGATTGGCTCGGGCCTGTCTCTCCTGAATTTTCCGTAGGTAGCTCAATTTTTTTTGGCCTAGACACATGTCAAAACCCCATTGGGTGTGGGTTTGATCCTCCAAAATTTCCTCGTGGGCTTTCTCTGAATTTTTTGCCCTACCTGGACACGTGGTGAGATTCCATTGGCTCGCAATAAGGGGGCGGGCTTTCCCTTCTAAATTTTCCTCTATTTCCTCGGGAAAATTTCCCAAATATTTCCCACGCTCTGCTCGGCCGGGACAGATGGCAAGATTCCATTCGTTGGTGGGGGTAGTGGGCCAAAACTCACCCTTTGGACTTTCAGCAAAACATTTTGCCAAAAATTCTAATTCTTCCCCCCTGCTCCGCTGGTGTGGACCTCCTTGGACACGTGTCGCATTATGACTAGGTGATGGGAAAATGGGTGAAAATTTCCTTCTTTGAAATTTTGGCCAACACTTAGCCAAATTTCCAATTTTACCCCCGCGCTCCACTTTCTGATTCCTTATGACATGTGTCACGTTTTGATTGGCCGCGGGGCCATCTCTTCAAAATTTCCTTGCGCCAACACTTAGCTGATTTTCCCAAATTTTTTCCCTGGGACACGTGGCAGCTCCTGATTCATCGGTGGGACCCATGGGAAGAATTTTTATTTTGAAACCTTTTCCAAAACACTTGGAAAAAAAACCAAGTTCTCCTCTGACCCCCGCCACTTCCTGGACACGCAGCAGCATATCATTGGTTGCAGGCCTTCTAGGGGAAAATTTCCCACAAAACTCCACCGATCCATAACTTGAAAAATGTGAGGAGTTAGGAGGAAAAATTTACCTTTCTGGAAAGTTGAGAGAGAGCTCTATCTAATGGTGCCATTTTTAGAAAGATTTGCTTGCCTAAAAATAAAAAAATTCGTGTCTGAGGCACAAGAGAAGGAAAGATGAAAGGAGTTAGCCAGAAAATGAGCAGGGGGCACATTTTGGGTAACAATTTTGGTGACTCAGAGGGGTCATCTACCTGCTAGATGAAGATACCAGTTTCTTAAAGGAGCCCATTGGGCATGGAGTCATCAAATTTTCTGTTCAGAACCCCAACTGACTTAGAATGTTGCAAGGAGGAAGATGGAATATCACCTGATGGAAGCAAGGACTACAAAACATCTCCAGGGATAGCAAGCCTATGCTAAAGCACTTAGGGAAAGCAAAACAACCTACAACAAAACAATGTGCACAAGCACTTGGAGGAATGAAAACCTAAGCTAATATTTACAAGGTGGAGAATTTCCCTTTAGTAGAAATGCTTTAGATAGATTCCATTGACTGAAATCTGCAGTTCTTCGCCATCCAATGAAGACAATTGGAAGGCATTGCTGTCCTTACACTTTATGACCATGTATGGGCCACTCCAAATGGCATCAAATTTTGAATGCCTTCCCAGTTTTGCTCTATCTACATCCCATTTTAACACTAGATCTCCAACTTGGAAAGATCTACCCTTGGCCTTCCTATCAAAGGTCTTCTTGATCAAAGCTTGATCCTTCTCCATTTCTTGGGATGCCTGATCTTTGATCTATTGGAGCTCCATCAACTCTGCATATCTCACCTCCATGGGCCCAAACTCTAGCAACTCTAACTGCTTCATGAGTTCCAATGTTGGCAACTCAAGTGACATGGGAAAGATTGCCTCTCTTCCATAAAAAAGCCTGAATGGAGAGTTACCTATGGATCTCTTGGGAGTTATCCTATCAGCCCATAAGGTTGATTTCAGTTTGGTATGCCAAGACCTATGATTCTCATCAAGAGTCCTCCTAATGATCCTCAAAAATTTCTTGTTTGTAGATTTAGCCTAGCCATTACCCTAAGGGTAGTAGTTTGATGAAGTACTTAGGTAGATCCTATTCTTGACAGCCCACTCAGTCACCTTGGATCCAATGAATGCTAATGCATTATCTGAGATTATTGTAGCAGGTATGCCAAATCTGGTTACTATCCCCTCATAGAAGTCTAAGATGCTAGACTCATTTGCTTCCTTGAGTGCTACTGCTTCAGTCCACTTGGTGAAGTAGTCTGTGGCTGTCAAAATCCACTTATGCCCTTAGCTTGAATTGGGATTAATGACTCCAATGAAGTCCAAACCCCATTGCATGAATGGCTGGTCAACTGAAATTGGATGCAATGGAAGGGCAGCAAGCTTCTCTTTACCTGTGAAGAATGCACAATTCTTGCACCTTTTGATCCACGCAAAGCAATCACTGAAAATCTTGGGCCAATAATAACCAGCCTTCATGATTTTTAGAGCTATCACTCTTGGTGCAAAATGACCACCAGCTGGTCCACCATGGAACTCTTCCAACACCCTATGAATCTGATTTGTGCTAATGCATCTCAGCAGCACTCCATTCACATCTTTCTTGAACAAAACACCGTCTACTATGGCATATGGGACAACCTACAATCTGAAGTGTCTTCTTTGGGTCTTGTTTATCTTTGGAGGGCATATGCTTGTGCTTAGGAAGTGCATTATACCTTGGGTCCAGCAAGGAGTGGGGATAGCTTATCCTCTTCTTGAGTGCTACCTTGCACATGGCTGTCTTGAACTATCAAAACAACCTCTTCTTTATTGCATACTCCTTTTTACTTGCCCAAAATTAGCTACTCACAGAATCCTTTTCCTCTTACCAGCTTGGTGACCTTGATCTCAATGTCATACTCCATGACACGAGTGATCCAACCTGCCCTTTTCTCATTCAAATCCTTGTTGAGGAAGAAGTCCTTTACTCCCGCATGAGATACCAACAACTAAACCTTGTTGTTTGAGACTAGATGCTTGAATTTATTCAAGCTTCTGATTACTACAAGTACATGCTTCTCAATAAAATAATATCTCACCTCATAGTCATCTAGGCTTTGGCTGAAGAAAGCAATTGGCTGCTCATCATTGTCCTTGTTCTGCTGTACCAAAATGGTAGAAATAGTATCATTACCTCCAAATGCATAGAGGATGAAATCCTTGGAGAAATCTGGGATGATGAGAGTTGGTGCTTGGGAGATGGATTCTTTGATTACTTCAAAACTCTCCTTTCCTTTTGCTGTCCACTTGAAAGCTATGCTTTTCTTTAACATTTTGGTGATAAGTTTGAAAAGGGCTGTAAAATCTGGGACAAACCTCCAAACAAAGTTTATTCTCCTCAAGAAATTATGAAGGGCCTTCTTGTGGCTTGGCAATGGTAGTGCTCTTATGGATTCAACTCTTTCTGGATCAATTGTCAATCCTTCTTTTGAGACAATGTGGCCAAGGAGCTTTCCTTCATGGGCTAGAAAAACACATTTCTTAGGATTCAAGGAGACTCCAAATCTTCTGCACCTTATGAATACTTGTCTCAAATGAAAGAGGTGGTCTACTACATTTTTTGAAAAAACAGTGATATCATCAAGATATATCATCACCATGTTGTTAATCAAACCTTTGAACGCCATGTCTATTTCTCTTTGGAAGGTAGCTCCAGCATTGGACAACCCAAATGGCATTTTCTTGTATGCATAAGTTCCCCATTTGGTTGTGAAGGCTGTCTTGAACTGATCTTCTTCCTTCACCATAATCTGATTGTACCCTGAGTAGCCATCAAGCAATGAAAACCTTTCGGAGCCAGCAACAACTTGTAAAATTTCCTCCATAGAAGGAAGTGGGTAATGGTCCTTAAGAGATGCTCTATTCAAATCTCTGAAGTCAACACACAATCTGATCTCTCCACTCTTCTTTCTGACTGGAACTAAGTTGGCAACCCAACTAGAATGCTTGATTGGGAATATGAGTCTTGACTGAATCAACTTGTTCAATTCCTTCCTCATGAGAGGTTCCATGTGTGGATTCACTGGCCTTTGTTTCTACCTGATGGGCTTAGTATTTGGATCCAACTCAATGGTGTGCTGAGCTAACTTGGGATTGAAACCTTTCAAATCTTCGTAGCTCCAAGCAAACACATCAGGGAACTCTTGACACAACTGTATGAACTCATACCTTTCTTGTTTAGTTGTCATCTTTCCAATTTGCAATGGTTTGTTCTCTTCCACCAAGATGGATACTGAATCTTCTCTCTTGACCTGAATGTTTGATTTCTCTTTCCTAAACTGATCATTGGGATTGAAAATGGACCCCAAAGTGATAAGTCCCTTGGGAAGCTTGTTAGTTCTCAGCTGTACCACTTGATCACCATACTGCTGCTCTAACTTTTCTTGATTTTTAGCTGAGAACTCAGCCTCTTCTTGCAAGAAATGGATGATTTGCTGATCATTTTCAAACACTTGCCAACTTACATTATTTTCTGGCACTAAAGGCCTTACAATCACATGGATGTTTGGCTATAACTTATCTTTTTGAATTCTCTCCACAACATCAAATGCTTCCCCAAATGCTGTAAGCCTGTCAGTAGCTTGGTTCTCTTTCCTAGGAATTGATTTGATGCCAAAACCCTCAAAATATTCAATGAGGTCCCACACCCTGTTCTTGTAGCACTTGAGTAGATCATTCTTGACAACATGCTACCCCTTGACTTGGTTGACAATCAACTCACTGTCACCGAAGACTTGCAAGTTCTTTATTCCTCTCTTGATTGCCTAATGTAATCCTTGTATTAAGGCTTCATATTCAACAATGTTATTTGAGCACGTAAACTGAAACCTTAAATTTGAATAATACCTTACTCCTTGAGGTGAAACCAGCATGGCTCCCCCTCCTACACCTTGTCTACTCCTTGATCCATCAAAGAACAACTGCCATACCTCATTTTCATCCTTGTGGTCTGGCTTGGTGATGCTAGGAATGGGTTGATCTTCTTCATGTATGCAATAAACTCCTAGCTCAGATTCTTCTACTTCTTGATAAGGATCAAAAGCATGCACCTTGTTTGCCCATTCATCAAGAGTTAGATCTGGGATGCTTCCTACCTTGGTGTCAGCCTCTTCAGTGCTTGGGTGATCTTCTTGATCAAACGCTGAACAATTGGCATTGATCTAACTTGGAGTGTAGGGCTCAATGTGAAAGTTTACAATAGGCTCAGACCTGATTGTGGTTTTGGTTCCATATCTTGTTCTGAACAACATGTGTGACCAATTAGCAGACAAGTATCCTCCAATCTTGGCTGTGAAATCTCTTGACAAACATAGGGTAAAGAGTGGTGGAAGGTCTATAACTGATACATCTTGTAAAACAACAACATTTGGACATGCATGCAAGGTAAGTATCAAGTTTCTAATCACCCCAACTGTTGTTACTGTTGTTCCATCCAACTGTACTACCCCTTTGGATATGGTTTCATAGTGAAGTCCTAGCTAATCAGCTATTTGCTTGGGAATCACTGAGCTACTTTCCCTGGAATCAATCATGTAATTGTGCACCAATTGGTTTCCAATGATTAATGAGACATAAAAAGGAGGGGGCTTCAACATTTTACCTTGCTGTCCTCCATGATTCCCTTCAGGCTGGGTAGCATTTGTGAGTACCTTCTCTTGCATTTGGACTTGCTGATTCGAAGTTGGCTAGTCCTTCATGGAAGCTTGTAGAAAATCTCTCTGACCTGGGATAGATAGGGATTCCCACATTGATATATTTACATTTGTCTTCTTCATCTGATCAATGATACTAAATGGTGATGAAGGATCTCTTTGATGTCCCTTGGTTTGCATATTCATCCCTTGCATGTAGGCAGCAACAACTGGCATTTGAGTTGGCTTAGGAGCTGTCCTTGGCTGCCCTTGTGCATTTGAAACTAGATTTTGTTTGCCAACCATTTGTGGAACCATAGAAGGTTGTGAATTTCTTGGAGCTAATGGTTTTTCTTCCCCTAAATTCCTTCTTTTTGATCTTGTGTTGGCTGCAACATCTTGAGAGACTATTTGATTTATGCCACAAAAATCCTCTGCCTGCCAGTTCACAAGTGTGGTGTCATTTGGAGCTGATTGCTGCTGGAATGTTTCTTGTTGTTGGTTGTTTCCTTGACTGCCCTCACCCTCCACACTAGTATTTTTCACCATTAATGCTTGATTCAAGGCACCATTGAAGCAAATTGCATGGAAAACACCAATCATACTCCTGAGCAACATTGTTTTGTGTTGGCACCAATGCCTTAGAGGCAGATATAGCATTTGGATTATAGGGCTGAAATGGTCTGTTGGCAGGAGGCCTTGCTTGATTTAAATTTGCAGCTGGATTGGGTGGTCTATGAGGTTGATATGGCTACTTGTTAGGCTGAGCTTGAGGCTGGAAGGAAGGTCTAAAAATTTGGGCTTATTGCCTCTTGAGAGTAACCAGCTCATTACCTAAATTTTGCAATTGCTTCATGACTTCTTGAAGCTCATTTGGGGCACTTAGAGATGAAGTAGAAGCTTCATTTGAACTATGATTTCTAGGAGTGGGAGAAGGAGCCAAATTAGGTGCTTGATTAGTGTTTGGGCTCTCTAAAATTGGAAATAATGGCATGGGAGGTCTAGGGGCTAGTTTGGCAGCTTGGATCAAACAATTTTCAGCCCTAATGGCAATGCTATAAGCCATAGGGATAGTTATGCCTCCCATGGACTGAACCAACATAGAAATATAAGAATTTAGAGCTTTGAGATAGTAAAGAAAAGCATCTTCTACTGTTGGCCTGACTGCCACTGGAATTCTCTCCCAAGTCCTTTGAAATCTGAAGTTAAAATTAGTCAGCTGCTCATTGGGAGCTCTCTTGATGGTTGTCAGCTGCTCCAAAAGAGACAAGTTGTCTCACTTCTCTCCAAATTACTCATGAAGTGCTACACATAGCTGGTTCTAATTTTGAATAGAACCTGAGGAAAGGATTCTAAACCATTGCAAAGCCTTCCCCTTGAATGAAGATGCCAACAATTTGACAGCAACTTACATCTCATTGATTTCATGAATTGCACAAAGGTTGGCAATGTCTTTAACATGATCACCAGGAGTAGTCTGATTCTCTCCAGTGAAGTATGGAATGTTCTTCAAAGCTGAAATTGGAATTGGATTTTGTGCATTGAGAGCAAGTGGGCTGCTGCCAGTGAAATTGACATAGGGGTTGTTTTGTGCCATTCTAATTGGTCTTAGAACCCTTGTTGACTGAATGAAATGCCTACTAGGTGGAGGAGTTGAGAGAGTTCTATTTAGTGGAGATGGAAACCTTTGAATCCTTCTTCCTCTTTGCCTTCTTCTTGGAGATAACTGTAGATATTCAAACAACAGCTCTTCTTCTCTAGCTCTTGACCTTATAGTGATTCTTGTCATGATATTTTAGGTCTGCACTGCTAAAACCAGCTGATTCTTCCCCTTAGAGTTGCCAGATGTGTAATTTATAGCTCTTGTAAGAAAGAAAATTGTGGCAGATGCACATCAACTTTGCTGCAATGAAAATGAGACCTCTAAGGTCCCACCGGGTGTGCCAATTACTCCATGATCTTTTCTTAATGCGGATATGGATTATCTTTTATTTCTCCCTCTTATGTCTGCTATTTATTTGATGTGTCTTTCTTTACTACTTTAACTGTTTCATGAAAATAGAGTTCTTTTTATGAAATAGTTAGTTAAAAGCATATCATTTTAATGCTCAGTGCTTATCATGTTAGTTCACTGAAATGACCTATCTAGAAAATTTTGTAGATGGACTTCGTAAGTGGTAAAAAGGGAGACAAGATATTTTATGATGTTGCTATTGTTTACCAAAAGACTGGGCCTCTTGTGGGAAGTATGATTCAATATTAAAATGTATTTTTGGAAGGGAAATTTGTATTTTATAGAGATTATTGTTTCTTTTTGACACTAAATATGTCTGAAGTATTACTAATTGCAAGGTATGAATTCCTCCCTGATAAATGGAAAAGTTGTGGGTTTTTCTATACTTGATGTGTCATCTTTTTATATATTCAATGATTATTAGTGATATTCTTAACTCTATTTTTTTAAATATATACTTTCGAATTGAACCCCTTTTGGGTTGAAATAAAATGAATTAGGTGGTAAGGGAATTAGATAATTTATCCCCTTATTAAATGTAACTTATCAAGTTGGCATTCATGGCTGATCATTTATTTAAATCACTATGGTTATTTAAAATTATGTTAATGGAAGAGAAATCCCATTATGATAACTTGTATAATGCTAAGAGGTTACAATGAACCCTAATTCTTAATAGAACAAGAACGATAACTATTAAAAAATGATAATCATTTTGTTTAGGATCTTTCGGAATTTAAGCCTAATGTTGTCTTGGAAAGAGGAAGAGGTACTTACTCTTGACTAGTACCTTAATTTGACTAAAACTAAAGAAATATATATGCAAATATATAATAGTAGACTTCATTTCAATGAAGTCTATTAAAAATAATCTGACTCGGAACTTAATCAAGTTAAGTCATGGTTAAGTTAAGTAAGTGAACCATATGTTAGTATGCTGTTTCTTTTTGTAAACTGTATCCTAAATTAGGAAATTAATGAATAAAAGGAAATCTTGATGTTTCTGCAAAGCATTTACAATCCATTTATTGCTAACAACCTTAATGGTCAATGAAACTGAGGATTCAACATGCTTGCTGTAATATGACTTTAATTAATGAAAACAATTAAGTAATTAACTTCTCTTTTGGGCATGTACATCTAGATGGGAAGGCTCTGTCAGATGTTGACACACGCCAACTGCAACACCATACCTCCGTAAATAATTGGGTCTTCATGAGGATACTATGTTGCGGTTGACATGTTGCAACATCCTTTAGAATTGAATCATCTAGATCTACATAAACTTGGGCTTGATCTTAGTTGTACCCTAGGTCAGGTTGGAAGTATGATATAGTTTTGAGGGAAACTCATGACGTCTTAGGATAATTAGACACATGTAATCAAATTAGGTCGGTTAAGTATGTCTATGTACCCTTAGTCACCATGAGTAGCCTTCTACACTAGACTATGCTACTAACCTTGGTTAGGGTTAAAACTTGAACAAGTGGATTGACAGGAGTCAGTGAAGACCATTCTAGATAAAAGATGAAGTGGGGTGAAGGATGAATTCTATTTGATGAGTATACCATCTAGGAATATTAACATGAATAATATGTTGTAAATATTTGGCCAAAGTATCACAAGTTGTTGGTTGTGTTGTCTTATGTCACCTAGTTTTAAGAAGCGAGATTTTAGATGAATATTGTTAACAAATATTTAGATAGGCCTCTTAAATAGAACACTTAACACCCCAAAAAGGGTATGATAACCAAGTAGACCTAGTATACAATTCAATGAGTTAACATGAGTGATCAGTGTTTCATTGAGTCATTAAATGAGAGATCAGTGTTACAGCGAGTCATTATAGCTGCACATGGTTATCTGTTATGAGATTGATTGGCATGGAATGTGTCTTCTAAATTATGGTTATTTAGAACAAAGAACATTATCGTATTATTTTTTCCCCTTATTTCTAAATTCTTAAAATGGGAATGTTACAATCTGAGCTTGTAATTATGAACCATCAGAAGGCCATTATTTGGTAAAAAGAACTTTGCATAAGATTCTTGGAGTTGGATATTATTGGACCTCCCTTCACAAAGGTGTGAAGAAATATATTTTGCATTGTGATGCATGCCAAAGGATGGGAAAACCTACCTTGTCCAATGAAATTCCTCTCCAACCTCAATTGGTTCTTAAACCATTTGAGAAGTGGCGGTTGGATTTTTTTGGACCTATAAACCCATCCTCCCAAGGAAAAGAATTCATTTTAGTTTACACTAAATATGTAACTAAATGGGATGAAGTGTCGGTTTTACTCCAACCTTAAGAAGAATCTATGGTAGAATTCCTATATTAGCAGAGCATGCACAAGTTTGTAGCACCAAGAAGCATCATTTCAGACCAAGGTCCTCAATTTATGTCAAACATGATTTAAGATTATATGTACATTTACTATCTCAATCAAAGAAAGAAATCACCCTACCACCCTCAATCTAATGGGAAAGTGGAAGTAACTAACAAGGAATTATAAAATATCTTGACCAAAATAGTTGATACTGACAGAAAATATTGTGTGAACAAGTTACCAAAGGCAGTGTGGTAATACAATATCACTTGGAAAACCACCATAGGGTTTTCTCCATATGAAGTTGTGTATGGGAAAAATCCCATCATACCTATTGAATTTGAATTGTAGTAATTAAGAACAACTATTCAGATTGGAGTAGAGCTAGATGAAATTCAACAACAGAGGATACTTCAAGTTACTAAATTGGATGAGATTTGGCTGGAGGATTTGCAAAGGATATAACTAATAAAATTTCAAAGGAAACATTAACATGATAGCCATATCAAGAGAAGAAAGTTCCAAGCGGGAGATTGGGCCCTATTATTTGACTCTAAATACCAAGATTTTTTAGGAAAACTAAGAACTAGATGGCTGGGCCCATTTGAGATTCAGAAGGTATTTGAAAATGGATCAATAAAATTACTTCCCATTAATGGGAATAGTATAACACTATTGGTTAATGGAAACAAATTGAAGATATATAATAATACATTAAATAAACAAGAATTATTACAATAATTCCAATAAGGTAAAGGAATCAGTTATGAGGAAGAACAAATATTTGAAAAACATATGAAGGATAATAAAAAGAGAAGAATTGAAAACCAAAAATGACAGTTCTTCCCTTAAAAAAATATTTTAAAATAGAAAATCTGAACACCAAAAATGGAGGATTTTTCACTAAAGAAGGAAATCAAAACCAATAAAGTGTGAATTTTTTACTATACTCATTAAATGATTATTTTTTTGGTAGGATACATGGAGGGGAAAATATCAATCACGTCATTACTAAGGTAAAGTGTTATAATCACTATTTCTAGAATTATTAAAAAGTATAAATGTTGTGATTATTCAAATATGTGAGAGATATTTAAATCATAAGTCATTATATTTTTTAAAATCACCCCTTACTTTTAAATCATTGCATTAAATGGAGGTAAATTTTCACATGTGTGAAAGGATGGATGAAGTGAAAAGTCTCACAAGTAAATTCAAGTGGGCTTCCCAAATAATTATGATTCACATGCTATGAGCCCATTCAATTGTAACTGGTTCAGTACATAATTTGAAGAAACACAAAATGGAAACCCATGTATTAAACTGTCTTCAGTGACTTCACTCTATATTTTTCTAATTTAATCTTGCTTCTGACTATAATCAATCACTCTTGATTCAGATGGTTCTTCATTATTTTTACTTCGCATTATTCCCTACTTCATATTACAAGGATGGGGAAAAAAAGTGTTCAAATTCATAATCCACTTCACTCCTCTTGTAAGATTTACAAGTGGTGGCTCTATTTGAAAAATCAGGATGGTTGAAATTTATAAAGAAATTCCAAGGCTATAATGAAGCAATAGTGGAATAATTCCTCAAAAGTTTCAAAGGGAGCTCTTCAAAGATAAGGGGAACTAAGATTCCTATTAATAGTAATGTGAAAATAAAAGTATTTAGAATTCCTTATGAAGGGATACAAACTGTAGGATGGTCTATTTACAAAGACCTAATTCAAAATTTTTTGAGTATGGGGAACCTAAACTGGAATTAGTCTTTAAAAATTCCAAAAATTGAAAAGGAATTAGGAGGGAACCCTTCTTGAACCATACAAAGTGGCTTCAATTTTGATAGTTAAGTATTTCACCTATGAAGGTGAATACAATATCCTAGGGTGTGATACAACAAGGATAATGATTCATTTAAGGGTGGGTTTGCATAAAATAGGGAATCAAATAAACCTACCCCAGTTTTTGTGTGACAATATCCACACTTCATCCAAAAGATATAAGGAGAATAAAGGGATGATTAGGCACCACGAACTCATTTACCTGGTATTTCAACATTATATTATAGAACAGAAGGGTAAAAAAGTATGGAAAACTTTGATAAAAGAGATGGACAATGTTCTAGAAAAGGAGATACATTTTCTCTCTAAATTAGTGGTGCCCAAGTCAACCCCATGCCTTGTTGGGGTTGATCAAAACAATTATACAAATATATATCAGATTTAAGCATACAAGAAATAAATATGGAAACAAAGAAAACAAATAATACACAATATATAACGTGGTTCACCCAGTGTGGGCTATGTCCACCAAGAAACAAATCATCTATTATTCAAATATTTACAGAGGATATAAAATGAAGATTTGTAATCTTCCACACATCTTGAATGTATAATAATTTCTTCCTCACAAGCTTCGTTTTCTCTCTCTCCAAGAATTCCTTCTTACAATTCTTCTAATTCTAGATTCTAACCCTAGCTTCTAGCTTATATAAGCATATACAAACTTAGGGCACTTATTTATGCAATTATAACCATTAGATCACCTTTATATCAAAGGTTAGATCTAATTCCTGTGACTTAAATAAAAGAAATCATGCACAATTAACCGATTCCAGTTACCCTAACCGATACTGGTTCCTACTTGCTTGATTGATGCCGGTGTCTTGGTGATCAACAAAAGCTACCCAAATGACGCTGGTTACTCTATATTCTACCAAGTTAATAAAGCATGCTATTTGTGAAGCAAGTGAGCTCCATAACTAAACATTTGTAACTCAACCTGAAGAAAAATTTGAAGCACCTAGATTTGAGCAGGGTTAGATACTTGCTACCACATTGGCTAAACCACTTACCAAAATAATAAGAAAATGTTGACACAAAATCATGCACTTTGAGTAATTATCTAGTCTTGATTTGCATACTAATATTCATATGGTTCATAAGTATGTAAAGTACTAATAAACCCATGTCTTTGGCCACCTTTCTTTGCTTTATGCTTTTGCTTTCAATTTTACACTCTTACTTTCTCAGTCTATCTTTTCACCTTTCAATATTTTTCTTTTTAGACACTACCACCTAGTGAGGACACCAACGCCAAGTGCCACCATCCCCTTTGGGTGCCATTTTACTCTTTGTACTTTTTTCATACTTTCTGTGTCCTTTCAAGCCATTTGAGCATCTTATCTTTTTGGTAGTTGGCCTTTTTAGAGTTAATTACAAAATTAAAGCAAGGGAATCATATAAATATAGAGTTATCTTATCATAATAAAGGAAAAATCACTAAGCATCTACTATATATAGCTAAGGTTGCATCCATCAAAGGCATCTATAGGTCCATTTGCATATATCTAGATCCATCGCAAGGAACTAAGGATGGTTCATCTACATCAAACTTCATAGGAGGGGACTCTATTGTTTCTATACACACATTATTTATGTTATACATCCTGCTACTTTCTCGCTATTTCAAGTGTGATTGGTACAATAGGGAAAAATTCCACACAAAAACATAGAACTACATTAGGTCTGTGATGTAGTGTAGTGCTCAGTGATAATTCCATCATTTTGGTAGTTGAGGATAGTTTAACCCCTTCATTTGAATATTTAGTTTTGTATGGTATTGATGCTTTGTTTGGGATTTTTCAGGTGATTCATTCATTCCATATTTACAAAGACATTATGTAGAATTCAATGATATACACATGACAAAATATGACCTAGTGCAAACCTCTTGCGACACCTCAGAGGAGGTTTTCTGAGCATCTACGTAGACCAGGGAATCCATAATCCAAAATAGGGTTCCTAAAGGCACCCCTATCTCTCTCCAGGTGCCCCGGTCTAGTTAAATCTTTCGGATATGTATTTTTCTAGAATTCTATGTGACATTCCTCCATATTTGTTTAGGTGGTCTCCATTACGACACATTCCATTAACCTCTTTGAATCAGCTAAGGCATCTTACCCTTCTTTACACATTAGGGTTTCATATTTTCTAGCTTAGTTTGTTGGGATATTATTTTAGTATTTTAGTATTCATTTATTTACTACAAACTTGCATTAGATTAGACTATTATTTTATACTTTAGTATAATCATAAGATTGAGAAAATTAGTAGAAGAATCTATCACTGAACGTTTAACAAGAAAAAGAAAATTAATTCTTCTATAGGATGAAGGTCTTGAAGATGCCTAAAATATTTTGGGAAGCATAAATTCAACCAAAAAATATTCTTAAGAATAACCCATACCTGGAGAAATCCAAGAGTTCACCAAACCTTTGACACAACCTTCTTCCTCCAATAAGGATACATAAAAAGGAAATCCTCAATTCCTAGAAGAAGATCTTATATCCCCTATTTCACTAGGTCAAGGTATTGAAGAAGAATAAATACATCATGCCATCCTCCTCTCTAAGAAATAAGAAATCATCAAGCAACAATAAAAAGAATTAGAGTTTATGAAAATAAAGGTACAAACAAAATAAAACATCTCTTCTTTATAACTAAAAATTGAGGAACTTAAGATGCAATGCAAAGAAAAAGAATAATTAGCTCTTTCTAACACTAAAGTAAAAGTTTATAAGTAAGTTTAAACTTCCTTAAATATAGAGGAAGTCAGAAATGTTTGGAGTGTATGATTTGTAACAATTTTGAAAAATTACATCTTTAGAATGAGACATTGAAAAATCAGTTGGAAGAAGAGAGAAATGAGAAAACAAACATATAAAAGGATAAAGAAAAGATCAAAACTTACAAGCATGATACTTGTTTATTGGGGGGAAAAATTGCTTGCATGCAAAAGACATTCTTTAGTATATAGTACTTTCTTACAGGAACAATTTTATGTGTGATTAAGCAAAATATGGAATATTATATGCCTAATATGATGCTATAGTAGCAATAAATAAATGCAAAAATGAAATTTAAAAGTATACCAAAGAAAACTAAGTAAAAAATAACGAAACTCTAATGTGCAAAGAAGGGTAAAACACCTTACCTAGTTCACCGAGTTTTGGAAAGTTCAAAGAGCTATAAGATAGAGAAATGTG
The DNA here is from genome assembly GCA_019776745.2 of Taxus chinensis. Lineage (NCBI taxonomy): Eukaryota > Viridiplantae > Streptophyta > Pinopsida > Cupressales > Taxaceae > Taxus > Taxus chinensis. Next base: position 401,205,441 of record CM034154.1, read on the forward strand.
AAGCACTGACTGTCACACTGGAGCTTAGAAAATTTTAGAACTAGAGGGACGTGTTGGACTAGGGCACCTAGAGAGGGACAAGGGCACCCATGGGTACCCAGGTACCGATTCTGGGTGCTTGGGTCTATGGAAATGCTCAGAAACTTTAATTATAAAGGTCATAAGATGTTTGGTGATACTCACCTTTTGTTGCGATGGATTGAAAAAATGATCTCCGAGGTCGTAATAAACTTGCAATGAAGAATGAACCTGTAAAACCCTCAAATAGAAATCAAATCCTAAAAAATAAAGATGGAAAATAAGGGGTTGAACTTTCCTCATTAGCCACAATGGTGGAATTACAACTGAATGCTCCACTACATCTCAGACCCAATGTAGTTCTCTATGTGTGTGTGAAAAATTGTGCCCTAGGTTATTCTTGTGCTAGTCATACTCAGATAGCGAGAAAGTAGCTAGATGTAAAGAAATGTAGTAAATGTGTGCATGGAATAAAATTAAGTTCCCACTTATGAAGTGTGATGCAGAAAACCAACCCTTGTGTCCCTTGTGATGGAGATATATGGGTGCAAATGGAGTGCTTATATGTTTGATGGATGTAACCTTAGGTGGTGATAGTAGATGCTTAGTGTTCGGTCCCTTATTATGACTACATAACTTTATATTTATATGATTCCCTTTCTTGAATTTTTTAATTGACCATGAAAAGGCCTACTATGAAAAATATAAGATGCTCAAATAGATAGAAAGGACCAAAAAGTGTGACCAAATTATAAAGAGGATAGGGGCACCTAGAGGGGATGAGGGCGCATGGCATTAGTCTTGGCTGGGCATTGGTGTCCACAATGAAAAATTCCAAAGTATAAAAAGACAATCTGAGAAAGTAGAAGTGTAATACTAAGAGAAGAGACAGAAAGGAAGGAAAGGAGGCCAAAGACATGGGTTAATTAGTACTATTCTTACTTAGGAATCATATGAATAGTAGTATGTAATCAAGACTAGATAATTACCCAAAGTGCATGATTTTGTATCTACATTTTCCCCCACTTTATGTTGGTGAGTGGAAAGCTCGGTAATATAATGTAAACAAAGATATGTACCTGATAACCATATAGATTGATGGTACAATTGTGTAGAGGGACTACATAAAGAGTGGAGTGATAGAAATATGAAGTGTGGATGCTAAGGAGGAGAAAGTGTAAAAAGTGATGATGAAAATGAACCTAGGGCAGAAGTACATGTGTAGATGTCATGATGTACATGTTTTCTATGTTGATATCTATCTCATTGTTTTTTACTAGCACTTCCCATATGGATGGACTTGTAAAGGGAAGACGACAAGTACTAAATTACGTATGTTTATGATCAAAATATATAAAAAGTGTGTAACAATAGTATGTAAAGTTTGAAAATGAAAAATGAACATGCAAACCTGATTCGTGATGAGAAAAAGAGTGTAGAAAGGATCCTATAGATGATATCAATGCACAAGTTTTTTGAGTGATCTCACACCATTGTAATCGAGGAAGTGTAGGGAGAACTATCTGGTGTCATCCAATAACCTTTAACTACTTCCCATTGTGTAAAAAACCACTACAGATGGTCTGTAATGTGCTAAGGACTCTCTGCCCTGTAAAATATGTTGTATAAATGCCTAGTGCTAAAAGAATCTCTACCCTAACAAAATCCTCTGTGACATGTCAAAGAACTGTGTAATTTTCCCATGGTTACCAGTAGTTTAGGAAATACTGTTGTATTTCCCCTGTTACTGGCACTCAAATAAGGCTACTGTACTGAAACTATAAACCTTGTTGTACCAGTACCGTGCTATGTGTAACTCTTTATGGGGTGACTGATTCACCCGTATGTTGCAACCCTCATTTTGGGTGCATGTGACATCACTAAAGGAGTATGTGGCCTAAATGATAATCGACCATTATACTGAAATGTTCCCTACAGGGGGCCTTGGTAGAAACTAAGGCACACATAAACAAGTGGCTAAAAAAAACAAGTGTTAGTACAATCAAAGAAAAACACTCATGTATAATAAAAAATTTAAGCTATGCAGACAATGTGTAAACATGCCATAAGACAATGTAGGACACAAAAAAGGGTTACAAACATGGGACATGAATCATGATGTCACAAAACAATAAAGGACATAGTAGCCACAAACAAAAAAGTGTGCACACAAGATAAAGGGAAAAGCCCGCAAAAAAGAGCATATAATAACAAGCAATGAAAAAATATGTAATGGATAACCATAGAAGAAAATATCCCTACATAACAAATGTTACACATGAATTACCCGTTAGCACATTAGAAAGATAAAAATTATGTCAAAGTGTGTATAATATGATAATGTAAAGTGATATGTATAAAATGAAACAATATCACCCGTAGTGTATAAAATTTCATACCCCCAGAAGCCATTATGGGGTTGGTACTAGGTATTGCGCAAAACATCAATTTTATGTGTAATGGACATGTGAGATCTATGATCACAACTAGAAATAAAGTGAACATGCATGTGAGTATGGAAAGATAAAGACATACAAGATCTCTATCTAACATCTATAATAAGATGTGCATGTAACAAGTAAATGTAAGCAAGAGTAAATGCAACCAAGATATGTAGTATGTTGTGGATGAGGTGGAATGCAATTCAGTGTGAATGATAGAAGCCACATGCCCCCTGAGTGGATGTATATGTATGTAATGAGGTTCATTTGTTTATGCCCCCTCAGTATTCAAAATTGAACCATAAATGAGAGTGCATCATTGAGAAAATTTTTGAGTGCTATGTTGTCATGTGAGGTGTAGGACAGAACGCGACAAAGTAAAAGTGATGAGGTGGTAGAATGTGAAATGATTTAGCCTAAAGCATATATCACTAAACTTGTGAGGAAGATGTAAAAAGAATGATGATGTAGCATAAATCCTATATCACGAGATGTATGAAAGAGATGATAAAAAATGATGATGTAGAAAAAAGTGTATATCATTAAATATATGAAAGAGATGATAGAAAATGTGATGATACAAAAAAAATTGTATATCACGAAATGAGTGAGTAAGTTACTAGCTATGAATTTCATATGAGAAGATGAATGATTAAATGTGTGAGTGTAATTGGGTCCATTTGATGTGTATACCCTCAATAGTCGAGTATGGACCGTGAGACTAGAGTGCGTCATCGAGTAGTGAGTGCAGTGCATAGAAGTAGATGAGTACAGTGTGTAACATATGTAGTGAGGAGAAAATATCATGCAATTTGTAATGGGTAGTGCAAGTTGTAAAGATTATATAAGTGTGGAAGCACAAAGTGCATATGATGTCGATGATGTAAAATGTATAATAGTGTAGTATGTAGGATGTATGGGTGTATGAGACATAAAGGGTAGATGAGTTATATGAGATGGAAGAGGAATATAGTGTATATGTACAAAGATGTGTGAGTATGTTCAATTTGTAGAAAGTATAAAGTGCATATAAGATATAATAAAAATAAGAAGATGATGCATAGGGTAATTCCGATAGAAATGTGATCGAGATGTGTATGATGAATGTAAAAGAATGATATGTAATGTGTGTAAGATGTATGCGATGTTTATATATGAGTACACAATATGTGGCGGGGGGAGTAAGTGTGTAGTGCCCCCAAAGTGTGTGATGTGTGAGTGTGTTATTCGATGAATGATTTTTGGAATAATTCGATACAGTGAGGTGTGAACCATGACACAAGTGTAATGTGATCAATGTATATTTGATGTGATAGTGGATGAAATATTGTATCAAGTATGTGAGACTAGCAATAGATAAGAATAAATGTATGTATGTGATCAGTGATGATGTAATAGGTAGAGTTGCATGAGTGATGAAATGAGGATATTATTGTAATATATCCCTCAAGTAGTACTTGATGATGAAGAACTATGCAACAACACATGAGGATCCATGCCAGTAGGGGGAAGATGACATTTTTTGTCATCGTACCAAGAGACCAGAGTTTCCATAAAGCAGTGGAAGTATGTGTGGTAGAAGAAACAACAAGATCATGCAATGGTGGTGAAGTTGGGAATATGTGTCCTGACCCATTAGTAGAAAGGAGTAGTTTCTTTGACAAAATGAATTAGAAACATGGAAGTGGATTAGGACGTGAAGGAATCTTAAATGGTTGTTAACTTAGGTGGGATATGATAACACTGTAGAAGACTTGATAGTAGAAGAAGGTGGAATTATTTTGAGAGGCAGTTGCATATTTTTACTAGGTAATGTTGTAGATGACTTGAGAGGAGGAGGGGGTGTTATAATAATTTTGAGAGGCAGTTGCTGAGGATGTGTCTTGAATTCATGATAAAAGGAACCATTAGAAACGATGACATGATTCTCATTAGATCTAGATGAATCAGATTTAGGAACCTAGTGGGATGTAACAATTGTAGATGGATGCATGCAAGATGAATGTTGTACAATGAATGAGATAAAGCCTTGAAGCTCAAGATGATGTGATTCTTCATAGTAAAGCATAGCAGTAATTGTCATTATTTCCATTGATGCTGATGATAAGATTACAATATGGGAGACCTTGATATGTTTTCAATGTCGGTACGGAGGATAGACCTTGAGCAAATGGTAAAGTGATCAATTGATGAGCTACGGAGATCAGTGGAAGAATTTCATTGTTACATAGGATTGTAAATCAATATGTGAGATGGTGCTGGTACTAGTATGACTTTGAGGCTCACCGATATGATAACACATACGTAGAAAACATGGAATGAAAATGGGATGTATAAGGAGGAACTAATATAAGCCTAAGAAGTGTCAATAAGATGTTGGACTTCATATTTAGGAGATGTAATCATGGATTCCATAGTCTAAATTTTTTCTTGAAATAAATAAGTTAAGGCTTGAATTGATTCCGACATGGATTTATTAGATGTAGGATCACAAATACTATGACTCGTCATAATAGATAATCTAAAATAGCACTCACTTAATGTAGGAAACGATGTATCTCTCGGGAGATACATGGTGCCTAAGGATTTTGTGGATAGAACTATGGAAATCAGAATGGGTGCATTTTAAGAAATTGACATCATAAAAAGAAATTTGAGCAGACTTTAGGATCCATGATAGATAATAAGATAAGCCAAAGAAGGATCCGAAAGACCATTCATGAGTGCGGTTTCATGAAAATGATTATGTTAAAATGTGGAATACAAAATGCCTAATCTAATGTTATAGTAGCAATGAATTCAATACAATAATGAAATGTAATAAGTATACCATAAGAAAAAGAAGCAATAAATAACAAAACCCTAATGAGTAAAGAAGGTTAAGATGCCTTAGTTGATTCTTCTGAGTTCTAGAAAGTGTACAAAAGTCTGGAAGACAGAGAAATGCAAAGCACTAGACTGTTGCATTAGAGCTTAGAATATTGCAGAACTGGAGGAACATAGGTTAGACAGGGGCACGTGGAGAGGGACATAGGGGCACCCACAGGTGCACCAAGTTACCGATTCTAGGCACTTGGGTATGCTGGAAATGCTCTGAAAACCCAAATTCTCAAGGTCACAAGATGTTTGTTGATACTAACCCTTTGTGGCTATGGATTTTCACAATGATCGTCGAGGTCACAATAAACCTACAATGAAGAATAAACATGCAAGACCCTCAAATAGACATCAAATCCTAAAAAAGAGAAATGTAAAATGAGGGGTTAGACTATCCTCAGCTGCCACAATGGTGGAGTTACAAATGAGTGGTGCAATACATCTCAAATCCAATTTTTTATTTATGTGTGTGTGTGAAATTTTTCCCTAGGTTGCTCTTGTGCCAATTGCATGTGGATAACAAGTCAAGTAGCTAAATGTATAGAAATGTAATAAATGTGTGCATGGAATAAAATAAAATTCCCTCCTATGAATTGTGATGTAGATGAACTAACCATTGTTTCCCTTGTAATGGATCTAGATGGATGAAAATAGATCTCTTATGATGCCTTTATGGATGCAACCTGTAGGTGGAGATAGTAGATGCTTAGTTCTTGGTCCCTTATTATGACTATATTACTTTATATTTATATGATTCCCTTTCTTGAAATTCATAACTAACCCTGAAAAAGGTTGACTATGAAAAAGATAAGATGCTCAAATGGCTAGAAAGGACCCAAAAAGTGTTACCAAAGTATAAAGAGGATGGGGGTGACCAGAGGGGATGAGTGTTCTTGGTGCTAGCATCCTGGCTGGGGACTAATACCCAACATGAAAAATGCTGAAGTATGAAAATACAGACTAAGCAAACATAAGTGTAAGACCAAGAGAAGTGACAAAAAGGAAAAAGGTGGCCAAAGACATAGGTTAATTAGTACTATTATTACTGTATGCATACTAAAATATCTAAGCTAATTAAATGAAACTAACACCTACTAGTCTCAAAACAAAGTGAATCTACCATTAACTTTAAGATAAAAGATTAAAGGAAATAACTACTCTAATGCATAAAAATGAATGAAAAATCTAATGATAAACCATTCTTACTCTCATAATGTATGATTGTTATTAAGCATGAGCCTATTTATATCATAAGTAATCAAATTTTTAAGTTGGTCTCCAAAGTGAGGAAAGGATATTACTAAGAAATGGCTATAAGGCCATGTTTGGATCTTCCCTTACTACTCAACTATGAGAGATTGGATTCAAAGATGAAGAAGCTATTCCAAAAATGTAGAATTATTTTATCATATGCCTATAGTAATTACTATTTAAAACATGGTGTAAGTTGTGAAGGAAGGAGGTAGGTCCTTTATATACCTTTCCAATTTGGGAGAGGCTAGAGACCTAGTGAATGTGGGATAAAAGATAAAGTATAATTAGAATAAATAAACATGATTAGAGCGATTTTATTAGCTTTATCAACTCATGGGAGTTGAATATTATTTAATTAATCAACTAGGATTAATTAATAGGCTAAGGTACACTTATAAATCTATTTAGAGGCGATTTAGAGGAAAATAGCTAGGATTTGAATGATTTGAAAGGGGGATTTAAGTAATAATAGGGTTTACTGATTAAATACAAGTTTATAAAGGGATTAATTAACCCATTTTGATCCTCTAGAAATTTTCCATGTTTTCCCTTTGCTCTTTGTGCTCTAAAACATTTTTTCCTCATGAAATCGATGATGTGAAGTTGTAGCTCCATTCTTGTGCATTGGATTGTTTGCAAACTCATCACCTTGCCCTAAATTTTCCCATTCAGAAGTGTGTTTATGCTTTATTTTTGAGAAAAAACAAATTTGGATTCTCCCATCCTTCGGCCTTTGGTTAGCTCGAAACTTATGTCTGCGTTTGAATACTTTGATTTGCCATTAAAAATCTCCATTTTTGCACCATTTTGAAGGAATTCATAAGTTTGCCCTGTGTTTTGCCCTAATTTCACCTGTTAAAATGCCTCTGTCCATTTGATCAAAAATGTTCTTCACTGGCCTTTGGAGCTTGAAATAATATGATTTATAATTATTTTCCCTCAAATATCCCTTGCCATGGTCATAAATTTCCTAACAACACTTTCCATTTGTCTTTTGATCAAAAAATTCTTCACCCACAAAGAAAAATTAATTTTGGGCGTTGTTGGCAATTTCTACGTTTTTTGACGGTCATGCGGGTGCCCTTTTCCAGTCAAATTCTAGCTCATATACTTTTGCATATGTGGCTTGTTCTAATTGGCAGAGGGGATGCAGATCGGCGGAGGACTTGGAGATTTTTTTCCGTTTTTAGCGAAAAGTACTAAAATGCAAAACAAGGCCGTAAGCCCACTATAGTAAATTAATGCCTTAGTATTTTTTTTTTTAAAGTCAAGGTGGAGTGATGGATGTCTGGGAGAGTTTGATATTTTAAACCTTTTTCCTAAAAAGGGTTAAAGTCTTAAAATAAGGTGGGGCCTCGACAAAGAAAAAAATTAAAGGCTTGCGCGGGTCGGCGGGCTGCCGGAGGAAAAAAGGGAAATGTTGCCTTTTTGAAAAAATGAGTTAAAGTGGTAATTTAAAGCATGGCTCTGCAACGAATCAAAGAGAGACACATATCAAAAGTAATGGTAGAGGGGAGTGTGGGCTGCCAGTGAGTTTTGAAAACTTTGAAGTTTTGTGAAGGAAGTGTCAAGCAAAAAAGGGGGTTATGGCCCCGCAGTGAATTAGAGATCGCCACGTGTCAGGGACAGAAGTAGAGGTGTGGATCTGTGAGGATAATTGTGAAAAATTTCCTTTTTTCCAAAACAGATGGAAATGTGTAAAATTGAGCCACGACCTCGGATCTAATCATATTGTGCCATGTGTCAGTGCCAAATCTCAAGGGCAAAGGGGCGGAGAAAAATGTCAAATTTTTACATTTATCTAAAAGTGTTAAAATGTCAAAAAATGATCCCAAGCCCATTTCCATTCACATTGTGACATGTGGAGGGCTCAAATTGAAGGGAGAAAGGAAAATCAACGGTAACTGTGCATTTTTTAGTTTGGCCTCCATTTGAGCTCCAGGAAGCTTGGAGATGTGACTTTTGTATCAATTTTCACCAAATTTTTGGTGAATTAATGTCGTTTTTGCCTTCAAGGATCAATGGAATCAATTTGAAAATTCAATTTATAGATTTGAGGTACTTTTGAAATGAAATTTTGTTCAGGCTCGAGGAGAAACGTGAAATACCAGATCCAAAAGTTATAGAGGAAAATTTGGAAAGTGTAAAGGTGAAATGATGGAAGAAGAAGATGACGCGGGTGCCAAAGGAAGAATACATGCTCCCATGACAAGGAATGGTGAATATTTGTAATAATTTTCTTTTTTGAATGCCTCGCATCTCCTCCTCACAAAATTGGTTAAGTGTCACTTTCAGAAAGTCATGAGTGAATTTGTAACAAACTAAGATGCCATCGGATATTCTTTTCTTGGAAAAAAAGGCTTGGATGTAAACAAATGTTATATAATGCATGTTTTTTGACATGCAAAAGGTTAGGAAATTGAAAATCAAAAGAAAATTTTGAGAGAATCTCATCTTCTGAGAAACCCTTCAAAAAACCTGGTTAATGTCTTCTGTGTTAGATATTCATTCATGTTGAGTTTGTTACAAGTGTATAGCCATCACACAGCAATGAGATTGTTCCTGAAACTCTCCCACTGCTGATGAATCTAATAAGATTTTTAATTAATCTATGTTATTTTGGGCAATATGATGTCTGTTATCATTTTTAAATGTATGCAAACAATTTTCCTTGCTTCTTGTTGCAATCTTGCATTGAAATCTTTAGGAATCACACATATCTCATCCTTATTGATAGTTTAGTGGCATTTGTCAAATTTCATTTGTGATAAGAGCTTTCATCTACCATTGAAAATAAGTAGTTTAAAATCACTTCACCTTCATTTGTTGACAGAGATTGCTTGTAACCATTTTGGGGGTACCTTAGGCATGATTTGATTAGAGAGTTTGATGTTTAATTGATTCCTTTAACTCAAGCTTTTGTGTTGAGGTCTCAAATATTGTGTGAAGAGTGTAAACCTGGGCCTCCATTTGTGTATCTCTTCTGGTTGAAAGAACATCTTGAATGTTTTGAAGAATTTTATCTGATAGTTGTTCAAATGTTGTAGATGTTGTCAAAGATCTAGCATAGTCAAGTTTTTCTTATCAATATCCCACCAAAAATCATTCTAAACAACTTATCCTACCCTGTTTTACCCCTATTTTGACCTATATACCCACAAAAAATCAAAATCCATTTGCTAAAGTATGCAGAATAGATCAGGATTTCAAAATGTCTTCAGTAAACCTTGCCTTGCATTGAAAGTATCTCCATAATCTAGAAGTGACAACTTGTAAAAGTTAGATTTGGAGTGCTGATCATATTTTCCCAAGGCCCTTTTTATACTATTTGCACAAATTGAGGGATATCTTCATCTCCTTCAACATTTGAGGGTTACAAAATAGGTCCTCTTACCTTGGTTGAAAGGCACAACCTAAAATAGTTAGGACAAGATCAAGTCTTATTTGAGTGCTATGCATCTCTCCACAAATTTGAGTGTCAGTTAGATCACATCCCCGGCTACAAAATGACATACATCATGATCTATTTGTCTTCAAGCTTCATGCCATATCTTTGATGCTGTTCAGACTGAAAAGGAGAATTTTTTTTGGTACCAACACCAGTGGCACCATTACCAGGGACATTATTTAGTATTTCAGTGTTTTAGATCCTTGGTAATACTTCCTATCTGATTTATGTGCACTTAAAAATATGAGCATCATCTTCTAATCAGATTTAAGGGTTGGAATGAAGAGTAAAGTTCTGAGTTTGATATTTTCAAGTTTCTCCAATTTTTTGCCCCAAACTTTTCACCATAGTTAAAAATTTGAGTAAAGAAGATACGATCTATAAGGTTTGGCAAGATTTTCAGTGCTGATAGGTATTTGACAGAGTATTTTAGTGCATTTGCACAACTAGGGTGAAAATCCTTAGTGGCGACTCCCTGCTATTTTGATCTTGATAAATACTAGTGTCTTAGCTTTATGTCATTTGTTTTTTGGTGTTGCTAATATCTGCAAATCTAGAAGGAAGAAGATCTCTCTTCAGGAGAGACACAAGTAGAAATTTATTTCAAGAATTGGGAAAGACAATTTTAGAGGAAAGAAAAATTTGGAATGTTGTTGAAGGTCAGACATCAAGAAAAGGTATATCCATTGGTGAGAGAGATCAACATTTAGTAGAGGATTATCACTCTTCTTCCAATGATTCTAATTCAAGAAATATTCTCATAAACTTGTTTACTTTAAGTAGTGAAGGTCCTTCTACTGTACCTGGTGAGTTCCATCTTCAATCTACACTTGTGGGTTTCAATTCTAGTAAAACTTTCCAAGAAAATCAGCACATAGAGAATACCAATCTTGTGAACCACATTCTTGAGCCCTAAAGATCTCTCACTCCTCATCATTATGTTTCTCCCCCAAGATCACCACCTCAAAACAATATGGCTTAGCCTAGACCTCCATTTTTTGTCAACTCCTTTGGCCCAATAAATTTTAGGGGAATGACTGGTTATCCTAATGTTGTGCCTCAGGATGTTAGAAGTAGATTGAAAAAGTTCTAAGGGGATAATGCCATAACAGGTGATCAACATATCAAAATTTTTTTAACATGATGGTGGATTTTGAAATAGAGTTTGAAGATGTGTATGTCAATTTTTCATTCATACACTAGAAGAGGATGCAAGGGATTGATACAAGGCTCTACCTGATAATTCTATTGAGTCATGGAATGAAATGCAGAATGCATTCAGATAACAATATGGTGACAAAACTGATCCTAGGTTTTTATTGTCTGATTTTGAAAATATCAAGAAAAACCCCAATGAATCAGTTCATGAATTCAACATAAGGTTTAAAAACACTTTGAGAAGGATTATAGTTTATTTGAGGCCATGTGATCAGTCATGCTTAATCAAATATGTAGATGCATTTGACAAGAAGGTAGCTTATTACATAAGAGACAAGAACCCTACCAATTTAAGGCAAGCCTTTACCATGGCACTGCAGATTGAAAATAACATTAAGGAAATTGGGAAACCTCTCAAGAGAGATGGTGTAAAGCTAATAAACCCTAAAAAACCTCAAGCTAGAAACGGTGCTGATTTAGAGGAGGTTAGGAAAACTTTGAAAGGGGCTGTCAAAGAAATCTCATACAAGTTAGCCCGGACAAAGAAGAGAGTTGGGAAAACTTCACAAGGTAAAAAAAAAGCACAAAACTATGATAGATTTTCCAATCATCCTAGGGGTGATTAGAGATCTGATGATAGAGGGAAATAATCCATGGGGTATGTAAATAGGCATCCTCAAGCTCGTGAAGGAAGAGTGTTACCTGATCCCCTAACTACTAGGGTTCTGATGTTGAGGAAGTTGCTGATATTGATTGGTGTGATAAGTGTTTTCTACCCCATCCTCCATGTGGAACAGATCAAAAAATTGAAGAGGAAGTTCATGATGAAATTTATGATTATGCTTGCATGATGGAGATCCCTGTAAGTTCACCAAGGAAAGCAACTTCAATGGATGTCATAAGTGCTAGGACTGCTGCTGTTTTTTGGGATTGTATTCAATGGGTACATCTTATTCCTCCTCATGATTTAGAAATTGATAATGTACAAGACTTTGAGTTTCCCAATAATGATTTTAAATACTTGAGGGTGTTTATGATTAAGAACTATGATGGTGGTATCCCTTCAGAGGAAGATATGCAACTACTTATGAATGTTGTAGTTGCCCAAGAGAAGGAGCACAATACCAAAAGTAAAGTTGCTAAGTGGAAACAAGCCAAATCAAAATTTCCATTGCTTACTAAAGAAACTCCAAAGAAAATTGAATCTGGTAAAGGCCCTATTCCCTCAAGAAAAAATTGTGATCCTCCCCATACCCAAACTAAAAAGACTTCCATACCATCTGATCAATTTGCCAATCTTTCCCCTAGTGCTGCTTTACCCAAGAATGCTCCATATGATATTGCCCAAGTTTTGAGTCAGATTAAGATTCTTGTCCCAATTGTTGAGTTGCTTAGGATTCCTGAGAAAAATAAGAGGGATTTTGAATATTTAGGATTTAGAGAGGAAGAGAGTACCCAATGAAGAGTTGGAAATAAGGTTGGGATTCCTATTACCATTACAGAATTGGAATAGCCACAAGTGTTGGGGGAACCACCTGAGGTTTACTTAGGAACTTATTTGGTTAAATATTAGCTAAACATGGATCCATTTTTCACTACCTTGGTTATCAAAGACAAGATGTTACATAACTGTATGTTTGACTCTGGGGCATCATGTAATGTCATGCCTTAGGAGGTCATGAATGAATTGGGAATCAAAGTGATAGTAGCATATGGCAAGTGTACTGCTATGGATTCCAGGGAAGTGCTAGTTGTTGGGTGTGTCAAAGATTTGGTGGTGTAACTTGCATCTTATTTTGGGAGGAATTTAAAATTGGATGTTGTGATTACTAATTTCCTTGCCAAATGGGGTATGTTATTATCAAGAAAATGGGCTACAAGTGTTAGTGGGAGTGTCCAAATGGAAATGTCTTATGCCACTATCCCCATTGAAGGAAACTTAGTAAAGTTATATGGAGAGAAAAAGATGTTGTACCTTATTAAAGACCCAAACAATGCATCTTATGAAGTTTTGTAGGAAGATGCTAGTACTGATCACTTTGTGAGTTTTGTGGATTTCAGGGAGTATGAAGTTGTTAAAAACATATCTCCTAAGTATGTTGTTTTTTCTAGAAATTTGGTCCTTGATTCAGCCTTGAAAATGTTAAAATGTTTGACTTGAACACAATGGAGGAGCTTTAAAGAAACTGGATGGTGTAAAAATTAAACAAAGAAGAAAAAGAGGTATATTTCTAGTTGCTAAAAACATATCAGAACCTCTTGGCATGGTCATATCTAGCATGGAGAACATTTAAGGTTTCCCCTTGATTTTTTTTCTTTGAATCAAGGTTTGCTTACCAACTTATATAATGTATAGTGTTTAGCTTTTTCTCTGTTTCTAGTGTTTTGTTAGTTCGTGGTTTGCCTCGGTGTGTGGCAGCCTTTTTTGTCGGTTTCTCAGCTTGTTTTTGGTGGATTTGGCTTATGATTCTGTTTTCCCAATGGATTATTTTGGCACTTGGTCTACTTTTGTTCTTGTGGCAATCACTGGGAGTGCCCATCCCCGAGAAAGAGCCGATGTTGGTGCCCATTTTTTATCCTCTACCATTTTTCCATGTTTCCCTTTTGCTCTTTGTGCTCTGAAATGTTTTTTCCTCATGAAATTGATGATGTGAAGTTGTAGCTCCATTCTTGTGTATTGGATTGTTTGCAAACTCATTACCTTGCCCTAATTTGCTAAGGAGAAGTGCGTTTTTACCCTGTTTCTAAGAAAAATGGCTTTGGATTCTCCCATCCTTCACATTTGGTGAAAAAACAACTTGTATCTATATTTGAATGCTTTGAGTTGTTCGTTTTTTCTCCATTTTTTTACCATTTTGAAGGAATCTCTAAGTTTTCCATGTGTTTTGCCCCAATTTTGCCCATTCAAACACCTCTACCATTTTTCCCGTGTTTACTTGGCCTTTAGAGCTCAAAATTGTTTGATTTTTACTTATTTCCCATCAAATATCCCTTTCCATGGTTGTAAATTGCCTAAAAACACTTTCTATTTGTCTTTTGATAAAAAAATTCTTCAACCACGAAGAAAAAATTGATTTTGGGGGTCGCTAGAAATTTCTATGTTTTTTGACGGTCATACGGGCATCCTTAGCCCGTCAAATTATAGCTCATATACTTTTGCATATGTGGCCATTCTAATTGGCAGAGAGGATGCGGATTGACGGTGGACTTTGAGAAATTTTTCCTTTTTTGGTGAAAAGTACTAAAATGGAAATGAAGGCCGCAAGCCCACTAGAGTAAATTAATGCCTTAGTCTTTTTTGTTTTGAAAGGCGAGGCAGAGTGGCAGATGTCCGAGAGAGTTTGAGATTTTTAACCTTTTTCCGAAAAAGGGTTAAAGTCTTAAAAGAAGGCACGACCTTGACAAAGAAGAAAATTAAAGGCTTGCGCGGGTCGGCGGGCCGCCAAAGGAAAAAAGGGAAATGTTGCCTTTTTGGAAAAATGAGTTAAAGTGGTAATTTGAAGCATGGCTCCACAACAAATCAAAGAGATACATGTGTCAAAAGTAATGGCAGAGGGGAGTGTGGGCCACCAGTGAGTTTTGAAAATTTTGAAATTTTGTGAAGGAAGTGTGAAGCAAAAAAGGGAGTTATGACCCCACAGTGAATTAGAGATCGCCACGTGTCAGTTATAGAAGCAGAGGTGCGGGTCTGCGAGGATAATCGTGAAAAATTTCCTTTTTTCCAAAAAATTTGGAAATGTGTAAAATTGACCCACGACCCTAGATCCAATCATATTGTGCCACGTGTTAGCGTCAAATCTCAAGGGCGGAGGGGAGGAGAAAAATGTCAAATTTTTAAACTTTTCCAAAAGTGTTAAAATGTCAAAAAGTGATCCCAAGCCCATTTCCAATCACATTGTGACACTTGGAGGGCTCAGATTGAAGGGAGAAATGAAAATCAACAGTAATTGTGCATTTTTCAGTTTGGCCGCCATTTGAGCTCCAGGAAGCTTGGAGATGTAATTTTTGCATCAATTTTCACCAATTTTTTGGTGAATTCATGTCATTTTTGCCTTCAAGGATCAATGGAATCAATTTGAAAATTCAATTTGCAGATTTGAGGTACTTTTGAAATGAAATTTTGTTCAGGCTCAAGTAGAAACATGAAATACCAGATCCAAAAGTTGCAGAGGTAAATTTGGAAAGTGTAAAGGTGAAATGATGGAAGAAGAATATGTTGTGGGTGCTAAAGGAAGAGTACATGCTCCCATGATAAGGAATGATGAAGTTTTGTAATAATTTTCTTTTTTGAATGCCTGACATCTTCTCCTCACAAAATTGGTTAAGTGTCACTTTCAGAAAGTCATGAGTGAATTTGTAACAAAATAAGATGCCATCGGATATTCTTTTCTTGGAAAAGAAGGCTTGGATGTAAACAAATGTTATATAATGCATGTTTTTTGACATGCAAAAGGTCATGAAATTGAAAATCACGAGAAAATTTTGAGAGAAGCTCATCTTTTGAGAAACCCTCCAAAAAACTTGGTTAATGTCTTTTGTGTTAGATCTTCATTCATGTTGAGTTGGTTACAAGTGTATAGCCATCACATAGCTCTGAGATTGTTCCTAAAAATATCCCCTGCTGATGAATCTAACAAGATTTTGAATTAATCTATGTTATTTTGGGCAATATGATGTCTTTTATCATGTTTAAATGTTTGCAAACAATTTTCCTTGTTCTTGTTGCAATATTGCATTGAAATTTTAGACACTAAAATTAGGTCACACTCCCCTTTTGTCCCTCGACATATAAGCACCCTTTATTACATTTACCTAGCCATGACCCCTTAACCCCACCAACATTAATTTAATTAATTCAATTAAATTAATGCATTATCCTCACTATATTTATTACTTAAATAATATCCACACATACAATTCACTTAGACACCTGACCAAGCTAACTCAACCTAAGACCTATTCTTAGCAAGTTCCCATAACTAACTAAGACTTACCCAAACCCTAAAAATCAATGCCTACATTACCTCTAACCACATTCCTGCATGCTCACAAGAAGCTCTGAGTCTAATTCGTGGGATAACGACATGAGATCCAAGAAAATCAGGAGGATCTCCCTAAGTTTAGTAAACCTAGGAAATCCCGCCTTGACCGACATTGGTTACCCCTAACCATCGTTGGTTAAGCCGGACCACCGTTGGCTACCCCTTTTAACCCAAAACAACCTTATTCTCGAGGTTGGAAGTTGGAACTTAGAAGTTGGCAAAAACTTTGGGTGAAAGTTGACGAGCAAGAATACATCTCGGAGAGATAACGCATCTTCAGAGAGCCAATTCTGGCAAAAAATCACATCCAAGGAAGGAGATTGAGCATCTTCTCCTGCGTAGCCATCCCAACCACGATCTGATCTATCCAAGCAAAAAGGAGTGTACATGCAGTCCATGAAGAATTTTTTCTTTAGTTGGTGATCACTTGTAACCTTCAAGCCCATCATCAGCACCTCTATCTCTCACACATAGGCCTTCAGGAATGGAATCCAAATTAGTACAACATCATACTTTCCTGGTTATTTCCTTTCTTCATTATTTTATAATCCACTTTTTATCTTGCCTCCCTATTGACCTTCTCCACACTCCCACCTCAATATACCCATTCAAACCTCGCAAAAGCCTATTCTCGTCACCTAATACCTTGTCCTGACCAACCAAAGTCCTTTTTTACAATAAAAAAGGAGACCAAAAGCCCGTTCTGTGACATTTCCAAATCTCACAGTAACCGGCACCGGTTATACCTAACCACTGTCGGTCACCCCTGACTGATACCAGTCTCTGTGTTTACCCACATAGCCCTAAAAAGAGACCTACCCATCTAATTTTATATTGCGTTCATTCACCTGTGACCTACCTGAGACCTTTATCAGACACACAGAGACCCAAAACCAACCATTTGACCTTTGGATTCAATTCTAGCTTAGCCTGTTAGATTAGATCTATTTTCTTATTATGTTTTTAAGTGAGATACCTAAATCATTTTAAAATAAAAATAGGATTTACTTTGTTTACAACATTGAATTGTTTAAAACAGTGGACTGACAACCATCTACGAAATATCATACTTCCTTGATCTAGTTGACGCTAGGCAGTTCACTTCCCGTATTGTTTAATTCCTTCTGGTGGTCTTGTTTTCATTATAGGTAGTTACTCCTAGCCAAAAGGAAGCTTTCACGATCAACTATGGATTTGGAAGTGATACGCGTGCAACAACCAATCAAATGACATTTGAATAGGTATTCCTCCTACGCCCGTTACACTATTTGTTTCGTCAACACTTCAAAGAAACAATCTAAGAAAAAGGTGAAACATTTTGGCACACCCAGTGGGACGCATCCATGGTTCCTTGTATTTCATTCATTCCTAGGAAAAAATTGTTCATTTGTTTCCCTTCTAAAAGCGTACACAATAATTTTCTTCCCTAGTAATCCATCTCTTCTTTCTACTTGCTCTAAAGGAAACTTTTCTTTTGGTGTAATTAAAAAGAATCATTTCTTCATGTTTTCTGCATTGTAGTGAAAGAGCATCCCTCTTCCTCTTCATCTTATTGTGTCATCTAATTTCATATTTTCAATTTGGGTTTAAAAACAAGTGCATTCCATTATGATTTATTGCATTAGCTCACATTAATTGAGGGCAATCTATACACTGGAAGTCATTACCAACTGATGGTTGACAAATGAATCGTAGAAAAGCACTTCTATCCTTTCTCTTTCTCTGAGTCTTACCAAACCACACAAAAATTCAAAATACATACATTCTTTAACAACATCCTACTTGGAAGAAGCTGTAGGTGATCACACGATCATGACATAGTGGGCACCCAGATCTCTGCTCTGTCGAGTCATACTTCAGAGCGAAACCCACCCCCACCATAACATACCTAAAACCTCACCTTTTAGATCTCCTTCTTTGTAGGAGGCCATCCTCACCAAAAAATTTGTTTCACAATTCATGTGTTAGTCCTTAAATAGCATAAGATAAACAAACATAATAGGAAAGACATTCCTAGGATTGTATTTTCTTAGTGTTTTTACTTGGCTTGCATTTTGAGGTGAGGGATCATGTTCGTCACTTTCTTATTCATCATTGCATGCTCCTCATCATAGCTGGTGTATTCCAGCTTCACTTGAGTGTGCCTGGGCCATATCATCATCATTCCCATAATTCTTGGTCTAATTCTACATCATATTTTAATTCACAACCACTTTCTTTCATCACTATTTCAATTTCATAGTAACTGTCGTCGGTTACCTCTAACCACCATCGGTTATACCCAAACGACATCAGTTCTAGGTCCTTTTGCTAACCTACTCAAATGGACATATTACTTCACTGTCTTCCACTTTAAACAGTCTTTGTCACTGTAATTTTTCCCATTGACATTTTATACATCTTCAGATTTGGAATACCTATCAGATTTTACCTTCTGCCTCACTATTTAATCACTGTCCATTTTCTCCAGTGACCGGCAGTGGTTACCCCTGACCAATGTTAGTTTTACCTAACTGGCATTGGTTAGCCTATTTCACATTCTAGCCACCGTTTGTTACTTCATCCATTTTTTTATCACCAGATTCACCTGTTTCTGTTGTTCTCTGTATCATTTATAGAGAAGCATCCCTACCTGATCAATATTGGTTTATATGGTGCTAACTTGAAGACAAGAAAGTGCCCTCGTATTTCACACCAGTTGCCAACAAATTCCACATAGTCCTTCACCACCTTCTATTTTATCACCAGCCATGGATCCCATCTAGCCTACTACTATTGCTACCAGAGATGAGGAGTTCACATGACTCATTGACCAGAACCCTGCTGCCTTGATATTTTACCTTTCCCACTCATCCACTTGAGATGCCTTGGGTCAATTGATATATGATATGCTCGTATGTATCCCCCCCGACTCTCACACCCACTTCTGCATCGACCTCATCTGGCTCTGTGCTACCCGTATCCACCTTACCCCTAGTCATTTCATAGTTAGGTTCTATACCTGCTATGACTGCTACATATGTTACCTCTGTGGCACCCATCACATCCACCATACCCTCAAAAACTACCCCAAAAACAATCTCATATGCCTCTACCATCTCATACATACCTGTAGCTACATTCCCACCTCCAGCGTCGATGATCCTTACGCCATTTTAGAACATGGTTCTTTCCATTCCAAAATCATTAGCCCCTATTTCCATTAGGGTTACCACAACCCTTCCACCCCCATATACATACTACCGATAACCTCCTATTTCATCCATTATTTATTCCAGGCACGTACCCCCTATTTCACTACCTTCTTCTCCACCACCTTACATGGCAGCCCCATACACTAGAGTGCTACCCTTTTCATATGCCCAAAACCAACCTCCTCACGCTACAGGAGGCATCCAATCATCACAACCCACCAATGACCTAATTAAATTGATGTTGGACAAGATGCAGACATTGGAGGCATCAGTTTCTGGCTCCCACAACACTCTCACCTACGAAAAAATTTGCAATGTGCCTATTCACCCATCCATTCCTATTTGTTCATACCCTGTGCATTGGGAAATGCCTAAATTCAATCATATCAATAGCAAATAAGACCCCCAACAACATTTGTGCTCTTTCAAACATGGGTGTTATCTGATCGCTCATGATGATGCCTTGCTTTTGAGAAATTTTCTCATGTACCTCACTGAACCTGCGTTGGAATGGTATAGTGCGTTTCCTAAACACTCTATATTCTCATTCAATCAGGTATCCCAAGAATTCTTGGATCATTTCTCTATCAATATCGTCAAGAAGGTTACCATGACCAATCTATATTCCACATGATAGTATGAGGATGAATGTATCGCAGATTTTGTCACTCACTGGCGCAGCCTGATCAATCAATTTACCTTCTAACTACCACAAACTAAACTCATCAAGCTCTTCACATGAGCTTGCGCTAGACATATCTCCCTAACCTTACAGGTCCAAACCTTCTAAACATTTAATGAGGAATTCACTATGGGACGAAAGTTAGAGATTTGGGCCATTGAAGAGAAGAAAATATAGTTACGAAATAAGAATTTAGAATTCAAGTCAAATGATACCTCTTCCTCTTCCAAACCACAAACCAATTATTCAAAAGATAAGGGCACCGCTAACGCAGTGGTACTCAAGGCCAGCCCAGCTCATCCGTTGAATCAGGCTACACCCTAATCTAATCTCTCACCTATCTAGACTTTTTGATTCAGACAAGAGTAGTGAAAATATACCCCAATTGGGGAACCTTACTCTTATGTCTTAGAAAATATTATTAAAGGTAGAGCCATCACCCTTCCACCTATAAAACAAGACACCAGTTTTGAACCTGCTCACCCCATGCCTGCCTTGTATAAATAGCATGATTTCTATAACTATCATTGAGTAAAGGGTCATAGTGCGGAAACTACATAAATTTCAAGAATATTGTCCAATAAATGCTCAAGAAAGGTGAGTTAACTGTGGATAATCCCAACTCCACCCCCAACCAAAATCTAAAAATATTCAAAAAACCATTTCCCAACCATGCCCCTCCATCCAATCAAACTAGTGAGACATCCACTCACGATACCCATACCCGTGAGGTTCATGCTATCTTTAACGAGGTACCTGTCACCTATCAATTACCTCACATCCCTTCCATAGAGGAAATCCTAGCCCGAAATCCTCCTTCCACATTAGAACCAACCTCCACTATTCCTTCACCAATAGAGGAACACCTTTCATCTCCTTCATCACCTACAAAGGGGTCTTCCGCTAACATTGAGACCATCTCACCCCTAGCTTCACCACTTAGAGAAATTTTACCTACCATACCTCCTCCACCCATAGAGGAGCTCCCATTACCTCCTTCACCCATAAAGGAGCACCCATTACCTCCTCCACCCACAGAGGAGCACCGATCCATTCCTTTACTTATAGAAGGGCTCCCATCATCCCCTTCACCCATATTAGACCTAGTTGAGATACTGTATGTACCAAAAATTATAGGGTAATTTACCACCGAAACAATGTTACACATGCCCTAATGATGATACAGGTCACCTCGTAAGGTGTTCAGGGTCCAGAGAAGCTCACGAAGTATATGTTAACATCCCAAATACTTTATCCAATTTCCTCATGCCTTGTTTTATCCCTCGCCCCCATTTTCAGTAACCCTTTGACCTTTAGTGATGAAACCACCACCCTGATCAAGATGATGGTCTTGTAACCACCACCATGCTTAGGGTGGTAGTCCTTCATGCATTTTCCAGCACGTTCTTTTGATCATGACTTGCATAATTTTCAACTTTTACTAGCTTTTCTCCACCGCCTTGGCTCGTATTAATGTTTTGTGTCCCCTGGAATAGTGTTTCTCCATTGTTTAATGGTAAAAGAGTTCTAATAGGAATTACCTTTGGGTGAATGTGAAATCTATAAATAGCTAGCTTATTTTCAAGAAAATGGCCCCTCAACTTCTCATTTCTATTGTTCAATCTTTCAATTCTTGCTTAGAATTCATCTTGTTCACATATTTTCATCCATGCTAGTTTTTCTTTCACTGTTAGAAGTCATTCGATCCTCTTGCTTCAGTCTTGTTCATTGTTGTTCATACCAATTGGTTTAGAGCAGAGTAGTGTCAATTTTATATTGAATTCATTAGAGTTGCAGGTTTTATTCTTCACAAAAGGTAGATTATAGAATCTTTCGGTACCCTTGTGTTATATTCCTACAACAAATCCCGCTAGGAATTACATACACCAATCTCTTTCACTCGCGCTATCCCTCTCCTACTCACATTATATTTGGTTTATATCCACAACTGCCATTGTTCAAAGTACCTTCTTCTGTTGAGGATAGCATATACACGCTCTTCTAGATTGACGTGAGCATGAAAGAACGAGGAGATAATTCTGAGGGGACAATGTCATACACTACTAGATTCGCCACTGTTCTACAAATTCTAGGTTTTATCTGTCAAAGTTCTAGTTAAAATATATCAAATAGAGTAGTGAAATATTTCATTTTAGTTAAATTTCATTCTCAATATTGCCATGGAAGCTGTGGGGATTAATAGTTTCTGAGAACCTATGATTCATTTCTCACTTCTGAGGTAGGATTGAGAATCTTTCAATTAAGTTAATCAGCTATCTAGTTATTTAGGATAAACTCACAACTACATAGGCAAGTAGCTACACCGGGCTACTTTGTTTGTTTTAATTTTTTTATTAGATTAGTTGTCATTTTCTAAATATATTATATTATTTGCTCTTTCATTTCCATTAAAAATATTATCAAAATTAAAAAAATAGAGGAATATATATATATATGTTATAGATATATCTCACATAATTAGTTTATTTCATTTCAGTTAGGCTTATATTGATCTTGTATGACAATCACGTGACCTAGGGAGCCTAGGGAATATGTTTTTGAGCCAATTGTGCCTCAACCAAATATTGTTACAACAATAACTGACATAGAAAAAAATCTCAAATTTCAAGTCTTCCGAACAACAATAGACCTATAGGAAATCAGCTCACAGTTAAGGGGATTAAACATAGAAGATGACAAAGCACACACGTTCTGGTCAAATCAGACAAATTATAGATTTCCTTGATAGATATCCATATGACTATAGAAGGACCTGAAAGAGGGTAAACATTCAGTTGTGATCCACTAGTCCCACAGCCAGATGCAAGAGACCTCCTCTTTGATATAGAAACTAGCTTACGTATCCATGTTGCCAGAGCACCTGTTAGGTACTTCAAGAAAATCGTGCAACTTCTAGTTCTAAACGTAGAGGCCGAAAAGGCATACAACTACTAGATACTTGGAATTAGGAATTGATTCTTCTCATGACCAAAGGAGGTCCATAACGACCATAAACTTACGGTTGTGATCCACAGGCCCCACAACCCAACAGGACTACAAATCAATCCAATGTTGACGCTGGTTTGCAAACATTAGTGTTTAGATCCTCTCCACTCCCACCAAACATTATCACACAACTATCATTATTAAACATAGCAGCTAATCAAGCTAAAGATTTTTGGACTAGAATAGAGAATCATCCATAAAACACCAAAAATCCACTACATATTTAGCCATTCCATTTTCATGACCTTATCGGGAGACATATACAAAGCACCCATAGGTTATCTTCCATGTATTCCATAACCCATATATCGGATCAAGGTAGAGCTCGATATTGATTGGAGCCTTCGAGCAACTATCCTTGCTGAACGATCTATCACACCGGTTCAGGTTAGGAGGGCCTTCTTTGCCTTAGATTCATAGATCCCGCCATTACGTGTTGAAGATATAAGTTTTACCTAACTAGCTTATTTGCATTCCGCATGTATTCCATCCCTACTGGTTGTCTCAGTACAACCTCAGGAGGTCAGGTGTGAGGAAGAGTCACTTGTAGATTCCCATGCTCACATGTCACTTTTCCATCATACAAAATTGGTGAACCCGACATGAAACAAACAACTGCTTCATCTTCTCTACCTTTTAGCCTCCACATCACCTTCACCAACAAAATTGGTGAACCTGATGTGAAACAAACAACTACTTCATCTTCTCTACCTTTTTAGCCTCCACATCAGCTTCACCAAAAAAATTGGTGAACCCGACGTGAAATAAACAAATGCCTCATCTTCTCTACCTCTTCAACCTCCACATCAGCTTCACTAACAAAATTGCTGAAACCGACGTGAAAAAAAAAATTGCTTCATCTTCTCTACCACGTTAGCCTTGACTTCAGCTTTATCAACAAAATTAGTGAAATTTACGTAAAAGGAACAATTGTTTCACTTTCACACTCTTCTTTTAATTTTATCCACCTTCACTCTTTCCCATTATTCTGCGGGTATTCATATAACACATGAATATGTTAGGATATGATGCATATGGTAGACCTCTCCTAGGTCTTGAAGCATACTACGATCAACTAAATAGACAACCATCACCCTTGCTCTCAGCATGGGGTGACAACTATTCAACTAACTGATTTTCAACACAAACTCCACCTCAAAGGACTAGACATAGTTCTTCTTTCCAAAAAGAGGAGTTGGATCAACTCACTCAAACACAAAAAATAGAGCCTTCAAGCTCAAATAATATGACCCTCACTGGAGAATATGGTTCATCTCCTTAGGTGTTGCTTAGACCACAAATTAGTAGACAGTCAGATCCATATGTGTTACTAGATGATGAATACTTAGCACGTTATGCTAGGAGTGAACAATGCTCTCAAAATATGTACCTGTCTATAGGAGGTTTGCAAACGCAACCCAAGGTCTCGTTCCAATAAAACACCCCCATCCCTCCACCTATAGGAAATGCCCTCGGTGAAACTTGGCAGGGCACCGATCAATTCATAGCTGGGTACCATATGCCTATATAACCTCAAGGTATACAACAAACACCACTAAGGAAAAATACCGTATCTTCACCAAATGAGGTCATCTCAGCCTTAGTCAAGAAAGTTAGAGGGTTGGAACTTGCTTAAGCAAGTCAAAATTTACAATTCATATAGGAAAGAAATTCCAATCCTCCACATCATCCTAGCCAAGTATACCTCCTCACAGGAACAGGCACATTGGGAATGCCTCCTCAGTATTCAAAACAAACGCTAACTAGAACCGTGTTTTCTAATGCCACTTCGGTGGAAAATATGATACCTCCCAGTTTAGTACAAACTAATCCATTCTTGGGCAATGCTCCTGCATACTTAAACATGTATTCCAAATCACCACATGGAGATATGTTCTCTTCTCCTGGCATATTCACTCAACCACAGGGATTCCCTTATGCCCCTGTAAATACATATGCTACACCATATCAATAACCCATTCCACCCCCACCCCCTAGACAAACACCATCAATGGTCAAAACCTATGCTATAGGAACTTATTCAGAATATTTGAAATAACCTTTGGAATTCACTATACGAAGCATCATGCTTCCAAGACATCTCCCTGATATACCCAAGTACAAAGGAGAGGGAGACCCAAATTCACATATTAAGGCCTACGCAACAACCATTCGAGAACTACTCCCTTGGGATGGAGTTGTTGCTAAAATATTCCCCAAAACTTTAGAGGGTAGTACCCTCGATTAGTATTACAGAATACCTGAAGCCTCAATACATTCATTTAAACAACTTGTTTCAGAGTTCATCAAGGCGTTCGACATGAACAAATTGTTGAGAACAAGAATCAGTGAATTCGTGCATATTAAACAAGAGCACAATGAATCTATTGCTCATTTCATCCAAAGATGGTGTACAATCCTTTATTCTTCAACAATTTCTCCAAACATGGATTAGATGGAACTATGTAATTTATTCCTTCATTCTCTTAGCAGAGAGATAAAGGAAGAAGTCCAGAAGTTCCCACTAAGAACTTATGATGAAGTACTCGAGAGCGCTCTTCAAATAGATCAAGCTATAATAGATAGCGGTCGCAAGACATATGGCACAAATGGGAGGTTAATCATCCCCAACCAAAACACTACGACTTATCCTACTACCACAAATGCCAATCAAGGACCTAAAATCCTTAACAAAAACCACGGAGTGACAACAGATGGAGTGACTGACCAAACTAAAAAAGCAAATGTTGTAAATGTTCCACCACTAGTTAACAACCAACGAAACAATAATTTCACCCCAATGATCAACTCGGTGGATTTTAATCGTCCCTAATGACAAAAAAAACAACAAAAAAATGGTAGATCCAGACACATGGTCCAAGTCAAAACTCAACTAGATATCAAAACCAAAGACAACAAACACAAAGCTTTAATCTTAATAGTCAATAGTTTAATCAGAATTTTGGACCACAACACGTGCCAAATGAACAACCTAGGAATTATAATCCAAAATCATATTGCGGTTTCCACAAAATTTTAGGCCATGACACTAGGACTTTCTGTAATTACAATAAGTTCATGCAACGTTTGCCAGAGGAACAAAAACAACTCTTCATAGATATGTTCTTAACAGATTCTGTGATAGCAATGCCAAATAATTTCACAGGGGAAATTTCCTCTCAAAATGCACCTCTTAAGATCTTTAATGATCCACTCCCAAATCATAATAACAATAATAAATTAAATCCAAATGGGATGAACAAAGGTGTAATGAAAGGAAATAACGATCATGAAGCCTCAACTTCACTAAATCCACCTGTCACACCACAATTAGGAAATCATCCAGAAACCAAGATAGTTGGTCTATTGGAGTTAAATATTGAGCTGCACGTAGAAGCCATAACAAGAACACAAGAATATTCTTCTCAACCAAATCCAATCTATCCACTAGAACCAGATAACATTCAACAAACATTGGTAAAACCCGTGGGTGCTTATGATTTAATTAATGACTTAAAAAAGACCTTCTCTCACATCTCCTTTTTGGATTTATTGAAAAATTCTCCTGCCCATAGGGCTGCTCTTTTAGAAGCACTAGGTCTGGGTCATTTAGTTAACATCCCTCCACCTCCTGAAACACAATTAAACCATATAGACTTTGATATCCACCCTCTAGGGCAGCCAGATAGGGATACCAAGTTTATATTCGACATAAAAAAATGCCAACAGATTCTGAAATTGCATGCAGTGGTGATTTGGCCTTGTATTTACAGGTGTGGGTTTACAATAATTATGTTAAACGTGCAATGGTGGATGATGGGGCAGAAGTTAACATTGTCCCCTTCTCTTTACTTCAAAAGCTAGGATATGGAGAAACAAACTATTCCACAACAAGAAATACACTAAGAGGTTATGATAGCCTTAAAGCTACTTCAATTGGGACTATAATATTACCAGTCACCTTAGGACCTAAGACAATCCTCACTGAGTTTTATATCATAGATCAGGAAACCAACTATAATATGATCCTTGGTTGACCATGGATACATCGCATGAAAGCAATCCCCTCTACATTATTCCAGGAAATAAGATTCTTACACCTAGGAAAGATATTCGTAGTAAAAGGTGACCCAAAACCATTTGACATACACCTAGCAGACCTGAAGAAAAGACCAGGTGTTCACTCTGAGTTTGAACTCCCAACAAACCAACTTAACAAACCAATTAACTCAAAACCAGAAGAAAAATTAATACTTATAACAAAACTAGAAATTATGAACCTAGTAAAGGCATCCCATCCCTCAAGGATGAAGCTAACATTATAGAAACAGTGTCATTAGGAACTACTGCAAAAATTGTCGAATTACTAGGACAAGATCTACCAATTTTCCTACCATTTGATTCCATAGGTATGGGATGTACCCCCAGAGTTGGTTATCTCCCAGCAGAGGAACTTTTCATGGTAGAGGTAACCAAAATAGAAGAAACAAACATGAAGAATGTCCCAGCATCCATATTTCTTAGTAAGTATTGGACTCTCCATTTCGATGGAGCTAGATGTCGCTATAGAGCCAGGGTAGGTGTGATCTTTACTTCTCCTGAGGGAAAGATCCTACCTTTTTCTTTTAAGTTGAACTTTGAATGTACGAACAACGACATTAAGTATGAAACCCTCCTCCTTGGCCTCATCATAGCTAAAAGGATCAGTGTCAATAACATCAGAGTATTTGGAGACTCACTGCTAGTTGCAAACAAAGTCTCTGAAGTATATGAGACTAAAGCTGAGCACTTACAACTCTATAAAACAACAGTATTAGATCTAAGAAAATTATTTGACTTCATATCCATTGAGGCAATCCAATGAGAACAGAACATTCTCGTAGATTCAATAGCAACCTCAGCTTCATGTTTTACCCCAAGTAGTGAGTTAGAAGATACAAGTTTCAAATTATCACTTCGTACTGAACCATTGGTGAAGAAAATTTCAACAAACCCTCTACTAACACATACAACTGAGAATGAATCTCCTATCTTACATCATGTTGATAGTGATAAAGTCACTCTTGAATATCTAAACACCTATGTGGAGCTATACCTTGCTCACCCTATAGTTGATCTTTCCCTAATTCCATACTCCTCTTCCTACTTTGAAAATCCCATGGTGGAGTCTCCTCCATAGAAGGATCTCGATATCTATGAGATAGAAAATGGAGAAAGCTTGGAACTACCTCTAGCCCCACCTGAATTTGAAGAAGGTAATGCTTCTTTGATAGAATAAATCATTGACATAAACATTGGAATGGAGGAAGAACCAAGAATTTTGAAGTTAGGCTCCTCGCTAACACTGGAAGAAATAGATACACACATCCAAATCCTCAAAGAAAATTAAAAGGATATTGTATTTAATTATAAAGAAATGACAGGTATCGCACCACAAGTTGTGGTACATAATCTTATCACTAAACTAGATGCAAAGCCAATTAAACAGAATTCAAGACCAATGAATCCGAAAGTGGCTCTCATGGTAAAAGAGGAAGTAATGAAACACCTCCAAGTAGGATTCATCAAACCGGTCGATTACTCTCAGTGGGTATCTAATATCGTCCCCATTCTCAAAAGGAATGGAAAGATATGCATCTGCATAGATTTTTGGGATATTAACAAAGCTTGTGCCAAGGATGATTTCCCATTACCATCCATTGATGTCATCATTGACGCAACAACTAGATTTGAGCCTTTGTCTCTCATGGATGGGTTCTCGGGATATAATCAAATCAAAATATCTGAACAAGACCAAGCCAAAACCATGTGTATAACTCCCTGGGGAACTTATTATTATGCTGTCATGCCATTTGGTCTTAAGAACACCGGTGCTACATATCAGTGGGTAATGACGTACATACTCCATGATCTTATCCATAAAATTTTGGATGACTTATTGGCCAAGGCCAAGAAGCGCTGTGCTCACCCGTAGGTGCTCCGTATCATCCTCTCACTATTAATTGAGTATGGTGTCACATTAAACCTGGAGAAGTGTGTTTTCGGTGTAACAAGAGGAAATTTTTTAGGATACATTATATCTTCACGAGGGATTGATGTTGATCCGGCTAAAATACGGGTTGTTCCTAAAATTATCCCACCTTCGGATGAGTCTAGAATCAGGTCATTTCTTGGGAAACTTGGTGTAATCTGAAGGTTTATCCTAGATTTAAGCTTCGTCATTCATCCAATCAACAATCTACTCAAGAAAGATTATAGTATCGATTGGACTGAAGAATGCAATGAGGCTTTCAAAGCAATTAAGCACTTCTTGTTGTCACCACCCACGTTAATACCTCCCAAGCCAGACCACCCTTTGATCCTATACTCACGAGCCACTCATGTCTCGTTGGACTACATGCTGGCTCAAGAAGATGATGATAGATGGGAATGCATGATCTATTTCATTAGCTGAACATTACTCAATTTTGAAATGTGTTATACACCAGCAGAAAGAGAATACCTTGCCATCATTTTTGCCACAAAAAGTTTAAGATGTTATATGTTAAATCAAGAAACAAGGGTCATTGTGAAGACAAACCATTTACAGACATTTCTCACTCAAGGGTCCTTGTCTAAGAAGGCTGGATGTTTCATAACCCTAATGGGAGAATTTGAGTTAACATTCGTAAACCAAAAATCTGGCAAAGGACAAATCATTACAGACTGGTTAGCTAACAATCCACTAGATGGAGGCAAACTGGTAGATCTAGACTTTCCTGATGAATGTGTATTCTTTGTCAAAACTAGACCCCCATCTCTACATTTCTCTGGTATAGTGATATCATCAATTTTATCATGGACCATACATACCTGAAAAGTGCCATGTCACAACAAATAAGGTGGTTACATATTATTACTGCTAAATATGTTATTTTAGACCAAGTACTCTATCGTAGAGCCTTCGACGACATGCTTCTAAGATGCATCGACATAGAAGAATCCAAGAGGATCCTTCATGAATCCCACAGTGGGATATGCGGGGGCCACTTCGGTGGTCATGCCATCACTCACAAAATACATCAGATGGGCTATTTTTGGCCCACTCTTGAACATGACGCAGTGGCATTTATACGTAAGTGCCACAAATTTAAAGAATTCTTTCACGAGATTCACATGCCAGCGCAATCCCTGCAGCCAATAGTGACTCCGTGGTCCTTCTCCACTTGGGGTCTGGACTTAATAGGGAAATTATCTCCCTCATCAACTGATGGCCATAATTTTATAATCATAGCCATGGAATATTTTACCAAATGGGTGGAGGCCATGCCTCTCACTACTGTACCAGGTTTGGTGATTGCCAAATTCATTTTGAACCAAATTATCTATAGGTATGGTGTCCCACAAATCATTATCTTAGATAATGGCACATCCTTTAAGAATGAAAAAGTTCATGAGCTATGTAGCAAGTTCAAAATAAACCATCACATGGCCTCTCTTTACTACCCTCAAGCCAACGGGTAGGCTGAAGTGACAAACAAAACGTTGAAAGCTATTCTCCTCAAAATGGTAAAAGAAAACAAACAAGATTGGAACTTAAAATTATATCCGGCCTTGTGGGCCCACCAAACCTCAATAAGAACACCAACAAGAACAACCCCTTTCTCGCTAGTATTTGGGGCAGAAGTAGTTCTCCCGCTTGAGGTTAAAATACCCAGTCTCTGCATCTCATTACAAGGGATTCTAGATGAAGAAGCTTATAAGGAGGCACACATCTATCAACTAGAAAGACTTGACGATGTCAAGCTAAACACCGAATAGTGGCATAGAGCCTATGCTAACCGGATGTGCCAACAATATAACAAAAAGGTCTATGAGTGAGAAATATATGAAGGAGATCTAGTTTTAAGGCTAGACAGCCGGATCGATAAGAAAATTGGTGAAGGAAGAAAGTTCCAGCCCAAATGGTTGGGCCCATATTGTGTCATGAAGGACTATGGTAATGGTGTGTATCTCTTGTGCATGTTAGAGGGTGAGGAATTTAGTGAATCAGTTAATTCCTTACATCTTAAACGGTTTTACACATGAAGCATCGGCACTATTTGTATAGTTATATCTACATTACATATTCATTTAGATAGGTTTATTTTGTTCACTCATTTCGTAAAATTTGGTGATCAAGGGACTTATTATTAAGCAATTCATTATAAAATTCTGATAGTATTTGTAGGAGCTTTCAAATCATACTTCTTCATTTTCATAACATCATCAACTGTTTCAGAATCATTTCATCAATTAAAGCTAGATATGACAAAGTCTTAATGGTAGCCACACCAAGGCCTGCATGCTTGTTCTCACTTTTGGTTTCTTCCTAGGGTAGGTGTCTTGCATATGGTTTGTTCTAGAAGCTTCATGGTGTCGCATCTATCCCGCGTATATATCTCTTTAGAAATAAGAACATACTGACATTTTTCTCAAGTAAGTCAAATATAGATCAAACAGAAAATTTTACTTTTACACATTTCCTTGCCCTACCAACCTTCGATGATGAGCTTGCATCTCTTACTAGTGATGTGGGGTTGGGAAAGGATGGGAATGCCTTTACTCACTTGTGCCTTTTCCATGGTGATAAGCCCATGCTTCCTACTAGTAGCATGGGGCAAGGTGTAGGGGGTCCGCTTGACAGAAAACATTAAAAGTCATAAGCAAATAATTCAAACAAACATTTGAAATCTTGAGTCAAAACAAATGAATAAGATGTCCAAAATTCCAAGAGAGTTCTAAACCCTGAAAACCAGATTTTGTCAACCAAGTGGCCATCTACGGATCTAAGTCTGGATAAACTGCAAAGCAAGTTACGTTCTAAACTATGGAGTCACTTGAGTAAGATAGGTTTATAGTGTCCTAATTTGGTTCCACCAACTATTTATCTATCTCCCATCATTACCATTTCAACATAGCTCATAGCTTGTGCCCTTTCTATCTCTTGGTGGTGAGCCCTCGCATCTTATTGGTTGCGTGGAGTTAGGAGTGGGGCAAGTTCATCTGCTCATCATACCAACTCATCATCACATTTTGTCAAAACAATATGAAGTATCGGAAAATTTCTTATAGAAACTAAAGTTCAAGATCACATAGTATCCACATCATCATACATCAGTATCACGAAATACAAAAAAGAAAACATTTGTGATATTTGTTCTCCATTGCATACATTCTGAAAAGCATATAAAAACAAATTTTTTACAAACATCTAATATACATGTGAAAATGAATCACAAAACTCTAGGTACAAAGAAATATAGATCCAAAAAGAGAGAGATATATATATATATATATAATCAGGTTTTATGTACAATTCCATCATGCACTAGGCATGGTTAAAATGCTCAATGAGCCTGGAAAATAAAGAATGGTTGTATAAACAATCTAGCAAAGGTCACTACAAAAAGAGCCAAGTGGCCTCTCAATCCCTATGGGATCCCTCAGAAGGCACACAATCATGTATAGGACTCTGGCTACGCCGGTGCTCTAAGTGCAATAAGGGCTCGCAATCCTGAATGGTAGCTTTAGCCTCACTATGAGAGTGGCTCCTCATTAAGTGCTCTGCAGCCCTATACCCGGCTACCTCGGCACAGAGGGAAGTCACCATATTTGCCACATGCCATATGGGGGAAAAACATCAGTATTCCTACTAGCTTCTGAAGGCTCCCCTGCATCCGTGGATAGCTCAGCATGAGTCTTCTCCATGGGGAGCATCAAGGTATCAATACATACCTAGCTAATTAAGTCTCGCCACTCATTAACAGTCTTTGCAAGTAAAGGAGAAAAACAAATTAGAAAGTGATCAAAAGGTAAAACCAAGGATGAAAAAAAGGAGAGGTAATAACAAAAGGAAATTATAGCTAAAATAAATATAAAAAGAAGAGTGGCAACTCAATCGGATCTCCGAGCCTCCAAGAAGGATCTTTGGGATCTGCGCCTACCATGGATGCAACTATTGACTGATGTCTTCCTCCCAAGTCTGGGACAACATGGAATCCTACCACGGACTCATCCTCTCCACCTAAGTGCTAAGAAAGTAAATTCTCTTAGACTAGAGTCACCCTCTTCGTGCTCTGCTCTACCATCTCGACCTGTAAAATCTCTTGAGTGTCATGCCACTCAAGATCGCTATCCTCTCCCCCACCTAACTCACTAACCTCCATGTCCTTGGTCTCCTCCTCCATCTCTGCCCCTGTGAAATCCTCAGACTTGGAGTTTATATCAATGGGGTCATCATTGCTATGGGTGGGGCCAGCGGCAATCCGAAGTAAAGGTGCCTGAGGAGCAATGACTCTCGTTCGGGCGTGTACCACCCTCCTGGCTGTAATAGGGATTCCAGGAGTAACAACTATCCAACCCTAGCCTCTAGGACCTCCCCTAGCCTCCCGAATTGATCTAAAAACTGGCACCACTAGGGGAAGCATGTCAATTTAAGTAAGGCTGAACTACTGAGGCACTCGATCAATGGGGTCTGTCTCTACCTTCCCCGTCCTATCCACAAGCTTCCCTGTAGTAGAGTAGGAAATAAAAGTAAAGGTATCCTCACCCCACAACCCTACCATGGCCTGATAAGGTATGGCCTCCATATCCTCAGTGGTCAGGGAAGCAACTGGCTGGTGGGTTGCTCTAAGAACCATCATCTCTGTCGATCTAGCTTCCCTCACAGCTCTGGAATCTGCCACCTCTATGCCTCTCCCATAAGGGATGATGTGCTCATAGACCCAGCTCATAACTAAGGTCTAATGGCTTAGTGACTATCCCTATAATCGAACGACCCTGTATAAGTAGTGATAGGTGGTCCCAAGTATATTGGCTCCCTAGGCATAAATCTAACCATGTGCCTCAATCTGTGCGATGATGGGGGCCCAACAGTAGAGTAAAGTATCCCCTCCCTTATCTCCGATCAATCTCAAAGCAAGGATGCCCATAATATCCTGATGGATCAGAGGGATGGGCAAGCCAGGAATAGAATGGACCTTCACCCCCTTCTTCAAACCAGTGGAGACAACTGCGTCTCCCATATAGGTGGCCCACTGAGTCACCTAAGCTTCGGATACTTCTATATCAAATGAAAATATCCTCCCAATAATTGGGACTCCTAAAATGTGGTAGACATCCTCTAGGGTGATAGTCCACTCACCCCTAACACCTGGAAATTGGAAGGTGTTCCAATCTGCATCCTAGTAAGAAAATAAGTCACATAGTATGTGACTAGCAGGTGTAACGTGGGGAACCTGTGCGATCCTCAGTATACCTGCCCTCTGAAGTGTATACTACTCATCCTGAGAAAGTACATCTAGCACTGCTGGAAGCTAATCACTCTCTCTCTCTCTCTCTCAGTTCCATCTGATGTACTCTTCCTTCTTCTACAAAACACAAAAAAACACAAAAAAGGAGCAAGTTAGTATCAAGATTACAATAAAAAAATCATGAAAGCAAATGAGAATACTAAAAATGTAAAAATAAACTCAAATCAATGTTGTTTTAACATTCTGAAGAGAACCGCTGCCGTGAGAAGGGAGATGGTTCCATAACCGCCGCCTTAAAAGGCGGTGGTCTTGTAACCACCACCCTTCTCAGGGTGGCGATCTTTTCCCACATTTCAAAATGAGTCACGTGCCCTAAAATGCTTAAAAATAAAAAAAATGACCGTTTTAGCTAAAACAAAAGCCTACCCATTAGGCCCCCCCTAAGAGACATATTTAAAACTGACATTTCTAAAAATGACCCCCCAGGATAAAGATTTCAACATTTTAACATTTTAGTGCAAAAACATTAAAACAAGAAGAACTAACCTGAGATCTCGTAGGTCGATGTTCTACTCGCGGAGGCATGATTACTATCTCGCTATGAACGCTTCGACTATAATCTCTTCGGAAACCATCACCATGGGTCCAAGAGCTAAAAAACTATCAAATCGACACATACAAATGAATAGGAAAATTGTCCCATTATATATGTGTGTGTGTGTGTGTGTGTGTGTGTGTGTGTGTGTGTGTGTGTGTGTGTGTGTGTGTGTGTGTGTGTAGTGTTTTGACTCATTTTAAAATGCCCCTTTCGTAGGTTCAGAGTGCCAACGGAGGTAAGTTCTCATCCCCGCGCAAATGGTAAGTCCTCATTTCATAATAATTTAGCATTTATTTTCAATTTATTTTATCTATCTGCACTTGAGTCCTCTTTCAATTTTACAGGTAGCGGGAACTCGGATGGCAACATTTTGACACACGGGCGTGTAAGGTATAATTTCTAACTTCCCATTTTTGGACTGCCATACTCAAACCCACCGTTTTATGCATATTCATGGTTAAAATGTTTCTCCAAGGGGGGAATATGTATGTACCCAAAAAAGTAGGGTACTATACCACCGAAACGATGTTACACATGCCCCAATGATGATATAGGTCACCTCGCAAGGTGTTCAGGGTCCAGAGAAGCTCACGAAGTATATGTTAGCATCCTAAATACTTTATCCAAGTTCCTTGTGCCTTTTTTATCCATCACCCCCCTTTTTAGCAGCGCTTTGACCTTTAGTGATGAAATTGCCACCCTGGTAGGGTGGCAGTCCTATAACCGCCGCCCTGATCAGGGTGGCGGTCCTGTAACCACCGCCCTGCTCAGGGCGGCAGTCCTTCATGCATTTTTCAGCACGTTCTTTTGATCACGACTTGCGTAATTTTCAACTTTTACCAGATTTTCTCCACTGCCTTGGCTCGTATTAATGTTTTGTGTCCCCTAGAATAGTGTTTCTCCATTGTTTAATGGTAAAAGAGTTCTAATAGGAATTACCTTAGGGTGAATGTGAAATCTATAAATAGCCTACTTGTTTTAAAGCAAATGACCCCTCAACTTCTCATTTCTATTGTTCAATCTTTCAATTCTTTCTTAGAATTCATCTTGTTCTCATATTTTCATCCATGCTAGTTTTTCTTTCGCTGTTAGAAGCCATTCGATCTTCTTGCTTCAGTATTGTTCATTGTTGTTCATACCAATTGGTTTAGAGCAGAGTAGTGTCAGTTTTATATTGAATTCATTAGAGTTGCAGGTTGTATTCTTTACAGAATGTAGATTCTAGAATCTTTTGGTACCCTTATGTTATATTCCCGCAATAAATCCTGCTAGGAATTGCATATGCAAAGCTCTATCACTTGCGCTATCCCTCTCCTACTCGCATTATATTTGGTTTATATCCACAACTGCCATTGTTCAAAGTACCTTCTTTTGTTGATGCTAGCATATACATGCTCTTCTAGATTCACGTGAGCATGAAAGAATGAGGAGATCATTCTGAGGGGACAAAGTCATACACTACTAGATTCACCACTGTTCTGTAAATTCTAGGTTTTATCTGTCAAAGTTGTAGTTAAAATATATTAAATAGAGTAGTGAAATATTTCATTTTAGTTAAATTTCATTCTCAATATTGCCATGGAAGCTGTGGGGATTGATAGTTTCTGAGAACCTATGATTCATTCCTCACTTTTGAGGTAGGATTGAGAATCTTTCAATTGAGTTAATCAGCTATCTAGTTATTTAGGATAGAACTCACAACTGCACAAGCAAGTAACTACACCGGGCTACTTTGTTTGTTTTAATTTTTTTATTAGATTAGTTGTCATTTTCTAAATATATTATATTATTTGCTCTTTCATTTGCATTCACAATCTTATCAAAAATACAAAAATAGAGGAATATATATATATATATATATATATATATATATATATATATATATATATATATATATATATATATATATATATATATATATATATATATATGTTGTAGATATATCTCGCATAGTTAGTTTATTTCATTTCAGTTAGGCTTATATTGATCTTGTATGACAATCACGGGACCTAGGGAGCCTAGGGAATATGTTTTTGAGCCAATCATGCCTCAACAAAATAATGTTGCAGCAATAACTGACATAGACCAAAATATCAGAATTCAGGTCTTCCGAACAACAATAGACCTACAGGAAATCAGCTCATAGTTAAGGGGATTAAACATAGAAGATGACAAAGAACACACGTTCTGCTCAAATTAGGAAAATTATAGATTGCCTTGATAGATATCCGTATGACTGTAGAAGGACTTGAAAGAGGGAAAACATTCGGTTGTGATCCACTAGTCCCATAGCTAGATGCAGGAGACCTCCTCGTTTATATAGACACTAGCTTACATATCCAAGTTGCTAGAACACCTATTAGGTACTCCAAGAAAATCGTGCAACTTCTAGTTCTAAATGTAGAGGCTGAAAAGACGTATGACTATTGGATACTTGGAATTAGGAATTGATTCTTCACATAACCATAGGAGGTCCACAACAACCATGAAGTCATGGTTGTGATCCATAGGTCACACAACCCAACGGGCCTATAAATCAATCCAACGTTGACGCTGGTTTGTGAACATTAGTGTTTAGATCCTCTCCACTCCCACCAAACATTATCACACAAATATCATTATTAAACATAGCAACTAATCAAGCTAAAGATTTCTACACTAAACTAAAGAATTTTCCATAAAACACCAAAAGACCCACTGCATATTTAGCGATTACATTTTCATGACCTTTTCAGTAGACATATACGAAGCACCCACAGGTTATCTTCCATGTATTCCACAACCCATAGATCCGATCACTTCAGAGCTCAATATTGATTAGAGCCTTCGAGTAGATATCCTCGCTGAACGATCTATCACACTAGTTCAGGTTAGGAGGGCCTTCTTTTCCTTAGATTCATAAATCCCACCATTGCGTGTTGAAGACATAAGATTACCTAACTAGATTATCTGCATCCCACGTGTATTCCATCCCTACCAGCTGTCTCGGCATGACCTCGGGAGGTCAGGTGTGAGGAAGAGTCACTTGTAGATTCCCATGCTTACATGTCACTTTTCCATTATACAGATACCTTTACCTCTTGGTGAGCATTCTCCATTAGCTACGTAAAATCTAACAGACCTACTTTCAGCTCTCTTACCCACATAAGCTGAAGCTGACCAATTCCCCATCTCTAAGACACATTTTACGGGAATTCCCATTAGATCCTCACCAATTCCACCCATAGACGTGTCGTTCTCACGTTTGGCCGATCACTTGTGGATAGGGCTTTATTATGGATGCTCCTCTTACTCCCTGTCTCAACACAGATGCAGAGATCCCTCACTGATACCTCCACTATCTACCCAAACACATTTCGACCCATCAAACCAAATACAATCGCTGCTGTCGCAACCCCTTCAACGATACCTGTTAGCACTCACACTACACCCTTACCCATAACTCAACCTACATATAAACCCATACCCATACCCACAACATTTTCCTCCACTAAACCTATTACTACTTTAGGGGTCACCCTTACCACCAGCCTTACTCATCCACCTATTAAATTGGATTTATCTACATCCTCCAACATCAATACCACACCTACCCCGATACCCAAACCAAAGAAAAAACTCATCGACCTCATACCCTGACCACACCAATCACACCCACACTTGTCCCATCTACCTTAAGACCTCAGTTACCCAACATGGTCAAGCACCCTATACCCATCCATAAACCAATAACACAACAACCCATTCCTTCCTCACAAACCTCTAACCTACCCAGGCACACAACACGACTCACACCCGCACCTGCAGTCTTTTTACCACTAATACCTCCAATACCTTCAGCTATTGCTTCACTACCCACTACACTTCAGTCATTGTCCCTCACACCCCAAGTATGACCCGCATCATCTACCTTCACAACACCCCCGTTATCCCCATGGATAAGTCAACCTATTCCTCCATCTGTTTTTCCTTCTAGACCTCGTACACCCACATCACCTTTACCAAAGAAGGTGCAATCCAAAATCAAAACCCCACTACCCCATAACAAGGTAGTCAAAACAACCCCACACCCACCTACCCATCCATCTACTATACCCCTACCCAAACATACCTGAATGATACCTCAAACCACACCAGCACCTAAAATCATAGCTCAACCCATTCCTACTCTTCCAAAAACAATTCCCCGACAACCAACCAAAGCTACACACAAACCCACATTCACTTTGCATTGTGATCCACTAGCAGGGTCCTATGCCAAAATTTTAACCAACCTTCTTGAGACTTCTGTTATCACATTACCGCCACTTCGACCTTACGACCCCTTTAAATCCAAGCCAAAAGGGTTTGATGATACTAAAATTTGCACATACCATCATGTGCTAGGGCATGATGTGGAGAACTGTAAGGCCTTGAGAACCGTCCTTATCCAATTATGTCCACCAGAAACCAACTTTGATGATGACAAGCTTCTCGACAAGGATCCTGCTTCACCAACACCCATTCCCACACTACTCACTCAACAACCACAACCTCCACCCTCATAGCTCCTATATCCACACCCAAAATTTGAAATTAACATGGTTCACATCATAGAACTTGCCACGCCATGACAAAAATGTCATTGTGCCCAGCTGACCTCACAGGGATTTTCTCCTCCATTAGGTTTTTTCCCTTCATGTCGTTATACCACTCATCCTACAGCTTCTCTATTTTAAAACTTCCCTCAAATCAACATGATACATGTCACTACACGTGCGCAGAAGGGCAAAGAAAAGGCAACCGACCCACCAACCAATCTTATACCTAACATACCATCTGTACCCATACCTAAAATAACTATCTATGGCCCCACATACCCCGCTTCTAATGGTGTCACACATTACACTGTGCTCAAACAATTACACCAATATCCCCTCAAAATATCCTTATATGACCTCATCCAAACCTCAGAATCCCATTATAAAGCCATCATGGAGGATCTTCAATCTATTTAGGTTTTACCCAATGACCCTACACATGTAGCCTCCATTATCACACCCCATCATGTAGCCTCTCTCACCAAATTACCACCTTCATCCCCACCTCACCTTGTTCACCAAGTGGCCTCCCTTAGCTTCTCAGAGGAGGAGATTTCACCACACCAAAAAGATGACCTGGACCCATCCCTCTTCATCTCTTTCCACATTGATGACATACAGGTACACCATGTGATGATTGATGGAGATGCTAGCATTAACATCATTTCATCCCATGCATTTTCTCAAATGCGCATACCTAACAATTGCATGCATAAACATTTGGTCATGTTGCATTCATTCAATGATGCTATCACCTCCACACTAGGCACTATCATCCTGTACATTCACGTGGGCCCCTGCATTGTTCTAGAATTGTTTTATGTTTTAGAGGGGGAATTCCAATATAACTTGTCACCTGGTAAACCCTAGATCCGTGTCATGGTTTGCATTCCTTCCACTTTACATCGTTGTGTAAATTTTGAACACGAAGGACACATTTATACCATTCCATCTGACCCATCACCTTTCAAAACATGCAACATGCTTTATTGGCCCAATGATGTGCTCATATCTATCACGCCATCTACCTCCGCAACCACTACCACTTCACCTACACCTCCACCTACCAGTACAGCCACTTCTTTCACCACGCATACCTCCTCCATTCCTACCACTGCCATAACCTCCACGGATGACCCATTAGCTTCCTAATCCATTAACTCCACCTCTGCATTGACCTCTGATACATCATCCATACAATCTACGTACATACCAACCAATGATCCCTTGGAAGGTGTTTTTCAATGCCTCACTCTGGGGGAGTACCACCTATATAGTGTCAACACATTCCTTACTCCACATGGGTATGGAAGCCTTCACCAACACCCCCGCTATGATCACTGTATAGGAGAACGCCTCCTTTATGGTCCTCCCCATCTTCGTACTAGTCTCACCTATGGGGGACTTGATACTACCACTTACACACCTGAACCACCATCACAACCCTACCCATTTTCCACTGACTTCCAATCACTTACCAATCACCATTTCACCCACACCTTCCTACAATGCTGTGCATGGAAGGGTTTTGGTTTTGGATTTTACGAGCAAGGCCGCCATACTATTATTCCATGTACCACCCACAAACATAATGACCATAGTGGTATCAACTTCCCTGAACCCCCTACCAAATAGGCCTACATTGAACTCGTTGAAGACCCTAGCCCTCCTCCACCTTCATCTTTATCACCACCTTCACCTACTCCACCTTCATCACCACCCTCACCGACAAAGTCGATGGATCCTGAATCTATTTCCCCTAATTTTTTTTTTCATAAACATCATTTCCTTGGGGCCTTTGACATATCAACACAAAGGTGAGGCCCCTTCCAATCTCCCATTCTTGTATCCTGAGATGATTGATGATGACACACCTATAGTTATAATCGTTCAATGTTAGGATGATGATTCCATACTCACCTACCTTGGTGCAGAAGACTCATTTATTCATCGGTCATTAAATTCTGAGACACAAACCATGTTGAATGAATCAACTATCAAGATCAAAATTCATACTTAGGATGACCCGCACATCCTAAATGTTGGGAAATATTTAGATGTTGCCGAATAGGAAGCCATCACTTCTTTTCTCTGAGATCATAACCACGCCTTCACTTGGTATTATGTAGACATGCCCAGTATTGATCCCACCATAGTGGTCCATAATATCATAATTGTTCCTGATGCCAAACCTATCAAACAAAAGTTGAGGAAAATGCACCCTCACATTGCTCTTCTCGTCAAAGAAGAAATTCAGTTCCTTATTTCAGTTTCCTTCATCTTACCCATTGATTATCCTCGTTGGATTTCTAACAATGTACTTATTACTAAAGCAACAGGGGGACTCTGCATTTGCACAAACTTCCATGACCTCAAACTAGCCTACCCAAAACATGACTTTCCCTTACCTGGTAGTGATCAATTAGTTGATCTCACCACTGGTCATGAGATTCTCTCCCTCATGGATGGCTTCTCGGGTTATAACCAAATTTTTCTTTCCCTGAAAGATCAACACAAGACCACATTCATTACCCCTTGGGGAAGCTTTTGCTATTGAGTCATGCCTTTTGGCCTTAAAAACACTGGTGCTACATATCAATGTGCTATGACTTATATCTTCCATGATATTATGCATCACATATTGGAAGATTACGTGGATGATATCTTTGAAAAATCTAAACATCACACCGAGCACCTCGCCGTCCTCGAGACCATCTTTGACCGCCTCATTAAATATTGTGTCTGCCTTCAACCTAAAAAGCGCGTCTTCACGGTTCTCTTAGGAAAACTCCTGGGATTTA
Source organism: Taxus chinensis (assembly GCA_019776745.2). NCBI lineage: Eukaryota > Viridiplantae > Streptophyta > Pinopsida > Cupressales > Taxaceae > Taxus > Taxus chinensis. Next base: position 401,247,813 of record CM034154.1, read on the forward strand.
TTATTTCCCTCTGTGGTATAAAATTTGACCCTACTAAATTCAAGGCCATTCTGGAAATTCCTCCGCCCACTAACCTTAAACAAATACGTAGCCTGCAAGGTAAATTATAGTCCATTCACCATTTCATTTCACAATTATCCGATCGGTGTCAACCATTTCATCATCTACTTAGGAAGAATGTCTCCTTTAAATGGGATGATGACTATCATAAAGCTTTTGAGACCCTAAAACAATACCTTCTCCAACCACCAGTACTTATTCCACCTAAAGATGATCAACCTTTTTACCTATACATATCAGCTACCAATCATTCCTTGGAAGCCATACCACTCATCTCCACAAAAGCTAAGAAAATATGTGAGTTTATTAACCATCACATCATTTGTTGCTTTGGTGTCCCTCATTGCCTCATCACTGACAATGGAAAATAATTCAAAAATAAAACACTGCAAAAACTTTGTGATGCGTTTGGCATTCAGCTTAGTTTCTCATCACCCTATTACCCACAAACCAACAACCAAGCTGAATCCACTAACGAAAACCTCAAAAAAATTATCATGAAAGTGGTTGACGATACTGGGAAGGATTAGCATACGCACATTCCTGTTATCTTATGGGAATACCGCACTTGTATCCACACTTCCACTGCGGCCACACCCTTTTCTCTGGTCTATGGTATAGAGGCTATTCTACCTCTCGAAGTACATATCCCCTCACTCCACATTTCTCTCCAGGACATGCTTATTGATGATGAATTTTGTCAGGACCACTTAGCACAACTAGATTTATTAGACTAATGTCATCTTAACACTCTGGATCACCTTCAAGTTTACCAACAACGTATTAAACGCGCTTATGAAAAACATGTTCATGAAGGAACCTTCTAATTTGGTGACCTTGTCTTGATAGAAAATCAACGCGTAACCAAAGCAGAAAAAAGTAAATGGGGAAAATTCACTCCTATATGGCTTGGACCATACATTGTAACTCATACATATGGATCGGGTGCCTATCATTTGTCCTCACTTGAGGGTAAACCCAAACCTGAGCCCCTTAACACATTGCATCTTCGACCATTCTATTGTTGACTCATTGTCCTACCTCACTCTTTGTCTCTTTACAGGCTCATCCCTTGAGTGCTATTCACTCCATACACCTCCCTAACGATTAAACAAGAGTCATGTGAGTACTCGTCACTTGTTATCTATTTTGAATATGTGTACCACGACACTGCACATAGCATGATTCTCATGGATACTTTTCGTCTACCTTTAGATGAGATCCCATGGTCGTTCAACCTTACCTTTTGAACAAGATTCCTATCCTTCACCTCGGTCTTGTCCATGATTTCAAATACATTTAATGGGACCAAACTCATTGAGTCAAACTTCTAATAAAAATATGACTCCCTCAAAAGGACATCTTCCTCTCGACAAAATTGCTACTATAAATAGACTGCTCCCTCGAAGGAAAGCTATGTGAAGCTTTCAAAAAAAAAAAATGAGCAAAACCGAAGCTTCCCACATCGATCAAATTCACCAATACCTCAAGGATTACCATATTATTTATCCCATATAGACTTTCCACATCGATCAGTCTATCTCAACAAAAACCTTTTAGTCATGGAATTTCCCATTGTGACTTTGGACCTCTTGCCCAAAAGTTATGTCACTCCAAACCATATAATATTAACTACCTTTCAGCGACAACCATATAATTTTTCACTCTCATTTCCTCAATCGCCTCAAGGGACATCTTGGAATTTCAACATTTGGTGATCCTATGACTACTTTCACCGTAGAACCATTAATCATGCAATGCCTTTCGGGTCTTGTGTTCATCACCCCTCCAAGGTATGATCTACTCTGTATGATCCTACCCAATCAGGTGGCTTTATTGCCCCCTCTTATCTTTACACCATCTTTGTTTACATTTTGATTACCTTATATAGGACTTGGTCCTCAACGCTTACCTTTGGGGTAGTATTCCCCTTTTTCCATAATCACCTTCATCTACATCCTTTTACCTATACTCTACCCGCACCTATTAAACCTAAACCCACAACATGCACACAAACCTACTAACTCACTTTCATATTCTTCCCTAGCTCATAGGAGAACTACATCAGTCTGAGGTCCCGTTTTCGTTGGGACTATGTAGGCAGCACTCCGAGGGCATGGGGCCCTTGGAGGTTAGCTCGGCTATCCTCTAACCTCAACAATTCATCTTCCATGTACCTCACATTACATCACACCTAACTTTGTTTCCCTTTTATACCCAACATTGGAAATTAAACCACATACATACCAAGTTGTTTCATATTTTAAACATTATCACAACATACATTTATTATGCCTACTTTTTCTCTATCATCACTATACATAGATTATACCACATCTCACATATGACCTATATTATCATTCATTACATAAAATAATGAATCACCACTTCACCTACTTTCAAATTGATCCATACCTATAACCTAACTCAACCATGCCTATAACCTAACTTGATCCATGCCTAAACCGACCTGACTCGATCCATTTCTAAACCAACATAACTCCATCATGCCTAACTCACCTAATTTTAAACCACATTAAAGTAAAAAATCCATATCTCATCTAACACAATCCATACATCCAATATCTCATAAACATATTAACACATCACAACATACCATGAATCTCATCGTATAAATCAATAAATGTGTATCTCAAAATACATGTGTATCTAATCATGGACATCATCTCAAAAATGTCGGCTCGCAGGCCGATATACAATACAAAATGTCATCGGCATGCATGCCGGTCTCATATATACACAACAAATGAATGAATCAATACAAAAAATATTTGGCACGCAAGTCAATATATGCTCACAATATACAACAATCACTCATACATCCTCACTATCTCTAGCACGCAGGCCGGCATATATATAAAAAATTCTCACTAGTATACAGAAAAACTCAGGTGGCCATATATTAAACATATCAACGGATGTCCTCCATCCCTATGTCACCTGAACCCTTGGCCTCCTATGTCCCTACTAGCACATCACCTAGCTCTGGTCACTGTGCACTAGTGGCCTCTCCCTGATCATGCCTCAGAGCTCGTTGACCTCATGTGCTCTCCACACTATGTGTGTGGGATCTCATCCTCTCACTGGACACTTGTTGTGCCCTGTACTCTCCGTAAGAGAGGAAGTCTATCCCGACCACCATGAGCTGGTCTTGATAGTATCACACCTCACCTAGGGAATCCCATAACCTAGATATAGGCATGGTCTGTGGTGGTCCCATAGGTCTTAGCCCCTATACCTGCCCTACGGTAGCCTGTGAACTGGGACCAGCTCCCTCCACCTGTGGTGGTGCCCTCTACCGCTGTGCCTGTGGTGGTGCCCCCTATCCCTGTGCCTGTATCTAGGCCTATAAGGCACCAATCTATGTTTGGACTATGGCCAACTGGCCCTGTAAACTTGATACCTGAGCCTGAAGGGTTGCCACCTAACCTTCTCCATCTCCTCCATCTACCATTTGGGCCTGTAGACTGGCCGCCTATACTCGTAGCTCTACTACCTATGCCTCTGACCCCTCCAGCTGTGTCTGTAGTATACCTATCTGCGTGATCAATGTCGCTACCTTCCCCTGTAGGGCTTCTCTCTAAATTGTCATGGTAGCTAAGTTAGGATGCCCTAGTCTAGGTGGTATGGCTTGTAACTGAGCCTCCCACCACTACCTATACTTGTCTGTGCATCCAACGTCATCAATCTACCAATCCACTGGCTACTCCTCCTCTCCTATAGGAACTGTAGGATGTGGTAGAGGTAAAGGCCTCTCCACGTCATCTCTTGGATACTTTGGGAAGGACGGAGGGATGTCTTGTAAAATCCTGAACTGCCGTTAGACCCTGTCTACTGGGATCATCTCATCCTCCCGGCACGGTGACCCTGTATCCACCTCTCTAGCTGGAGCTCAGCTAGCTCCTCATGCATGTGAGGGGAATACCACATATGGCCTCTACATAGTGTCCACTCCAGATAACTACTGAAAATGGGCCACATCATATGTCAGCCCATTCGACCTTCACTCTCCTACCACCGACACCCATCTCCTGTATCCCAACGACACATATCTCACTAGAATGCATCTACTCAAGGCATCCCTATCAGTCGAACACAGAATATGTGCTCATAGGCCTAGTAGTGCATTATAAATGTACAACACAAGCTAAACCTACGCATCTGCCCATACGCCCATAGCTCTCTGTATACAAGAACTAAGAATGATGGTGCCTAGGTGCGTAGGAAAACCATGTCTTGTGCACCATCATATCATGGAGCACCCCCATCAGTGATTGGGGAAAGCGTCCACCCTCTACATTGGGTAGTGCATAGTAGCACACTGCCTCCATCAATAAAACCACTAGCCTCATCTCATCCGAACGGGCTAGGTACATCTCACCATAGCTAAAACTGGCACTATGGAATCTCATCTCTGTCGCCCCCTCACCAAATATAGTCCCGATAAGCTCCACTGAGGCCTTGGAGGAGATAGAGTACACCTAGGCCCCCAATATGGGTAACCACAATATCTAGAACACCTCCTCCAGGGTGATAGTCATCTCACCCATTGGAAGGTGGAACGTGTTGGTCGCGAAGTCCCATCTATCGACGAGTGCAACCATCAAACTGGGCTACCGAAGAACATGTCAATAGTTCCAAATACCACTCAATCCCACTGCCTCCATGTGCTACATCTCCAAGGGACTTTCTAAGCTACGCAATGTCACTAGCAATGGCGCAACCCTGTCCCACATCTGTAGCTATGATCTCCCTTGCATCTAATCCAAGCACAACATTAATCTACCTTTACCATGACCATATTCATCATTTATCATTACCTACCACCCTATTTTTACCCTATCAACCTCAACCACCTAATCTACATCACGTTTGGACCCTTGTGCCTAAAATCCTGACCAGTGTCAGTTCATCCTAACCAACTCCGGTCACCCTTTAACCAACATCGGTCACCTATTTGGCAATTGATACCAGTTCAAATGTACTGACGAAAGTTACCATGTAACTGGCATAGGTCAACTATTAGGTGAACAATCCTAGTTCTACCCTACCGATGCCAGCCAAGCTTGACTGACACCAGTCAATGTTGCGGAAAAATCCGTGACTTCCCAGACCCCCCCTTTTTGTAAACCCTCCCACCTGTCCCTTTTACCCCACCTATAATGATCTACACTATCCCAAAACCCCTACCCATCCCACCTATCCACTTTCCTACCCTCCCCCCCTCTTTTTTTCCCATTTTTCCCCCCATACCCACATTTCACTTTTACCCACCCATAAAAAACAAAAACCCACAAAACCCCAAAAATAACAACTATTACAACCTCTAATCTATCTAATTCACCCTATAGAGTTAGGCGCTTACCTCGTCGCATTGCCACCGTCTCGGTGGCATGTCTAGCTACTATGTCGGTGGTCCGCTTGAGCCCTTTCTAGCCTCTACCATCACTAAATATCTACCCATACCCTCCAACTAATCGAATCCCTCACAAATATCTCATGGATTTGCTACTCACCAACCCACCCAACGTGAAATCACATTGCCAACTCACTGTCCCGTTTCCTCTGGACACTTTTCTCACTTTTCTCTCTTTTTTTGTCATTTCTTCACTTTGCAAATAACAAATGAATAATAAAAACATGGATTTTTTATTTTTATACAAAACCTAACCTAACCGACGTCAGTTCCTCTAAACCGGCATCGGTCTCGTACCCTACCTCACCGTCATCGGTTTTCCTATACCGACATCGGTTATACATGACTGCCATCGATCAACCTAACCTATACATTGCCCATACTTTTCCATTTTACCCCACCCTCTATCTTGCTCTTTACCCCATCCAACCTTTACCCAACCCACTACCTTACCTTTCCTGACCTCATCATTTACTATCTCCATTTATCCTCCTTTGGGGACTCCTTATTTTACCCCTACCTTGGCCTAACCTGTGCCACGACCTAGATATTTAGACCTAGACCATCGATAGTGACATTTGACCTCATCTGTTTGCTATACCTTATGGTAATGTTACGTGTGTTGATTGACCTAATGACCTTACCTAGCCTATTACTGTGACCATTTATCCTAACCCTACCTTTGGTGTACAGAAACATACCTAAATGTTCCTACACCTAACCTACGTTGTGTTTCCTGACCATATCCTATACCTTGGATACCAGATTCACTTCTACCTTGTTTGGATAAACCTATCGACCTTAGATGATGTAGAGTTTACCTGCTCTTCAACCTAGTAGCGTGCTGTAGTTTATAGGTGTGCGTGTATTTGACTGTTGCTACTTGTGACCCTAACCCATTACCTAGATTTCCTACCTAGACATTTCACCCTTTGTCCCTGTACCCACTTGCCTTTTCATAACATTTACCTTTTATCAACCCACTCACCACTTTAGTCTACTGCCTCATCAGTTCCTGGTTTGAGGGGGATCACCTTCACCCACACATGGGGCAACCAAATCTTATTTTTGTTAGCATTGCTTACCAATACAAGCTACGCAACAAAAAGGTGCAAAATGTAGACAATAATATTAGGTCACACTCCCCTTTTGTCCCTCGACATATAAGCACCCTTTATTACATTTACCTAGCCATGACCCCTTTACCCCACCAATATTAATTTAATTAATTCAATTAAATTAATGCATTATCCTCACTATATTTATTATTTAAATAATATCCACACATACAGTTCACTTAGACACCTCACCAAGCTAACTCAACCTAAGACCTATTCTTAGTAGGTTCCCATAACTAACTAAGACTTACCCAAACCCTAAAAATCAATGCCTACATTCCCTCTAACCACATTCCTGCATGATCACAAGAAGCTCTGAGTCTAATCCATGGATAATGACATGAGATCCAAGAAAATCAAGAGGATCTCCCTAAGTTTAGTAAACCTAGGAAATCCTGCCTTGGCCGACGTTGGTTACCCCTAACCATCGCCGATTAAGCTGGACCACCGTCAGTTACCCCTTTTAACCTAAAAAAACCTTATTCTCGAGGTTGGAAGTTGGAACTTGGAAGTTGGAAATTTTTTTGGGAGAAATTTGACGAGGAAGAATACATCTCATAGAGATAACGCATCTTCAGAGATCCAATTCTGGTGAAAACTCACATCCAAAGGAAGGAGATTGAGCATCTTCTCCTGCCCAGCCATCCCAACCATGATCTGATCTATCCAAGCGAAGAGGAGTGTACATATAGCCCATGTAGAAGCTTTTCTTTAGTTGGTGATCACTTGCAACCTTCAAGCCCATCATCAACACCTCCATCCCTCACACACAGGCCTTTAGGAATGGAATCCAACTAAGTAAAACATCATACTTTCCTGGTTATTTCCTTTCTTCATCATTTTATCATCCACTTATTTATCTTGCCTCCCTATTGACCTTCTCCACACTCCCACCTCAATATAACCATTAAAACCTCGCAAAATCCTACTCCTGTCACACAATACCTTGTCCTGACCAACCAAATTCCTTTGTGCAATCACAAAGGAGACCAAAATCCTGTTCTGTGACATTTCTAGATCTCACAGTAACTGGTAACAGTTATACCTAACTGCCGTCGGTCACCCCTAACCAACACCAGTCTCTGTGTTTTCCCACACAGCCCTAAACAGAGACCTACCCACCTAATTTTATCTTACCCTCCTTCACTTGTGACCTACCTGAGACCTTATTAGACCCGCAGAGACCCAAAACCAACAATTTGACCTTTGGATTCTATTCTAGCTTAGCCTGTTAGATTAGATCTATTTTCTTATTGTGTTTTTAAGTGAGATAACTAAATCATTTTAAAATAAAAATAGGATTTACTTTATTTATAACATTGAATTGTTTAAAACAATGGATTAATAACCATCTAGGAAGTATCATACTTCTCAGATCTAGCTCACGCCAGGCAGTTCACTACCCATATTGTTTACTTCCTTCTGGTGGTCTTGTTTTCATTACAGGTAGTTCCTCCTAGCCAAAGGGAAGCTCTCACGATCAGTTATGGATTTGGAATTCATACGCGTGTAACCACCCATCAATTGACATTTGAACAGGCATTCCTTGTACGCCCGTTACCCTATTTGTTTCATCAACACTTGAAAGAAACAATCTAAGAAAAAGGTAAAACAGAAATATTTAAGAATCACACAGATCTCATCCTTATTGATAGTTTTGTGGCATTTGTAATTTCATTTTTCAGAAGATCTTTCATCTGTCATTGAACATAAGAAGTTTAAAATCACTTCACCTTCGTTTGTTGATAGAGATTACTTGTAAGCCTTTGGGGGTACCTTAGGTGTGATTTGATCAGAGATTTTGATGTTTAATTGAGTCCTTTAACTCAAGCCTTTGTGTTGAGGTCTCAAAGATTGTGTGAAGAGTGTAAACTTGGGCCTCCATTTGTGTATCTCTTTTTGTTGAAAGAACATCATGACTATTTTGAAGCATTTTATCTGATAGTTATTCAAATGTTATAGAGGTTTTCAAAGATCTGGCATACTCAAGTTTGTCTTGTCAATATCCCACCAAAAATCATTCTAAACAACTTATCCTACCCTATTTTTCCCATGTTTTGACCTGTACACCCATAGAAGATCAAAATCCATTTGCTAAATTATGCAGAAAATATCAAGATTTCAAAATGTCTTTAGTAACCCTTGCCTTGCATTGAAAGTATCTCCATAATCTGGAAGTGACAACTTGTGAAAGTTAGATTTGGAGTGTTGATCATATTTTCCCAAGGCCCTTTTTATACTATTTACATAAATTGAGGGGTATCTTTGTCTCCTTCACCATTTGAGGGTTACAAAATAGGTCCTCTTACCTTGGTTGAAAGGCACAACCTAAAATAGTTAGGACAAGATCAAGTCCTATTTGAGTGCTATCCATCTCTCCAAAAATTTGAGTGCCAGTTAGATCACATCCCTGGCTACAAAATGACATACATCACGATCTATCTATCTTCAAGCTTCATTCCATATCTTTGATGCTGCTCAAACTGAAAAGGAGAACAAATTTGGTTACCAACATGTGGGATAAAAGATAAAGTTGAATTAGAAGAGATACACATGATTAGAGGGATTTTATCAGCTTTATCAACTCATGGGAGTTGAAGATGATTTAATTAATCAACCAGGATTAATTAATAGGCTAATATATACTTATAAATCTATTTAGAGGTGATTTAGAGGAAAATAGCTAGGATTTGAATGATTTAAAAGGGGGATTTAAGTAAAAATAGAATTTATTGATTAAATACAAGTTTATACAAGGATTAATTAACTAATGATAGTTAATTGATTGATTCAAAGAGGATTATAATGAACGAAGTGTCATAAATTGGCATCCAGAATGGTGTAAAGGCTAGTTAATTAATGAAGTGTCGTTGATTGACTGAAATAGAGGGGAACATTAGTTAATTAGTAGAAAATCACCAATTATAATGGAAATGATGGGAAAGAGGGTAATTAGTGCAATCTTAGTATTAAAAATACATAAGAGGATTTTAGGTGTTAACACTTACTTAGGAATCATATGAAAAGTACTATGTAATCTGGACTAGATAATTACCCAGAGTGTGTGATTTTGTGTCTACAAGGTGGAAGTTATATAGAATAACACGTGATTTTCCATTTGAAATAAAAAATGACTTAGAATTCTTGGAGGAATTTACAAAAAGTTCCCTAACCATCAAAATATCAAATGTGAATTCCACTTATGTAATCTTTTGCTGGGTCACATGTCATATTTTAAGATTAATATCTATGTGGGGGAGTCTCAATTAAGAGCCTTTTCTTATACCATACAAAATCAAATAGATTGGGATAAAATAAAAAACAAATAGTTTGAGAAGGTGAAGACAAAAGGTCTATGCACAAGGACTCAATATATCAAGCCTGTTGGATAACTCAAAACATTTAAGGATTTGGCATATTAGCCCAAGATTCAGAACCATCATTTTACACATCTTAAATAAAACATTGCAAGTGTTCAAAAATTATCTCCACAGATAGAGTTTACAAAATAATTGACTGGGTATGAAAGGATATGGGATACCTTGAACATTCCCTTAACAAGAAGAAGGTAATGTCTCCAATAAATTTGATATGGTCAATAAACAGAACAATGGAAATTCCAAACATGATTCTCAGAACTTGTCAAACATAGGGATGAAAGTGGATTGGAATGCAATTTACACCGCCACTTATTCTTTTCCCCATGCCTTCATTACAATAAGAAACATTGTAAAACATTGAAGCATTTGAAAAAATGTCACAAAGAAGTTGAAGAAAATGATGGGTTCTGTGTCTCAAAGGAAAAAAACATGAGAAATTCATAAAAGTGTTTTTTTACTTGATTAAATATTTTGGAGGAAAATATGTTTAGACCAACCTTCGGAAAATGATTTTCAAGAGGACTTGCAAACAAGGAAGATTGGTAGAATATTATGAGCTCATTAATTGAATAAATAATGACATTGTTTATCTTTCCCCCTTGTTTAAATTTAAAGACATTTTATGAATTTTTCTTAATTTAAAGTAGTGGTTGTGTGAATTTTGTTGGATTATTATGTAAATCTGTTATATCCTAAAGTTTTAACTAAAAATCCTAAAAAAGAACTCATTTTTGTGTACTAATAAGTGAGAAAATAAATTTTGACCAAGATGTGAAGTTTTGGGAAAAAATTCTAAAAGGGGAGCTAACTTCGGAGTACCTTATTTGACTTTGGAGTACCTTGGCTCACTTCGGAGTACCTCAAATTGCTTCAGAGTGTTATGTCTTGGGTCACTTTAGAGTGTCTTGGATTTCTTTGGAGTATCTTAGTTTACTTCAGAGTGCTCTCAACTCACCTTGAGATATCCTAGATTGCTTTGAAGTCTCTCCAGGTTGTTGTAGAATTTGACCTTAGATTTCAGGATCCTTCTAGCCTATAACATCAAATCATAAAAGATGAAATCTTACCAACTCAGAGCATACATCTAGTACATATTTGCAGATGCTAATTTTAGAATAAATCATTTAATATATTTTATCAATTGATTCCCTTAATCATCTCCATTATTTCGTCCTGAAATATGGAGATGATCTGGAATCCCTATTTCTACTATCTAAATATAGATTCTTCTTATAGTTGTAGGCATCAACTGACGATGTTGGATTATATAATTTCCCCTCATCGACTATAATAAGTTAGAAAAAAATAAATATGCTATTGTAATTCTGCTGTATGATCTAAAATTTTGAAATCAATGGAGATTGTTGCTCTGGTGAATTAGTGTAAAACCATTGTTCTAATCAACAAGAGAGAAAAGGCCCACTCACCCTGAGACTCAGAGCTCTTTTGGTACCTTATATATCATCTGATTTGTGTTGAGTTCTATATGATTTATCCATATAATTATTTTCATGTTCATTGTTTAGTCTAATCCATATTTATTCCTTTTATTATATTAATTCATCCATGTTAGTTGCATTCATCTAACAATCATTAAATTTTCTAAGTTATTTTCTCGTAGTAGTTTTATGTGTTCAATAATGTAAGAAATTTCATTTCAAGAACTTCATATTATTTTACTTTCAATCCATCAACTTGATTTCAGTAAGTGTGCTTTCCTTTAAAATCTTTGTGAATTTAATTTTAAACAATTTAAATTGTTTTAAAGTTGTGTGACTATTTAAATTCTACAAGTTAACTTGTTACATTCGATTCCATTGGTTTGTGCAATCTTCATTGTAACATACATTGAATTTTAGTTTCAAAAATTAGAATTAGAAAAGCCTCCTAAATAAAGGAACATCACCAAACAATTATTAGTTTCCTAAAAATATCTTATTGCATATTGCCTTTGGCCACTTCCCTAGTTATAATGACATCAACAAGATTGATTAAATGTTAAACCAACAATGAGGCTCATAAAGTTCCCCTAGAGCTAGTGACTAAATTGGGTCCTTGTGTTTGCTCGTATGCTTGGAGTATGGTATTTTTTTGTGTCAGAGGAGATTCATTATTGATCACTTTTTTCACTTTGGTTTTTCTATAAGATTGTTGGTTGTACATGTAACATGTAAAATAGATAACTAGCTACACATTCCCACAAAACACATCAAATATAATAAAAACATGTTGAATGTGTAATTGTGCTAACCTTAGTGATCACCTAAAGAGTTAACTTATGACTGAGAATTGCACTACATCTCAAACTCCATATAGTTATTTGTGCTTGTGTGTGTAATGATTCCCTAAGTTTCCCATGTGCAAGTTGCACAATGATAAAAAATAGATCTAGATAGTTCTAAGTATGAAGAATGTGTGTGATGGAATAAAATAAAATCCCCTCATATGTTGTGTATGGAGATCAATGCAGCCCTTGTCCCTTGCATGGATGTGCTAGATGTATGCTTTGTAATCCTCTTATGCCTTTGTGTAATATCAGGTCATGATAAATAATGCTTATTATGCTTGTCCCATTATTTGAGAGCAATAAATAAGTATATATATGATTACCTTATTTGAATTTTGTAATTGATAACTGAAAGGATGAACCAAAGTGTTAAAAGGTGACCAAGAAGTGAAATGGAACCAAAAGAGTAAGAATAGGATAAAGAAGGGTAAGAGTGCCCAAGAGGGATAGGAGCACCTGAGCACTTCTTTCCTAGCTAATAACTAGTGTTCAAAGCCATCCAATGATAAATTATTCAAAATATGGTAGAGCTATAAGATGTGTAAATCCAATAAAGTGCAGAAGATAGTAACCTAAAGGCCCAAAGGAGTTGTGAACCACTAGTTTTCTTGCCTAAGAATCATGTATACATTAGTATTATTTAAGTCCTAGAAATTTACCCAAGTGAATATATTTTGTGTCTACATTTACCCCAACTTTATGTTATTGAGTGAATAATCGATAACATAAAGTAGATAGAAGATGAGTACCTTATGAACCGAAGAGAAGTGTAGCCGATAGCGTGCCTAGTGGATAAGTATCCGTGTGAAGATTGAAGTGATCATAATGTGAAGTGTGTAAACTAGGAAAGAGAGGTAGAACCTAGGGGTGAAGTGTATGCACAATAGTGTGCTATTGGAGATTTTTCTTATTGATGTGAGATGCTTCTTGTTTCTTGTAAGGACATACCTATAAAAATAAGAGAAAATGAGTAGTCAAAGTCTCATCTATGAAACATTAAAGTAATGTATGTATAAGTAAGTAAAGAGCCAAGGAAAGAGTGCAACTGATGTATGATAAAGTAAAGGATAGAAATCTATCCTACTTTCTTTGGAGATGTTGTGGATTTGGGTGTCCTATTTCCAAGAGTGAGGTTTTTTAGCAATCTCACACCAAGAGTGATTTTTTTGGGCAATCGCATGCCAAGGGTGAGTTTTTTGGGTGATATTATGCAAAGGAAAAGTTTTTTGGGTTATCTCATGCCAAGAGAAGAGTGTTAGGGAGAGATTTTTTTTTATCTCCTTCCATGATTTTTCCAAAATAAGTTCTACTACAGATTGGAATGTTCCGATTTGTAACCAAATTATAGCTGATTGAATGAATTCTATAACTAAAGGAAAGTGACTGATATTATAGATCCATTATGTAAATTACTGAAACTTGTGTTGAACTGAGAAATTGTTTTATTTTTCCCCTAGGACACTAGTGCCCAGGTGGGACAAAAGTTCCCACCATTCTTGTCTGATATTGGGTGCTAGTGTCTTCTATGTGTTTGTGTTCCAAGTCTGATTTTGGACCATTCTGTAATTGTGTGCCTTTGCCATTTTTATACTATGTTATTCTGATCTGGAGTTCTGTGCTGTAGGAAGGGTGATTTTTTAACCTAATAAATGCCCTCCTTGTTTGGGGTGTATGTGAAGAATGTAGGAGGAAACATCCGAAACAAGAGGACCTAAAATTGATATGCATATATGAGATTAAATACCCGTAAGGATATGAGATGTGCATGGTAAAAACTAAGGAACATGTAAACAAGATAAGATATAAACAAGTACTAGTGTAAACTAGCTATCATGCAATAGAAGGCAGTGTAGAAAATAATTATGAAGACAAGAGGTACCATGAAAACTGGGTTTCATATACGAGACATTGCTCACAATGTCACAAGACAATCAGAGCCAAAGTGGCCATAAGAAAAAACGATCAAGAAAGACATAGCGCATAACCCATACGCAGTGGAAAACAAGAGAAAGATAAAAGTAACATATTGATTTAATAAAAATTTACTATTAAAACATATTTCAGAGTAACTAATTTTTTTATATATAATAGGATGTAGTAAAATACAGATGCTAATTACTTAAATAATGTAAGACTATAAGAAAATGAGAGAGATAAGTGACTTAGCTAATTTATGTGCAATTTGCATGTGATTTGAGACTCTGCATATGTTGGATATGGTGGGAAATGATGTCACAGGATCCCGTAAAAGGTTATAAAACTCTGCACTTATCCAGAAAGGGGCTCCCACAGGAGGATAGAGGCACTTGGGCACTAGTGGCTGGTTCTGGGCACTGACAACTATGAGAATCTTCAGGATCTATTTCATTTCTGAGTCTAAAGACTATCACTTTAATATCTATTTATTACATCACCTTTGTTGTTAGGGTTTTGCTAATACCTGTACCTACAAGAAAAACCCTAGCTACCTACACAAGTTCACAAACACATCAAATATGAATGAACAATGTAAAATTTGAAGTTAGAATGATCCTGATGGTCAGCCAAAGAGTGAAATTATTACTGAGCGTTGCACTACATTCCAAAATCCATATAGTTATGTGTGCTTGTATATGAAATAGTGCCCTTAGGTTTCCATCACACCAATTATGCCAGGATAGTGGGCTATAGCTAGATGAGGATATATAATTCAACACTTCCCCTTGCTATGTAGTATATGTAGACCAAAAATGTAGTCCCTTTGATGGTAGTGATAGTATGTAGATGTGATTCCCGCTTTGAATTATTAGCTAGGATAATAGTATGCATATTGTATATATATGGATCTCTTTTTTGAATTTCAACACTAATGACATAAAAAGGATGACTATGAGCATGAGATAAAGGAAAAATAAGAGAAAATGCCTACCATAAATGCCAAATAGTGTAAAAAGAAAAAAGAGGAAAAAAACACCCAAAATGGACCCAAGCACTTGAGTGCCAGTGTCCAGAATGGGTGCTGGTGTCCCGAGATAAATGAAAAAATATGTTAACAAATAGATAGACAAAGACCCCTTTGATCTGACGAGAAGCGGATATAGAAATGACAGATATGGAAGAGAAGTACACATCAAAGCAATAAAAGATATATATGGACTAAAGATGGTGTTACTAGTGAATATTGTTCTTGCTCAAGATCAATTTATATAAATGCACACTGAGGACATAGAATAGTAATATGTGTGTGATTTTGTATCTACATTTTCCCCACTTCATGGTATTTGAATAAAATTCAAGTAGTGTAAAGGAAGTAAGGAACGTATGTATATAAAGTCTGAAGAAGTTGTATTACAAAGTATGTGTAGAATATTGAAACTTGGAGCATGGTGAACCATGGATCAGTGTTTTTACCCATGTGGCATAAGTGGAGATACAAAATTGTCATAAGGATCACTTGGAGATACAATTGAAATGATTTGGAGATTGGAGATTTTGAATTTTTGTCTAAGGTGATAGAAGAGGTAGGACGTGAAGAATTCCCAATCTGATTTTGTTTGAAAATGGAAGGATTTGGGAATCCTAATGTCAAAGGAAGAGTATTGGGGAGAGAGGTCTAGTTTTACTTTCCACCTATGACTACATCCTTAAAAATTCTAACCGTTGCAAACAAATAAAGACAAAATTTAGCTCGTAATTATTTCTGATTGAAAAATTATTTTTTGCAATTTAAGAACTCATATAGGAGTAGTATATAAAATGAAATGACGTCTCATTTACTCCACTCCTATAGTAAAGGGTGTTCTAATTGAATAATGTTAGATGGATTCCAGGTTAGGTCATCTATAAGTGATAGTAATATGATGTGATTCCCAAGTTAGGTCATCTGGGAGAGATAGTAAATGTGCTTACTGTGCCGATTGATTGAATTGATTTGAGTGATAGAATATTTTCTTGAAATAATATGTAATTAGTAGATTAATTATGGAGAGAATTTTTCTTTTCCCCTAGATTAGGTCATTTAGTGGTGAATAGTTTTGAGATAGTAAAAATTACTCATTGTAATATAAAATGATTGTACCTTTATTTGAGTGAGATCAAAGGAAAGTGTGATAGTAATGTGTTAAGTATGTCAATTGATTGTGTTGTATCTTGAGAGGGATTATAATATGATCTTGATTGTATGCCCCCATTTAGGTGAAATGGTGAAGGGCAGAGGAATGAACACTGAGCTGAAAGAAAGCCATATAAGATGTTGTAGTAGTAAACAAGAAGTTATATGGGAGTAGTAGTAGTACTTTCAAAGTATGTGTATAATTGATGAGTACATGTGCTAGATTTGAATATGAGATGTTGAAATTGGTATGGTATGGTGTTAGAGGAGAGTGTGATCTCTATTATGGCACAAATGGTGAGAAAAATAGTAGTTATGAGGCTCAAGATGTGAGTGAAACTTTGTAACATGTATTAGTTGTAAAAATAGTAGGTAAATAGACCAACTATAGTATATGGTAAAGTTGGAATTACTGATATATAGTAATAGTAGAAAAGGTGATTAATAATTTCATTTGTGTACCTAGGAGTATTTGAGATTTGAGCTCTAAAATATGAAAATCCCACTTGTTAGATCAATGAGTTTGATGATATTTGAGAGAGTGGTAGTGATTGTGGCTTCGTAGATGGCCAATGAGTACTGGGTATGTATGATTATTTATCAGAAAAACATTGTCAAATATGTGCATTTGTATCAATTTTAGGAAAATATGTGCTTTTGTAGTTTTTTGGTGTTGTATGACCAGGGACAAAAGTAGACAGGGTGTTTCTTTCCCCGGGGAAACAAGTGACCTAGTTCTTGGTGTCAGTGACCTACGTTCTAGATGTTAGTGACCTTCTCCTAGGCACTGACATCTTATGGAAAGGTTTTAGCATTTATTTTGTGAAATACATGTATTATGATTAAGTTTGATGCTAATGCAGAGTGATTTTGTTAGTATGTATTATATGCTAATAGCATAACTCTCATTTATTTTATGTTGTGCAGAGGGATATACACTCCAAAGAGTTTCATGCAGGTTGTCACTTGTGTACATTGGTGGCTTTGGGGTTGTCACATGTGGAGTGAGATATATTAGACCATTCCGAGCCTATGAGCACATTACTAGATTAGGGGAGATACCCCATATTATGCCTATGTTTACAGCATTGTGTGAGAGATGGTGCATAGATACATGTACATTCTAGTTACTAACACGCGAGACAATTGTGACCTTAGAGGATGTATATAGGATACTACAGTTTCCTATAGTAGGAGAGAGAGTAAAGATCATGCCTATAGTGGATGCTCATAGTAAAATGAGGGAAACACGATGGTATTTTATAGGAATATGGGTACATACAAAGACACATATTAGTTTGGATGCTACTTTGAGATATGGGGTTCCACAATTACATAAATTTATTGTAGTGATTATAGCATCAACGGTGGCAGTGGAGGGTGGTGGAGTGGGGATTTTGTATCATACACATTATATTTTTTAGAGGATAAAGGAGAATGGTACTAGATATGCCTCAACATGGTGTCTATTGGCCCATTTATACATGAAATTATATAGATTCACTTAGGAGGCTCATGGAGGTTGACTAGGAGGTACTATATTGTTACATGTGTGGGCATATGAGCATATTGTGATATTGAGGCCACTTAGTGGGCCATCGAGCTGATTAGGATTGACCCGAGATATTTATAGTGCAAGGTGGGTGGGCACTCGTAGTAGAAGGATGGGTATGACAATTGCATATAGGTTGATGATATATCGAGATAGGCCATGGGGCCATTATTTAGAGACTATATAGAGACTATGATGGATAGGTAGAAGATGGTATAGAGTTGCATGTGCATTCCTGATGCATCATATGGTTAGAGGATTGTTTTCCAAGGGTGACTAAATTGTTCCAGGGTGAGATGAGTGTTGAGGTAGTTTGGCATGGGCCAAGATGTTCCCATAGATAGCCATATATATGTTATCAACTATACTAGGGAAATGTCTAGACAAGTAGGAGCAAGGCTAGGCATGACAAGAGTATAACTAGTGCATCCAAGTTCCATATGAGGCAAATGCAGACTATAAAGCTATATACAAGTTGATGACACATGGGGTGCACATAAGGCATATAACCAGTGGTGGGTGACACATCTAATGGGTGTTTCTATTTCCAGTAGTGGTAGCATGTGGCTAGTGAGAAAAGTAGTAGGAGGTTGTGAGGGTCGAAGGAACTTGCCCTAGAGTGTAGACAATGTAGTAGTGACTCGAGCAGAGTGTAAGTATCTTTGATTTTTATATGTGATTTTTTTAATTTTTTGATGGATAAAACATATGAAAACAAATATAGACTCTAATTAATGTTTATTATGGGATTATAAGTGATGATTATTGGTCACTAATTATGGATACCTCCATATGCACATTGAATCAAAACATGTGCCCTATAAATGCTTGTGGGAGGAGAGTATTCTAGAGCAGGTTGATGACTATTATAGGTGAAAGCATGCCCATTTGTTTCAGCCAGTGGCTATAATCAATGACAAAATGCATGGTTTTGTTGAGTGAGCATGATGAGGATTGTGTAGAGGTAGATCGAGTATAAGAGAGGCTGTAGGAGGAGGAGGCCTAAATTTGGGTATTTGTAGTGTGATATATGGAGCTAAAAGGTTGATATGCAGACTAGATGACAGAAGGTGGGGCTTGCTATGTGTTATGGAGTCCATCTTGAGAGGTATACATGTTCAAGACCAACGACATGTAGAGTGAGAGGTTAAACATCTAGTGTCTAGAGCTCCCACAATAGTAGAGACTGATAGTGAGGATGATGGATGATGTATTATATATGATATATCAAAACATGGGGAATTACCCCTAGTGATTGTATTTTGAAAATTATGATTTTGGATGATACATGTATAGATGGATGTTGATGTTGCATTTGTTGTTGATGTTCATTGTATATTATGTGATAATTATGATTTGTCACATGGTAGTAATTTTGTAATTGGATAGATTGTATGTGCATTTTTGAAATGGTTATTTTTATTGATTGAATGTTGGAATGTAGTATGATGTGGAAAGAACAACTAAGTAGTAAAATAGTTTAAATAATGTACGTGAATATAAATGAGTGGTAGATCATATGATAAATAGAAATGTATGTATGTGATGTAATGCGGTAGATAAATAAAAGTGGCAATGTGACTTAGATAAGATAAGATAGTAAAATAATGATGTTTTTATAATTGTATAATGAGGAGATTTTAAATAATGTTCATAAGTGCATGTGATTAATATGAAGGGGGGAAAGATGAGATGATTTACCCCCAACATGAGAGTGAGGTTCATTTTAGTAAAAATTCCATGAACAATCATTTATGAACCTTAAAAACACAAGTGTGCATCATTGGGTAATGAGATGGAATATGGACATAATCTACTAGAGATGAAGGGGCCTACGAGGATTATGAAGGAGCATGTGGAATAAGAAACGGTGTGACTCAAAAATAAGTGTGGAACTAGATGTCAGAATAAATGGAGCCAATGATAGGAGGTGTGGATAAAAGGAACTACAGAAGAATGTTTCTTAGGAAGCCAGTAAGACATGGTAGCAATGTGTGAGGGTTGAAATGATGCAACTATATGTAATATTAACTAAAGGATGTGGATGGATGATGACCTTAAGATGTGGGTGGATGATAAACTTAGGAGGAGGTGAAGGAGTCAAGTGAATAGTGGTAAGAAGGTCACTTATGTTGGAATAGGAGAGAGAGAGAGAGAGATGAGAGAGAGAGAGAGAGAGAGAGAGAGAGAGAACTCATGAGAGTGAGAGAGGAAAGAAATGGAACCTTTGTCTTCTAATTGTTGTAGGTAGGTCATGGAGAGAATATCAGTCATTGTGAAGGTGGCCATTGATGCATGGTGAAAATTTCAGAAAGGACAATCATGATTGTGAAATGAAACCGATGAGGATGGATGATGTTTGTTAGAAGGGAGACTGATTAACCGATTTTCAAGTAAAAAATGTAAGAGATCATGTGGCTTAGCATTACGTGTAAAGTGTAATGATTCATGAGTGGGAGGTGGAGAAGACTTAGGTGAATGATAACATGGTAGTAGTGAGGAATAAAGACACTTACATGTGGAGGAGGGGATGGTAACCATCGAGAAGGAGGTACGATATGGATGGAAGAGAAGACTTAATAGGCATAATGAGGGATAGAATGAGGAGTAGAATAAGGTGTTACGACATTATCCACAATTAGGGATCCTTTTATAAATAAATAACTTTGTAGCTGTAAAGGAGTAAATGATTCACATGTATCATATAAGATATTTTCTTTTAATGGAGGAATTAAGCCACAACGAAAGATAAATTGCATTTCAAAATCAATAGATTGAAATAATAAATGATGCATGTAAGTAATTGAAGCATAAGATGTAATCTAAAATTGGTTCTTTATTTCCTTGATACAAAGAAGGAAAATGTTCATATGTTACTTAAGGAACATTTTAACAAATAAAACATATAATAAAATAATCCTTCATATCATAGTAAGTACTAATAGATCCATTAAGAAAATGAATATACCATTAAAGAGCATGATCAAGCTATTACGAAATTCTTTTAGTAACAAGTGATCATTATAATAATAAGTGTGAACATGGGTAAGTTAGAAAAGCTATAGAAATGAGGCTAGAACACTCAAGAAGCCCCAAAGCTTTACCAAAATCAACTATAGACCATCAAGATAAGAGATAAACAAGGGATAATCCTATGCATGTATTATAACTTTGAAATAAGCATCAAACTAACACATATATGCTACTCTCTACCCTTTGAATGCTACAAAATATGAACCTATGATAATCCTAGAAATCAAATTTGATTGTTTGATGCTCAAGGGTTTGAGAGTGATGGCTCACCATTAATGGAAACAAGACCATATGGTTCCCCTCATTTACTCAAGCTTGAGTTTGAATATGCAATGGAAGCTAATAGCTCAATAACAATGAAGAAATGCTCTAATCCTATTTATCAATAGTTTATGTTAGGAGGAAAGTGTTCCTATAAAAGTGAGGGGGGTATAGGTCTATTCATAGTTTTTTAATTTCAAAAAAGGGATGTTTTGGATGCATGTGGGATAAAAGGTAATTCCAAAAATCACTTTAGAAAGTAAAAACAAGATTTGAGTAGGTTTAGAGATTAATTAATTTCTTATGATTAATTAGGAGTCCCAAGTAGGCTTAGGAAGCTTTCTGGGAGCATTTGGATGTGGTTTTGATAGATTTTAGAAGCATTGGAAGTGGGAGATAGCTAATAAGAATATTTATTAGTCAACTGTAAGATAAGAATCTTAATCAATGTATAACGGTCAATTAAGAGGAATTGAAGGGAAAATGAGTCTAATTGATGAAGTGTTGTCAATTTTTAGGGAGTAGAATAGTTAGGAATAATAATTCCTTGATCAAACTATAGGTGTCTACATTTTACCCTCTTTGGGGTGGTGTAAGCTACACCACTTCAAATAAAGTAGACAAGCACAAAGAACTACAATTTTTTGAAGGAGTGGAAGAAAAATTAGTAGAGTGAAGGATGCCCCTTTGAGTGTCGATGGGGTGAAGGAAGAGTGAGAACGTTGATAACAAAAGGAAAAATATAGAAGAATGAGGAGGGACAGGATGCCCTAAGTGAAATAGTAGACCAAGATATTGAGCTATCAGCAATCCAGTAATGTGAAAAACAATATTTATTTCATCAAATTGCTAGAAATCTTCATCATTGGTCCTTATTAAAAGTATAAACATATGATAAAAGTGTAAAATGACATGAAAATATAGAATAAAAACAATTATACGTTGCTAAAATTATAACTCCATGCAACATACAAAATGAAATGCAATACAATAAGTAAACAAGCTGATCTAACAAGGAAGTAAATACAAACACACATACTTAAACCAACAATATTCAATATAGTTGCACAAATGTTTTATTATCGAGATTTAGTTCCTAGCTGTTTGTGATAAATGAAAAGGGTTAAAATTGGTGCCCCAAGCAAGGATACATGTGAGGGGAAGTGATGAAGGACACATGGTCAAATGAGAAAGCATTGTATGTTACAAAACAATATCATGCAACTCGTTGTGCCCCAGAATACAAATGAAGCAAGAAATCCGGTTTTGTAAATGGTTATAGATCCAGATGATCTATGAGTTATTTGGTTCCAAAAAATGTGAAAAAATGAGATATGAGATGAATACCATGCGTGTAACAAAAATTTCAGCTGCGTATGAGCTTTTTACCAATTTTTGTCCATTTTTGAAATTTTATGATTTTATGATTTTTTGGATTTTTGAAAATGTTTCTATTTTTTTGGAATTTTATGATTTCTGATCAGTATGAAAAATTAATAGATTAGAATACTACCTAACAACATGAAAAATTCCCTAGGGAGAAGAAACGGGTGTCAGGTAGCAAAAATTTGCCCCGACGAGAAGAAAATGGGTCAAAAATAAATATTTAATAAAAATAATCATCACAACGGTCAATAGAGGTTGTTAGAATGATCACAGTGGGTAAAACATGCCCTTGGCTAGCACGGTGGGTGAAAACACAGCGTGAAAATGTAAAAACGACCTTATATACCCTCCTCTGAGGGGGGGTAAATCATTATGAATAGTAAATTTGTTAGCACACCCTTGCTAATTTTTACTGTGAGCTACTCTGAGCTGCAAGAGAGATGGCAAGAGTTCAGATCCATAGGAGGCACACATACATGGTTTGGGAGTACACACAAGAGGAGGAAAACAAATGTTTTATGAGTTCCCTATCCCTCTTTGTCAATTTTTTCATTCAATTGCATTTATTAGTGTAATTAGGGTTAGTTAGAACATGTGCACATGCCTTAGGGGCACACAAGTGTCATTGGGCATGTGAATGCATCGAAAAATAATATGCGTGCATGCAAATGTGTTGAAAAAGTGTGTGCATAGGAACATGTTCCAAAATAAGAATACAAGTGTATGAGGGGACATGTGTGCTTAGGTGCACATGTTAACCTATGCACGCATGCGTCTTGAGGGACGAGCATGCGTAGGCCAGGTGGGGTTGAAAATTTTGTGAGCACATGTGTCATGATGGGTGTGCATGCACTGGAAAGAAGGCACACACATGCTAGGAACATAGGTGCCAACAAGGGAACACATGCATCCTTCGGGGTGTGTATGTGCCAAGAAAGTGTTTTTAGCCAAAACTTAGAAGAAAAGATGAGTTAGTACCTATAATAATGTTAGGGATAAAATAGAAGAATGATAGATAGAAGAAAGGAAATTCTTAACAAGTGTTGTGTTTTTTTGCAGAGACCATGATTGCCTTTGCAGACGTGAGAGTGGAATGGCCATCTAGCCACCTTGGAGGTGAGATTCTCTCGGTGAGACAGGTAGATCATGGATATTTTACTAGAGGTCATAGGACTAGCCTATGTGGCAGGGTTACCACATATTACCTTAGACCATGGCCTACTCATAGCCTTAGCTAAGAGGTGGCACAATGAGCATTAGTGTTTTTGGCTATCTATTAGAGAGATGATGATCATTTTGGAGGATGTATGGCACTTACTGCATGTTCCCATCTAGGGACAATTGATTGAGTATATTATAGACAAAGATCAGATCGTTGACTGCCTGATTGAGTTATTTGGTCATGATGAGATACCTCGCCTAGGTATGAAAACACATACATGGTTTTGTTTAACTAAGTTAAGGAAATTAAAACTAACACCTAGTAGTTGTAATTAACAAAGTTAAATCAAAATCTAAACACCATCAAGTTAAGATCTAAGAAAATTTAAATAACAAAATTATCATAAACTTTGAAATAGAAATCAAACTAACATGTTAATTATCAAAACCTCTACTCTTTAGACTACCAAAACAACTAAATTGAACCTAGGTAGATTCATGGCAATCAAAGTTGATTGTTTGATTTTAAGGGATTAGGAATGGAAGCTCATCAAAGCATGGCTACAAGACCACTTTGATTATTTCCATATGACCCAAAGACTTAAGTGGATGAAATGCAAGAATGAGGCTTAGCTCTTCTAATGGTGAAATGCTTAAGGATGACAAAAGGCTTATAGTGTATGTACTATATGCTTTCTTTTGTTTCTCAAGAATTAGGTGTAAGTGTAAAGGTAGGAGGAGGGATCTTTATATAGCCCAATGGATAAAGGGATATCTACATCCCTTTGCATGTGGGATAATAGAGATGTTGAGTTAGTTGTGGATAAGGGGGGTTTAGAAAGGGTTGAGTTAACTTTAGGAGAGTTTAGCTTGTCCTTTAGTGACTCATGTGGATAAAGGGGGTTTATTAATTAATCAAGATGATTAATTAATAGATGTGTAAGCTTATAAAATCTTTTTAGAGGAATATTAGCATGATTTAGACTATAGAAGGGGATTAAATCAATTAAATAATGATTTATTGGTTTAATGAAAGGGGAAGCTAATTAATTAATAATAATTAATTAGTTTAGATAGAAAGGAAGGATTAATTAATGGAAGGTCATTAATTAGGGTACTTGTTGAATAGAAGACTTAATTAATTACTTATTGTAATTAATTAACAATGATAGAAGAGAAGATGAGCATTATTGATGATATGTCACCAATTTGCGGGAAAGGGGATAATTAGCACAATTTAAGTGTTTAAATTGTTCAGGATAAATTATAGGTGTCTAAATTTGTCCCTCTTTGGGGTGGCGTAAGCGACACCACTTCAAAGATACTAGATGGATAAAATTTTGAAGGGGTAGAAGAAAAATTAGTAGAAGTGAGAGATGCCCCCTCGAGTGTCGATGGGGTGATGAAGGAAGATGATCGACGATCGAAAAAGGTGAGAAATGGAGAGGAGCAGGATGCTCCAGGTGAAGCAGAAGAATAGTGTCGATAGGAGGGTGATGTAGAAGAAATGAAGATGGGAAGAAAAAGAGCAAGATTTCATCTAGTGTATTGAAACAACTTTATTGTCATCATATTGCCAAAAGATCTACGTCATCGGTCCTTATTAAAAATATAAGCATATGAAAAAAGTAGGATGGCATGAAAATACATACTACGAACAATTGTCCATTGCTGAAAACACCAACCCCATGCAACATACAAAATGCAATGCAATATGAGAAGGAAAAAAGATCATTTAATAGGGAAAACAAGTATGAACACACATATCCAACCTAACAATGGTTCAAGATGGTTATACAAATGTTTTGTTATCAAGCTGAAGAGGTCCACATGTTCGTGATTGATGACAAGGGTTAAAAATGATGCCCTGAGAAAGGATACATGCAAGGGGAAATGATGATGGACACTGGGTCCAAGGAGAAATCTTTGTGCGTAATGAAACAAAACCAGACAATGAGATGTGCCCTAGAGTACATATGAAGCAAGCAGCTAGCTTTGTGAATGGTTGTGAATCTGGTGATCCGCAAGTCATGTTGATCGGTGAAGATGTGAAACAAACCAGTAGGATACAGAAAGAATACCATGCGCAAGACACAAGTTTCAGCTGTAATAAGCGGGTTACCTATTTTTGCAGGTTTTCTAATTTTTAGGATTTTGTGGAGAATTTTTCCTTGTTTTTGGATTTTGAAGTGATATATATATATATATATATATATTGTTTTTTTGTTGTCCAAAAATAGTGTGGATCATGGGCTCGTAGAAGAAAATAGAAGAAACAGAATGAAGTGCATAGATGCAAAAGAAAATGCCTCAGGGGGAAGAAAGAAGAAACAAGTGAAAAATAATGTTCCTGTATAGCGGAAAAATTAATAAAATAATTATTTAAAAAAATTATTCGATAGAGTGTGGATAAGAAGAAAAATCACCTAGGAGCAATAAAAATTGTCCTAGTGAGAAGAAAGGGGTACTAGACGACAAAAAATGCCCTAACATGATAAAAAATGAAAGAAAAATAATTATTTAATTAAAATAATTATTTGACGGTGAATAGAAGAGAAAAATGACGGTCAAAACAAGCCTCCAGGCATCACGGCTGGTGAAAAATAGCTTGATATACCCCACCGGGGGGGGGGGGGGTAAATCACCGTGACCAATTCATTTGTTACTGACCACTTCCGAGTTTTTACTGCGAGGATCTAATAGCGACGAGGACGATGGTGAGAGCACGAAACCATTTGAGATGAGTAGACACAGTTCAGGGTATGACAACATGCAGATGATGGCATCTTTGTGAGTAACCTAACCTCTCTTTAATTAATTTTGTAATTAATGCTTAGAAGTAGGAAACTAGGGCAAGTTACACAGGCACAGCATGCAGTGGGGAGAAAGTGCCCTAATGGTGGTGCAGGTGCCCTTGGAGCATATGCGCACATGCGTAGGCACCAAAAACACGTATATATGCACACGTATATGCCCACATGACAATGCACACACAACACATGTGTGCGCACAAGCACACACCAACATAGTAGCACACACATATAGGGCACATGCGTATGCATGCACATGCACAGGCACCTAAAGGATGGTGCAAGCATCCATAGGCGGATACATGCACATGTGCATGCACCAAAAGGAGGTGCACATGCCATGGGGTGTGCACATGCCCAAAGGGCAGCATAGGCACACTGAGTAGATGGAGGAGAGATAGAAAAATGCCAAAAATGATGACATTTAGAAGAAAATTAGGATTTTTTGGTTAACCCTAAAAAATGATAGGTAGAACTTAGAAGAAATGTTAGTAGCTGATAAATGGAATGATTTTACAGAGACG
The DNA here is from genome assembly GCA_019776745.2 of Taxus chinensis. Taxonomy (NCBI): domain Eukaryota; kingdom Viridiplantae; phylum Streptophyta; class Pinopsida; order Cupressales; family Taxaceae; genus Taxus; species Taxus chinensis. The sequence goes on from CM034154.1 coordinate 401,274,912, forward strand.
GTTGCCCGTGCTACAGACACGTGAGAGTGACATTCACACATACGGAGCTAGAGGGGAGCATGCATAGATGAGATCAGCGCGTGATGGTGATAATCTTAGAGGCGGTGGGCCTAGGCCCCGTATCCTGGATTCCTTCCATCACATTGGATCATGGTCTACTAACCACATTGACTGAGTGGTGGCACAACAAGAGCTAGTGCTTTAGGCTCCCTACGAGAGATGACAGTTACTCTGGAGGATGTATGGTGGATTCTCTGTGTACCTATCATAGGCTTGTTGATCGAGTACATGAGTGACCTTGGGTGGATTAGGGAAATGGTCAGTGACCTATTTGACCATGATGATATACCTCATGATGGCATGATAGTTTCATTACATGAGTGCATAGTAGATCTGACATTACACAGGTGCCATTATATGTGATGTCACTTATCAGTGGGTTTTTTGCTCACTGATAAGATCAGGACATCCTTCCCTAGGGGTTCTGATGACATTGGTTCATGGGATTTTTCAGTGATGAGTGATTATTGTTAGGGCCAATGCATACTGACACATATATACTGGGACTTACACCTGATTACATACCACCATCAGAAGATGGTGGGGCCTACCTCCTTACTACAGATTTGGTCTTGGGACCATATAGCTATCGGGTGCCCTGTACACACATTACATGTCTGAGTCCTGGAGGAGCCGTTATACATGGCTTGGGTTTCTGTAGGTGACAACATACGAGGGCACCTAGGTAACTTGTATCATTATCGATGAGAGTTTGACAAGCTACTAGATAGAGACATTATATGGAGGCCTTACAGGTAGATATAGTGGCTAGAGGATGGAGCAGAGCTCAGTGTTTGTGTAGTGGAGCACTTCCTTCTAGGTAGCCATAGTTACATTATCGAGTTATACAAAGTAGACTGATGTTAGCGACATAGCTGGGCAGGGTGCAAGAGGTTCCACAACCAGATTTGTGGTATGCCCATCGAGACTCTGAGAGGTAGACCATGGGGCCACGTATACAGACAACCTAACTTAGGGATAGCTTTCTACAGGTGGGACCATAGGCATGGGACCCAGTCTGAAAGATCAAAGATCTGGGTACCACTACTGATTACATGGATTGGTATGCCACTATTTTACCTTGGTGTTTGACTATTCAGATGAGGCATGGCAGTAGGCACTGGCCACCATGAGAGCTTCCTTATAGTGGTGAAGAGAGGGAGGATGTAGCGGCCCATGACCCAGATGATCCATTTGATGGGATACCACATGAAAGGTAGGGTGTAACACAAGTGCAGGGACTGAGGAAGTAGAGACAAGTATAGGCACCTACATAGGTTCCCAGGATTAGATTACGAGAGCAGGGATAGGCCTCTAGACTGATATAGGGACATGCACAAGGACAAGAAAAGGGACATGCCCATGTGGTGCAGCCAATAACACAGATAGCCAACTTACAACAGTAGCTGCAGTAGGCCATAGCAGAGAGAGACCAGGCCCAGAGCTCAGACTTTGGTAGTGACAGCAAAGTTGGACCAGGCTTGGGCCCAAGCTGGCCAAGGAGGTGATGGTGTCATTCACTTCCAACAGATATGGCAGATGGCAGCACAGATGGCTCAGGTGAAAAGCCTATATCAGTAGACACAGGCTCAGCTACAACCTGTGATACTGGAGAGAGATAGGCTAAGAGCAGAGTGAGTCACGGGTCAGGCCAAGCTTGCCCGAGTATCAATAGAGATAACATCCTTCTGATGCATAGATGGCACAGTGGTGATAACCAGACTCACAAAGATCTAGCTACAGTAGAGGGTAGAGCATCTTACTATAGATCATTATATTATGAGGTAGTTTCAGCTGAGCAGTGGACACCTTCTTACAGCCAGCAATTGAGTAGAGTGACGAGGTTAGAGAGGCCTCTGACTTTAGTGGAGAAAACATAGGGGTAGCCTGTGAGACCGAGTGGTGCTCATACTATGCCTCCACCACAGGACAGACCAGCTAGCCCATCTGAGGGCTCGGGTCACCCCTGATTCATATTGTATTGATACATGTTCCTCTTGACGAAGGTTATGAGTATCTTGTGCTCGATGTACAACATTCTTTATGTATAGTAGTTTTGACATATGCCTCTGATGAAGGTAGTTGTATTCTTTGATCGATGTATATCATCCTTTTTGTATGCCTCAGATGAAGGCATTTTTGATGTATAGTAGTGATGTATATCTATTTTTGATACAGATATACCACACACATGTATATGTATATATGGACATTTTTGACATGACACATGTGTTATGAGATGATGGATATTTTTTTGTTAGTTTTGATTGAGTACATGGATATATGGATGTGTTATGATGTTAGCTGATTTGATTTCACATGTATATGTATCCTGATTTTTGATGTATCGCATGCGCTTTGATTTTTAGATGATAGATCTGTAGAGTATATCAAATGTATTTGCTCATGTGATGTGCTAGATTTAGTGGATGAGATGACAAGATGATATGGGTGTGGGGGGGATATATTTTGATATTTTTGATCCCTCTTGCCCCCATTTGATGATACGATATGTGATGATTAGCTTAGCATTCATGTATGATGTATACTTAGCTTTTTCTTGATATATGATGTATAGATGATGTTAGATGTGATGATATTGATGGAAATATGATGATGTGATAACAAAATGATGCACATGCAATAGGAAAACACAATCAAATGTTAACAAAGAACATAATGAACCAACACAACAATGTACCATGATTCACCAACATGTAAAAACACACTTCAATATGCACAAGCAAGAATAAATCTGATCTAAATAAGAAAAGATGAATCCTAACAAAGTATGTCCAAGCAACAAACAATAAAAATGTACAAAAATGAAGTAACCAAGCAATCAAGCAAGGAAAGAAACAAGATAATGCAAGTAAACTAAAGTGAATGTTTTTGTAAGATTGTTTTGTGAAACAATTTTCTATTGTTTTGATTTTTGTGAAACAATTTTCTATTGTTTAGAGTTTTGTGAAACAATTTTCTATTATTTAGATTTTTATGAAACAATTTTCTATTGTTTAGAGTTTTGTGAAATAATTTTCTAACATTTTTGAATGTTTTTGTGTTTTTCTAACAGTTTTTTGGAGCTATGCACAGGTAACCAAGAAAGCATGGATGCCCCCAGCGTTAGACGGGGAATATACAAGGGAAAATTCCACGCACTTATAAATAGGAAGGTGAAGTCCTAGAAGTTCCCCCAGCGTGAGATGGGGAATAGAAAAAGACCATGCCTTCATAGACGAATAAAAGGAGACAAAGCCGGATCAAGGCTTGAAAAGATTAGGCTCACAGGGAATCTCGGTGGCAGATGCGGAACTATCCCTAGGCTAACAAAAAGTACCCTCTAGATGCAAGATGCTTGTGAACAACGAATCCTCCCGAGGCACCGGAAACTAGTTTTCACCTAAGGACCTATCCAAAGTGCCACAATTACATGGTTTTCACTTATGGATGACCTGTTTTCTCTTTTTCTTTTTCTCTTATTTTAAGTTTTTTGTATTTTGATTATTTTTACCCTATTTTTGATTTGCTTTTTTGATTTTCATGCCATGTTTAAGCATAGAACCGCTTAAGGTGCATGGCATTCATGGGCTTGCGGAGCTCATCACCATTGGGGTGGGCAATTTTGTATGCTCGCGTGCCATACTTGGCCATGATAACATAAGGTCCTAACCAATGCAGTTCAAACTTTCCTTTCTTCTCTCGTTCCACCCTTGTGTTAAACTGATTTTCCTTCATGACCAAATCACCAACCTCAATTTGACGAGGTATGATCCTTTTTGTTGTAATTTCTAGAGACTCTGTTCTGATACACTTTAAGATGATTTAAGGTGCAGATGTGCTTCTCATCGAGGAGCTCTAACTATGCCAGTCTAGCCACTCAGTAATATTCATCCTTATCCAGATAATCCCTAAGAGAAATTCATAGGGAAGGAAGCTAAATTTCTAACGATATGATAGATTCCATTCCAAATACCAGGGAATATGGTGTTGCACTCATAGGAGTGTGCAAATAGAGGTCCTATAAGCCCAAAGAGCTGGGTGGATTTGAAAATGCCAATTACGACCTGTCTTACTTACCATCTTCTCCATGATTCAAACCAAAGTCTTATTAGTGGCCTCGGCCTGTCCATTGCCTTGGGGATAATATGGTGTAGACCATTTTAACCTGATTTGAAACCAATGACAGAGATCCTTTATGGTTTTATTCTTGAATGATTTTCGTTATCAGTAACAATGACTACAGGAATATCATACTGGAAAATAATATGATTCATGATGAACTTGGAAATCTGAGCATATATTATATAGGTCAAAGGGACAACTTCCACCCACTTGGTAAAGTATTCAGTAGCTGTAATGATGTGGGTGTGGCCATTAGATGAATTAGGGGTAAGCTTCCCTATTAAATCAAGTCCCCATTTAGAAAATGGCCATGGGGTGGTGATGGGTTGCAATAGCTGTGATGGAGCATGGATGAAATTTCCATACTTTTGACAAAGTACACACTTCCTTACATAGTTGCAGTAATCGATTTCCATGGTAGGCCAATAGTAGCCCACTCTTAACAATTTTTTTGGCTAGAACCATTCCATTAGTATGGGCCCCACACACCCTTCATGCACCTCTTCAATCGCTTGGACCGACTCTATCATATCAAGATAGCGTAACATATTCCCATCATAGCCACAATGATAAAGTATACCTCCTAAAAGGGTATAGTGGGATATCTCGAATTAGGATTTGTTTCTAGGAATGGGAGATGTCAGGAGGGAATGTGTTGTCTTTCTGGTAGGTGAAGATGGGCTCATACCATGGGGAATTGGGACCAACAACATCACAAGCCAGACATGATTCTGGCATGTTGTACACAGGCTGGCATAGATTTTCCACAAAGAATGGCATGTCATTACTTTTTGGTGGAATGTGGAGCATAGAACCCATGGTTTCCATAACATCTGCAGATTTATTTTGTGCTCTTGGAATCTATTCAAATGTGATGCACACAAAATAATCTTTCATAGTTTCTACCAGCTTCTTGTAAGGGATGAGTTTCTCATCCTTAACTTTGTACTCATCATTGACTTGCTTGATGATTAACTGAGAGTCACCAACAATATTAACATGATGAATGTCCCATTTGATGGTGAGCTTCATCCCAATGATGAGTGCCTCATACTCTGTGATATTGTTCATGAAAGGAAAACCAAGGTGAAAATCCTGAGGTATGGGGTTGCCAAAAGGAGTAATGAGGACCACACCTGCCCTTGAACCATGAAAACTAAAAGACCCATCAAAGTGTACCTGCCACATGACATATTCTTCAATGTATAGTAATGAGGCATCTAACATATCCAAATTCATAGGTTCAGTTTCTTATAAAGGTGCTTCTGCTAATTGATCAACAAGTACTTTTCCCTGGACTGACTTTTGGTGAAAAAATTTGATGTCAAATTCACTCAGTAGAATGATCTAATTAGCCATTCTACCTGTGAGGGAAGGTTTAGACAACAAATATTTGAGCGGGTCAACTTTTGATATAAGCTTGGTTTTGGTATTCAACAAATAATGATGAAGTTTTTAAAAGGTAAAAACTATAACCAAACAATATTTTTCAATTTGGGGATAGTTGAGCTCATAAGTTATGAGAGTGTGACTAAGGTAGTAGATCACTTTATCTTTGTGACCAAGGCCGTATTGGGTGAGTAGCACACCAATAGTAAAATTGAGTAGCAGAGATATAAAGTAGGAGCAGCTCACCAGGAGTTGGAGGCATGAGGACAAGTGGATTGGCCAAGTATTTCTTAAGCAAGGAAAAGGCCTGTTGTTTCTCTGGTCCCTAGATAAAGGAAACATCCTTTTTAAGTAGGTGAGTGAACGAATGAAACTTATCGGCAAGCTGGGAGATGAAGCATTGAATATCCTATATTTTTCCTTGTAAGTTACGTAGTTGCTTAATGTTTTTAGGAGGAGGCATCTTAGTAATAACAGACACTTTAGCAAGGTCTACCTTAATTCCCCTTCTTGATACGATGAAACCAAGGAATTTTCCTGATAGCATGCCAAACACACATTTCTTTGGGTTTAGATGGACCTTGTAGTCTCATAGGCATTTAAAGATACACCAAAAAATAGCAGGGTGGTCCTCCCTCATCTTATATTTCCTGAGGATATCATCCACATACTCTTCCATAATATCATGGATCATATCATGGAAAATTGCCATCATTTCCCTTTGATAGGTAGCTACTGCATTTTTAAGACCAAATGACATTACCTGATAACAGAAGGTACCCTAAGGAGTTGTAAAATCCATCTTGTGTTAATCTCCATCAGCTATCTTGATTTGATTGTAACCTAAAAAGCAATCCATAAGAGATAGAATTTCATATCTTGTTGTTAAATCCACAATCATATCAATATTTGGTAATGGAAAATCATCCTTAGGGCATGTGCCTTATTTATGTCTCTAAAATATGTGCAGATTCTGATCCCAATAGGAATTTTCTGGACATGGATGATATTGGATATCCATTCAGAGTAATCAATGGGTCGAATGAATCCTGCCACAAGAAATCTTTCTAATTCTTCCTTAACCAGGAGAGCCACCCTCGGGTTCATCTTTCTAAGCTTTTTCTTAATAGGCTTAGCATCTGCATGTATAACTAAGTTGTGCACGACCAAAGTTGGATCCAATCTTGACATATCCTTATAAGACCTTGTGAACACATCTATAAACTCCTATAGCAACATGGTGAATGTTTTGTATTCCCATGCCGAGAGTGAAGCTCCCAACTTGACTATTTTTTGGGTCATCTTCTGTTCCAATGTTCACATCAATAGTCTCTTCTACTAGTAACTTTGACAAATCCTCCATATGCGTAGGATCAGGAGGAAGGTTGAGATCTTCATCCAAGGATGTCTCCATGAGATTTTCATCCTTGGCATGGTCACTTTTATTGTCCTTTGATTTTTGTACTTGTTTTTCTGCCAACACCTCAAAGAGGTTTTCACTATGTGACTTGGACTTTGACTTTTCCCGAGGCTTTGCATTGGAACTTTTTCCCTCACTTTTTCTTAAATTTTTCTGACCACAAACCTCAGCTTCCTCTCCAAAGTAGGTGCAGGTTTCTAAGTCAATATAGAAGCCATTTTTGTGATCTCCAATGGGGATTGTATCCTCGATGCCCATGAATTATGCAATAGCTTCATCATTCTCAAATAGATCTAGTGACATATGACGTCATTGGTCCCATTCAACAAGGAAAGGGTAAACGAGGCCAAGTGTATGTTCAGTAGGGGTTATGGTGAGGAAAATGGTATTCATGAATAGGTTTGTGGATGTAAGATCCTCGTATTGGCTACAGTGGGAATCTGTATTGTTGTCTAAATAGTCAGAGCTATCTTCACATTCAGAGCAGGTAACATCTTGAGCATTGGGATGTACCCCATAAGGGTGAATTCCAATGCCATACCTTTTAGTTTTAAAATGTGGGAGAGGCGTTGGTTCTCACTATTGTTGCTCATTCCCTTTGCATCCTATACCCTTGTATCCCATGGAGTACATCATTTGACTAGATTTATCATACTCATGGGTTTGGTAGTAAGTTGGTTGGGTATCTTTTAGGACCCAAGTCATAGGTGGATCCAACTATTTCTCTTTAGCTAACAAGCCTCCAGGTTAAAATGACCCAATAGTTTTCTCATCTCTTGGTTGTCTGAAACGATAGTTGGGTCAACCTCTAGTTTTAGGTGAAAATAAGAGGTCTGAAACTAAAAGGGCTTGTTTCACATTATATTCTCCATAACCATATTCCAGAATGTTCATCTCCCATGAATCAAAATTAGAAGTGTATGTAGAGGCACCATGGGTGCAAGAACTGAGAGAATCTAAATCTAATCAGGACTCCATGGCTTTAGATTGAAGAGGAACAACTATATCAGCAAACGGACATGTATAGGTACCCTTAGATGTAAAACTATTGAGAGCTCTACAGTGAGCGAAGGGCTCTAAATCTCCTTGTACTATGACAATGTGTCCCTTGTGCTTCAGTTTAATGCATTGATGGAATGTTGATGGCATGAATACATAGTCGGCCTAGAAGCATATTGTATGGGAGTTCTAAGTCCAAGACATGAAACTTTGTGTCATGAAAATTGGGAACGAATTTGATGGGAAATGTGATTGTGCCAGCTGACTCTCTTTCTATATTTTCATAACTGGTTATGGTAATGATGTTTGACTTGAGGTCTTCTTCATTATGTCCCAGTTGTATAACTAATTTCAAAGTGCATATATTTAATCCTGATACATTGTCCACAAGAACCCTTTTGATATTTCAGTGGGTAACAAATACCTCAATATATAAGGGGAGGTTATGTGTTGGATTTTCAGTAGATATTTCCCTATGATTAAAGGAAATGTGCTTAGTTGGTACAATGTTTTCTACCATGGCCTGAAGATGTGTAGGATCTAATTCTAGTGGCACTCCTGACCCCTGAAGCATTTGGTACAAAATGTATTTATGTACATTCGATATCTTAAGAAAATCCAAGATCTAAATCTTGGCAGATGTTTTATCAAGTTATTCTAAGAGGTTGTACCTACCATTTTTCATGGTTGATGGAGAGGGTTTGAGAATCATGAGGAGGGTACGTCTTGTTACTGCAACAAAATCCTTTCCCTTGATTCGAATGGTGTTCACATGGTCACTAGGAGAGTGAATACATCTAATGAGTGAATCATAATGATTATTGTCTTTCTTGGTATATAGGTAATTTTCTGCCTTATAACTCTGGGATGACTCTCCTCGATCCATCTTTGGATGCACTAACTTACCATGTTTGGGGAATGGTTCTTTGTATATCCCCATCTTTTCATTGGGCATCTGAGTTTTTTCTGGGTTGTCTACTTCTATTTCCCCATTTTAAATGAGGTCTTGGATGTAGTGACGAAGTCATAGACATTTGTCTATTTTGTGTCCCTTGAAAAGATGTAATTCACAATATTCATGCTCTTTGTATCATGATGGTTTTGGAGCATTGTCATCAAAGGGTTGTGTCATGGGATGAGTCACCATATGAGCTGCATCTAATTATTTCAATATAACTGACAAAGGATCATTGAGAGGAGTGAACATTCTTCATTTAGGTGGTGGTTGAATAGGTCCTTTGGTTAGTTTAAAAGGTTGACTAGTTTGAACTGTTTACACATGTTTGGAATCTATGATCTCGTCTCCCACCACGTTTTTTATTTTTTTTGAATATTTTTGGCTTCTCCACAGGTTTAACACTTTGATTATCCTTAGATTGTGAATTAAGAGTTACTTTGAAAATAAGGGATTTATCTATTTGAACACCTTTTTCAATGACCTCCTCGAAAGTGTGAACACAATGCATTAGAAGGTGGAAAGTGATGTCTGGATTTAGGTTGGGCACAAAGATACTTACCAGCTATTTTTCAAGGAATGCGTAAGGGAAGCGACTGACTATCCCTCTCCACCATTTCAGGAAGCTAGCGAATGTATCGTTAGGATGTTTTTTTGTGCCACATAAGTCTGCCATGGTGATATCACTTTCTATATTTTATGAAAAGTGACGCAAAAAAATCTTGTCCAGTTCTAGCTAGGTAAAAATAGACCCCCGAGGTAAATGAGTAAACCACTCAAAGGCTTGATCTCCTAGACTCTTGGGAAAGAGTTGTATGAGGTAATTATTGATATAGGACACCTCTTGACATGCCATATATAAATCCTTTACATGATCTCGTGGGTCTCCCTTTCCTCTATATTTGTCAAATTTTGGCATGTCAAATTTTTTAGGGAAAGGTTGAAGTGTCATAGCTTTGTCAAATGGATGGGGACATAGTTCTTCATATTGATATTTTCTTATTCTCCCCACATTACTCTCTTGAAGGCTTGTGATTTTTTCTTTCATAGATTTTACTTTTTGTGAGAGTAATTGTTATTTATTAGGATAAGTAGGAATATATACACGATGATGCTCCATATTATCTTCTCCTTGGTTTTCCCTATGAAATTCACTGATTTTGACCTTAGGCCTTGTATTTTGGCCATTCTTAGTTGTTTCTTTTTGTACATGAGAGGTTAGCAAGGCTAATTGTCGACTAAGGTTGCTAATTTGTTATTGAATAGTGACTTCTTCTTCCAAAGGTTCCTCTTCTTCTTCATATTGTCGAGGTTATTCAACATTCTCATGTCCTAACCTAATTTTACGTGGTACTTTAATAAAGGGTATTTTTTGTCCTACTACATTATCATTTCCTTCGTTGGAGGTAGAAGCATGTCCATGTGTTAAAATATCCTCCATGTTGATGAGAGGTCACTCCTCGTCATTAGCATTAGGTAGGATTGTTTCATGGTCAGTGGGCATTTTGGCTCCCAATTCTACAAATTATGCAATCACCCTATCCTCATTTCTAAAAAGGAATTCATCTAATAAGGTGGGGTCAAAGTCAAACTCCACATGTGGGGATTCCAATTCATCACCACTATTATCTATCATGTCTTCTATCTCTTTTTCTGTGGAAAATAAAGGCCCAAGATCATGACCAATAAAATGGTTTGACCCTTTTTTGTTTGAGGCTTACCAAATTTGCACTTGTTGTTCTTTGAATGCTTTCCTTTTGAGCCCTAATCATGTCTTAGGATCCATGATGTGCAACAATTTCACTAAGGTATGTTGTAAATGTGTTCAAAAATTTGTGATCACACCTAAGTGAAAATGTAAAAAGAATGTTAAGAATATGAATGAGTATAAATGTTAAAGTACCAATGTGATAGAGTGATGAATCAATAGTGACATGTTTGGTACCTAAGCCTATTAATCGAATGAAGTACTTCCTAGGTTTGTTTTAAAAAGGTAGTTGGTGTTGTAAGATAATTAAGAAGATGTCCCTACTTATGTCAAGTTCAAGGGAATGAACAAGACGTAATTAAATACAAGAAGTTAATGTGACCTCCAAAAAATGTATACTAGAAGCAAGATCAAATTCAATTAATACCTATATCCCAAAAAGTGCCAATTATAATTTTTGAGTGACACAACAATGTCACCAAGATATGTTAACCAAACTTTTTGAGAAATTAAGGTATTAATATCAAGATGATATTGATATAACATGTACAAGTGGTAACATGTAGCACTTTTCAAAATTAATGTAGTAATGGAATCAAACTAAAAGCTTATAGTATAACTAAAAATTATTAAAATGTGTAAAGTGTAACCTCACAATGCAGATATTCAGGTCAAGTTTACAAGAAACAAGATGTAAATACCAAAATTGTAGTGATACGATATAAAAAAAGGTAACCTTTCCAAGGAAGTTCAAGATGATGAACCATGCCTAAATATGATGATGATCATGATGTGGGTATCAAGATCACAAAGGACACCAATGATATGAATATGTCTCCACACACTTTAGACATTTAACTTACCCAAACACAAACATGAATGGGTGTAAATGGAAAAAAAAGTGGCAAAAACAATCAATTGATAATGCAAAGGTAGTCACTCTTCTTTTGATCAAAAAAGTGTCAAAATAATGTGAGGGAAGTAGATCAAAATGGGGATGAAAAATATTGGCTTTACTTCGACAGAGTTTCACCTTGCCTTAAGGGAAGTGAAAGACTAAAAAAAATTAACACTTCCCACATTTCGTGATGAATGATGGCTCACAACTCAACACTATTTTGAAATGGTCAAAGTGGGATCCTGGCTAAAGAATATCTTCCTAGGTGGTTCTCTCTTCCTAAGTGTTACAAAGTTTTCTTAAGCGAGCTTGATTTACCCAAAAATTCGCAATGACTAATTTGGGAGTATCTCATCTTTACTTTACCCCCTTTAAGAATAGTAGGCAACTAGTGCATCTACGTGTACCATCACTGGGGTCAACATATAGACAACTGGTAATGCTAACTCACAAGGAACAACCAATCAAGTAGGTTGTGTGGAGCACTTCCCATTTCATCCACAAGGTTCCCTCTTGTGTGGACAACTTTGGAGTTCCTTGTACCACCCCCATTGTTGTATGTTAAGGCATTATGCCAAAGGGGTTATGTTCCAATTGAGTGGATAGGGACATACCCTTTTGTAAAACTTGCAATATAGTGTTTTAAATATGGTGTTATTTTTATCTTGTTTAATTTTGATGTGGTTTACTTGAACACCTTTTCGAAACATGTATGATAATTGTATTAGTAGTTTGATTTTGTTTTAATCCCACCTTTCTTTGACAAGCATGTGTTTTGGTCCTGCACAACAAGTTAGTAATTTTCCATAAAGAGAATAAACATCATTTATAATTCTTAACAGCGTTGAAGGATGCAAGAGAAGAGAATATGTGATGTTTATAAAATCCAAGAAGATACCAAATAGAAAAACACTTAATTCAAACACACCAATTTAACTCATTCTAATTCAGATATTCTTAACAATTTCAAAGCATCAAATAGACCAAAGAATTATTTATGATTCCCAAGATCACCCCAAAGGATGCGAGGGAAGAGCATATGTGACCTTATTCTTATAAGTAAGCATGAAAAGTCTATCTATTCTAGCAAAATCATGTAAAAATACCCTACAAAAAATACATTAATTAGATAAAACCTGCAAAGAAGTTATCACTTTAACACTTTAATTTGAGAAAAATGAAAGAAACTTGCACCCTAGTTTAGGTATGTGTGTGTGGGTTAGGATGGATGTGCCCCTCTATGTTTTTCATACTCACAGTGCACCTGCACCACCCGAGAGGTGTCTGCGCCAGGATTAGGGCATGTATGCTAGGGTAGCTAAAAAGTAGTACCAAATTCTGACAGAGTGCCTGCGCCACCCGAGAGGTGCCTACGCTAGGATTAGGGCATGTGCGCTAGGGTGGATAAAAAGTAATACCAAATTTTGAAAGTGTGCTTGAGCAACACGAGAGGTACCTACACTAGGGTTAGTGTGCCTGTGCCAGGGTTAGTGTGCCTGCGTCCCTCCTATAATCAAAGAAGTATGGAAAAAGACATAAAAAAACTCACAACACTTCAAATTTTAGTAAGTTATCTGGAAATTGACAACAACCCATTAAAATGATAGCTCTAAATGAGAACCTACACATATAATACTAACAAAAATCATAAGAAATTGAACATTATTTACTATATGTGTATATCAAAGGTTAGCTAAAGAGAATAGAATTCAAGCTAGAATGCTAAGGGACTAAGGATCTGTCCCACTGGGTGTGTCAAATGTATGCATGGTTTTTTTTAACTAAGTTAAGGAAATTAAAAATAACACCTAGTAGTCTTAATTAACAAAGTAAAATAAAATCTAAACACCATCAAGTTAAGAGCTAAGAAAAGTTAAATAACAACATTATCATAAAATTTGAAATGGAAATGAAACCAACATGTTAATTATCAAAACCTCTACTCTTTAGACTACCAAAACAACTAAATTGAACCTAGGTAGATTCATGGCAATCAAAGTTGATTGTTTCATTTTAAGGGATTAGGAATGGAATCTCATCAAAGCATGGCTACAAGACCTCTTTGATTATTTCCATACGACCCAAAGAATTAAGTGGATGAAACACAAGAATGAGGATTAGCTCTTCTAATGGTGAAATGCTTAAGGATAACAAAAGGATTATAACACATGTACTATATTATTTCTTTTATTTCTTAAGAATTAGGTGTAAGTGCAAAGATAGGAGGAGGGCTCTTTATATGGCCTAATGGATAAAGGGATCTCTACATCCCTTTTCATGTGGGATAATAGAGATGTTGAGTTAGTCGTGGATAAGGGGGGTTTAGAAAGGGTTGAGTTAACTTTAGGAGAGTTTAGCTTGTCCTTTAGTGACTCATGTGGATAAAGGGGGTTTATTAATTAATCGAGATGATTAATTAATAGATGTTCAAGCTTATAATTTTTTTTTAGAGGAATATTAGCATGATTTAGACTATAGAAGGGGATTAAATAAATTAAATAATGATTTATTGGTTTAATGAAAGGGGAAGCTAATTAATTAATAATAATTAATTAGTTTAGATAGAAGGAAGGATTAATTAACGAAAGGTCATTAATTAGGGTATTTTTTGAATAGAAGACTTAACTAATTGCTGTATTGTAATTGATTAAAAATGATAGAAGAGAAGATGAGCATTATTGACGATATGTCACCAATTTGTGGGAAAGGGGATAATTAGCAAAATTTAAGTGTTTAAATTGTTTAGGCTAAATTATAGGTGTCTATAGTGTGGTATAAGGATTGATTCGTGGTGAGATATATTACTGGGGACAATGCATGCTGGAAAATTTATATTGGGATTTGTATTTAATTATGTACTACAGTTAGAAGACTGTAGGTCCAACCACGTTGTTACAGATATGGGCCTAGGACCATAAAGCTATTTATTACCCTTTAGGTGCACTACGATTTTGGGCTCCTGATGTGCCATCATTGATGGGATGGGTCCCATTCGGTGATGATATTCATAGACATATGGGAGATACGTACCACTATCACCAAGTTTTTAACAATCTCCAGTAGCATATGGTAGTATGGAGGCCCTACCAGTAGTATTAGTGGGCACAGGATGCACATGAGCTTAGTATAGCTATGGTGGATAATTTTTTGATTTGGATACATGGATATATTATAGAGTTATATAGAGTAGACCGATGTCAGCAGTAGTTTGGTGCCATACAGGATGTCCTGGGGCCAGAGATGTGGTATGCCTACTGATCTTGAGAGACTTTTGATATGGCACTGCATATTTTGGTAGCCAAGGCTTGAGCCAGTTTTAATCAGATGGTGCCACAAGTATGGGTTCCATTGAGACATATTAGGGATCCCTGAGTGATGACAATGTATGTGCTATGGTATTATACAATTTTCGCTCACCGTCTCACTATTATGTAGGATGCATGAGATGCAGGGGTTAGGGCACCAACAGAGAAGTTGAGTGACAATGATGGCGATGATTTAGGTGATGATGGATCTGATAGACAAGAACATGATGGCAGTGGAGGATAGGATCCTCTGCCAGGACAGAGGAAAATACTGAGACACAAACATATCCCTATATCTCAGTAGGTATAGATGGCCTAAGTGGGCATACCAATTAGGATTCAGGCACCATTATAATAGGTTCCTCAGAGAGAAACACCATAGGGTCCTCCACATCAAAGTGCATAGTAGGGGCTAATTCCTAGCCCGCCACATAGTCTAGGTGGTGGAAGAGGAGGTGGAGGAGATGGACGTGATAGAGCTAGATGGTTTCAACAGATTTAGTAGATGACATATAGGATGCTGCATGTTTCAGGCTTATTAACACAGTCTATGGCCCAGGTACAACAATTTAATGCCAAGAGAGACTAGGATAGGGCACATGTACATGCTATTACTTTAGAGAGGAATCAACTTATGGCTTAGTGTACAGTGGGAAAGAAAAAGATTGCCAGACTTTCCACAGAGGTGGTCTCATTCTGGAATACTGATGGAGTCATGGTGACACCACATATGTAAATGGATTTGGAGATAGGTAATGGGAGGGATTTTTATTATAGATAATTATATTATGAGGTTGTCCCAGAGGGCCAGAGAGCACCTAGTTATAGTAAGGCATAAATGTCTGCAAGATCACAGAGACCATTGACGTCAGCTAGATCAGTTGAGTAGCTGCTAGGGCAACAGATAGGGTAATAGGGTCTACGGGTGATGGGCCCTCCACTACCACCTCGGAGAGCAGGTAGTCCACATGAGGGATCAAGTTAGAAATGACTCTAGTTTATTCATGATGTATACAATGATGTATGTATGTATGCCTCTATATGAAGGACCATTTTTTATTAATGTATACGTATCATTTTGATTAGGCCTCGTGATGAAGGCTCTCTTTTGATCCATGCCCATGATGCAATTCTTTTGTACCCAGATGTATGTTTTGAGACACATTTGTATATGGAAATTTGATTTTGATAAGTTATATGATTATAATGATTATGGACTTATTCATGATGTGTTTATGATTTTATCACATGTTTTGATGAGATATTTCATGTTCTACTTATCACATTTTGTGTATGAGATAACAATAGATGATATCATATTGTTTTGTATGTGATACTTATGATTATCAATGTTTTCATTATGGTCTAGGTTTGAGGGGGGGACAAAAGGCAATCTCTCTTTCCCCTCTTATAGATATTATATGGACGTAGCTTATCATACATGTTTAATTTTCATGTTCATGATTATTCATCTTAGCTTTTATTGATATATTATGCATATATGTGATGATATATGATATGATGATATGATGAAAACAAACTATACAACAGAAACAACAAATACAACTCAATCAAATCTAACTAATAAAATAACACATTTATACATAATTATGTAAGATAAAATGAACTTAAT
The DNA here is from genome assembly GCA_019776745.2 of Taxus chinensis. Lineage (NCBI taxonomy): Eukaryota > Viridiplantae > Streptophyta > Pinopsida > Cupressales > Taxaceae > Taxus > Taxus chinensis. Next base: position 401,291,404 of record CM034154.1, read on the forward strand.
GCCTATGTAAAATAGATTAAAGTAACTATTATCCAAATAACTCTCCTAGTTATCTGGATAACTTATATTTTCATCCTGACTTTGGTGTTTCACATTTTAGGTTGGACAAACTCAAGATTGTTCTTCTGACACCTTGGCATAGTTGTAGGTCCCTACACGCCCATGTGCACCTTCCTGGTCCCTTTGCATTCCTCTATCTCCTCCCATTTTCCCTTGCATGCCTTCCTCCTACACTCCCACTTCTCTTCTATCCCATCATGCATTTCTTACGTGCACCTTTGTAGACTTACCTTCTAATCAGCTAAGTCCCTGTCATTCCTCTTGTGCACTTGCCCAGACTCAATTATTTCACATGTCCTCTTTTCTTTCTTCCTCCACGTGCCTTCCTTTAGTTGAATTCTCATGTATTGTTTCATAATTTCCTTATAAAAACATGTATGCCTTCCTCCCACATGTGAACCTTCCATCTGTCCCCCTTTCACGTGCTTGCTTCTCACTCTCACACCTTGCGCCTTCCTTTGTGCCCTTCTATGCCAAGTCATCTTCTGTTAGACTTGAGTGTGCCACGTGTAACCAATAAAAGTGCACCAACAGGGTGTTGAATCTAGAAAACCAACCAGTGCATGAAACGTGGTAGAAAAGATTAAAAAATGAATAGTTGGCCATCATTCAGCCAAATTACACGTGCCATGTGTCTTACATGCACCGACGGCTCTAACATATTCTAACAGTCGTATCTTTTGCTACACAACATAGATCAACATGCACCTAAAATTTTCAAATAATTGTTGACACAAGCTACATGTTGGAATTTTCAAATTCAAATATAAATAGGATTTGTTACACAAAAATAGGGAAACGTCTCTCAGCTCATCAATGCACACAACTGATCGACCTCAACCGCCAGATTTCATCAGATCTTGCCTTCTTCCTTCTTCCACATGCCAAATAGACATGGGGAAGTACATTTGACAACCTTGTAGGTTGATTTGTAGGCATTTATCTCTATTTTTTGGTGGTTGAAGATTTTAATCTGAGTTTCCCTCCCTTTCTCCTTCTCTTCTCTCATTCTTCTTCTATAAATAGCAGAGTTCTGCTTTATAAAATATCTCTCCTTGTTGTAATGACACCATGCCAAAATGGTGGCCAAATTCCCATGGGTCTCAGACCTTGGCATGGAATCTATAATGTATTCTTTCCTCCTGTCATGAATGAAAATGACTGTGCATCCCTTAAGTAATAAACTCATGTTTTGTGAAACTCTAGTCTTCCCTCTCTCGTTTTCATTGCATTCTCACCTCTTTGTTACATTTTCTGGCATGTTGTGTGTATTCCTCTACTTTTAGTCCCCATGTTCATGTGTTGCACGTGTTGGAAGGCCAAGCTCGCGTGTTAACCCTTTTCTCCCATGCCCGCTCTGTTTCTGTCACCGCTCGTGGAGAGAGATCGACCCTTTCCTTCTGGCGCTATCACCTTCCTTAGCTTAGGATTTCCCCTTTTTTCACATCCTTCTATCCCTGGTCCCTTGGCATGTTTAGTCTAGGATTTTCTTTCAGCATTAGGAGTAGTAGTAGCATTAGAGGTAGGTAGAGGAACTGGCCTTCTTCGAAGATCTGTCCCAAGTGCGCAAGGTCCCACAACTTAGGGAAAGTTCCATTGTGGTCTCACACACCTCAGCCCTTTTGAGATATGAGATGTGGGTGAACATTTGAGAAACCAACAGTAACACTTTAAACTAAGAAAATGAACCCAAATTTAAATAACACAACATGGAAAGATATTGCAATCAAAACTTTACAAATTGAAAACTAAAACTATTAAAACCACTACTTTGTTTTTGCGGGAAAATTTTGAATCATTTTCTATTATTTTTGGTATCGTTTTAAGACCATTTTCAAGGATACTGTTCACATTATTTTTGTGTTTTATAATTTTTTTCCCCAAATCTATGTATAACAAATGAATAAGAGTGGATGCCCCCAACAATAGAGGGGATGTACAAGGGTAGAATGCCATGCCTTATGTGTAAGATGGTGAAAATGTGAAAGTTCCCCCACCATTAGATGGGAATATAAAAAGGAGATTCCTTCACATAAATACAAGAATAAATCATCCAGACCCAAGTCTTGAAATATAGCTTAAGAGGATCCCTAGCTTTTTAGGAAAACTAGCCCTAGATAGAAGTGATAGTTACCTGTCTAGATGTGAGAGTTTTCTTGTGAATAATGAATCCTCCTTAAGCACTAAAAACTAATTTTCACCCAAGGAATCTCCTAATGTGCCACAATTACATGGTTTTCACACTTAGATGACCTATTTTCTTTTTACATTTTCTCAATTTTTTGAGTTTTTTACTTGTTCTTTATTTCTTTTATGAGGAACCTCATACTCAAGCATAGAACTATTTGAGGTGCATTACATTCATTGGTTCCTTTAATTCCTCCCCATCTAAGTGAGCCATTTTTTATGCCCCTAAACCATACTTAGTGACCACAACATATGGTCCTCACCAGTTGGGCTCAAACTTGCCTTTCTTTTCTTGATGTTTGACCATGTTAAATTGGTTCTCTTTTAAAACGAGATATCCTATGTCAAATTGAAGAGGTATGATTTTTTTTTGTATCCTCATGATAATCGGTTATGATAAACCTTCAAATTATTGAGTTCTCTCATATGCTTCTCATCCAGTAGCTCAAACTCTACTATCCTAGCTAAGTTGTAGTATTCATCTTTGTTCAGATAGTCCCAGAAAGATATTATTAGGGAGGGAAGATCAATTTCTAAGGGTATAATATCCTTAGTGCCAAATACTAATGAATGAGGGGTAACACTAGTAGGGGTGTGGATGGAGGTTTGATAGGCCAAGAGGGTGGGATGGATCTGTAGGTGCCAATTATAGCCAATATTGCTAACCATATTTTCCATGATATGAACAAGGGTTTTATTGGTGGCTTCAAGTTTTCCATTACCTTGAGGGAAATAGGGAGTAGACCACTTGAGTCATATTTGGAAGTGTTGGAATAACGATTTGACTATCTTATTCTTAACATATTTACCATTGTATGCTATAATGGAGGAGGGGATTATGTGAAAAAAAATGAGATGGTTCATTATGAATTTAGAGATCTGCATACCAGTTACATAAGTGAGAGGCACAACCTCTACCCATTTTGTGAAGTATTTAGTTGTGGTGATAATATGGGTATGGCCATCTTAGAAAGTTGGAGTGAGCTTACCTATGAGATAAATTCCCCATTTTGAAAATGGCTAGGGTGTTGTGATGGGCTAGAAAGCCTTTGCTGGTGCATGTATCAAGTTTCCATAATTTTGACAAATTTAACATTTCTTGACAAAGCTTCAACTATGTACTTCCATGGTAGGATAATAGTAACCTACTCTCAATTATTTCTTAGAAATGACCATCCCACTTATATTTTCTACACAAACACTTCCATGAAATTCCTTAATTTCTTATATTGACTCATTCAAATCTAGACAACGTGGAAGATTCTCATTGTACCCATGACGATAAAGGTTGATTCCTAGGAGGGTATAATGGGCTATACGATGAATAAGGAATTTTTAATCAGTATGAGAGATATTTAGGGGAAAAGTTCCATCTTGTAAATAGTTAAAAATGGGATCATACTAAATGGATAGAGGACCAATAACTTCACATGCTAGAAAATATTCTGGCATGTCATATGTAGGCACTTGCAGGTATTAAACAAAGAAATACATCTTGTTTGCTTGAGGTACAATGCATAGTAAAAACCCAATTGTAGCCATGGTGTCTGTTGATCCATTATGTGATCTTGGTATTTACTTAAAGATAACTTGTAAAAAGTATTCCTTTAGAGGTTCAAACAATTTATTGTATGGAACAAGATTCTCATCTTTAACTTTGTACTCATCATTAACTTGTTTAATGATCAATTGAGAGTCACCAATGACTCGTAGCTGTATGATGTTCATGTGATAGATAATTTCAAGCTAGTGATGAGCACCTTATATTCTACAATATTATTTGTGTAAGGGAATCCCAAATGAAATTTCTACGGAATGAATTCCCCCATGGGAGTGATAATTACCACTCCTTCTCCTGAAACATTAAACGTGAATGACCCATCAAATTGTACTAAACACATGATGGATTCCTTAATTTACATCATAGATGCGTCTAGTAGATCCAGACACAATGGTTCTATTCTTGGTAGGGGAGATTCAACCAGCTGATTTTCCAATACTTGTACTTTAAGGGATTTCTGGTTAATTAATTAAATGTCAAACTCACTAAGGAGGATGATCCAATTAGCCATCCATCCTATAAGGGAAGGTTTAGATAAGAGGTATTTGAGAGGGTCAACTTTAGATATCAGCTTGGTCTTATTATTAAGGAGATAATGGTGAAGTTTCTGAAATGTAAATACCACAACTAGGCAAGAGTTTTCAATATGAGGATAGTTTAGCTCATAGGTAATTATGGTGCGGCTAAAGTAATACACCACCCTTTCTTTATGGCCAAGATCATATTGGGCAAGCAGTGGACCAATAATGAATTGGGTGGATGAAATATACAACAATAGGGGATTTCTTAGGGTAGGTGGCATGAGAACATGTGGACTTACAAGATATATCTTAAGCAATTCAAAGATATTTTGACAGTCAGGTCCTTAGTTAAAGGCAACATCTTTCTTCAACATATGTGTGAATGACACTTATCCACAAGCTATGATATGAATCGGTAGATTTAATAAATATTTCATTGTAGACTTCTTAGTTGTTTAAGGTTAGTTAGTGGAGGCATATTTGTAATAGATGCAACCTTGGTGGGATATACCTCTATGCCTCTTTGTGAATCAATGAAACCCAACAAATTTCTTGATTGTATGGCAAAGATGCACTTCTTGGGATTCAAGAAAACCTTGTAATATCAAAGGCATTGAAAGATATGCCTCAAAAATTGTGGGTTCTCTTCTCAATTTTTATATTTTTCTAAGATATCATCCACATAATCCTCCATGATGTCATTCATCATGTCATGGAAGATGATGATCATTTCTCATTGATATGTAGCCCCCACATTCTTGAGTCCAAAAGGAATTACCTGATAGCAAAATGTCCCCTAAGGGGTGATGAAAGGAGTCTTATGTTGGTCATCCTTTGTGATCTTGATCTAATTATAGCCTAGAAATCCATCCATTAAGGATAAAATCTCATAACCAACAGTGGAATTGATGATCATGCTGATGTTAGCTAAGGGGAATTCATCTTTGGGACATGATTTGTTGATGTATCTTAAGTTGGTGCATATTCTGATGCTGATTGGATTTTTCTAGACTAGGAATATGTTAGATATCCAGTCTGAATAGTTAATAAGTTTGATAAAACATGCTGCTAATAGTCTCTCCATCTCTTCTTTGACAAGTCGTGTAACTTTTGGATGCATCTTCTTTATTTTTTTCTTGATAGGTTTAGCATCTGGGTGTACAAAAAGGTTGTGCAGGACCAACTTTGGGTCAAAACCTTTCATATCTGCATATGACCATGCAAATATTTTAGCAAACTCTCGTAAAAGTGCTATGAAGGTTTTTTGTTCTTGTGCTAAGATTGAAGCTCCCAACTTTATCATTTAAGGATCCTCTTCTGACCCGATGTTGAAACTGATTATCTCTTCAACTAACATTTTTGACTCATCCTCCATCTATGTAGGATCAGGGGGGAGAGTAATATCCACTTCTATAGGTGGTTCCAAGAGAGTCTTATCTTCCCATGGGGGAACTATATTTTCCATCAATTTTTCCGTTTGTTCATCCATAAGTGCCTCAAAGAGGTTTTAACTATGGGAATTACGCTTAGTCTTGCTGCAAGGATTTTTTGTAGTAAATTTTCCCTTGCTTACTATTTTTTTAAGTGACCACACAACAAGGTTTAATAGAACACATGACGCATACACATAAGACAAGAACGGTTTTGGGACTTAGCCATATTCAAAGTTCCAGACATCACCCAATGAAAGTGTGACACATATAGCATGCGGAGTGGATAAGGTGCCATCTTGACACTTGTAGGATCAAGAATGGAATATTCCATGCATGTGATGGAAGGATCTAGAAGGAAATCATTACAAAGAGTGGAGATCTCAAATAAAAGGAGGCATGCTCCATTGGCGGACCACTTGGACACTTGATAGCTGATCTATTACCCTAGAAGGCATGAAAGTGAAGGTAAAAAGCTATATATAGAGACACGCGGATAGTAGAAAGGATGCCTAAGAGAGAAGAAGTGGTGGAAAATAGGTGAAGCTCTGTAGAAATAAGATGGAGGATTCTATAGGTTTAGATTAGAGAAAATATAGGACTGATGGCATATTTAGAGGGATGGGTCTGTGTTCATCCTTGTAATATGAAGGATATAGTTTAGTTCTTGATGCATGACCTTGCTCTGCATTATTATATGGGTATGTTATGGCCTCAATGAATGTAATGTGGTTACTAAAATCATTAATATGAATAAAAGGTTCTATTCTAAAGAATATATGTGTCATGAGCATAAGTTTAATGAATTTATTTTGTGTTATGAATCATTTCTATATGTTGTTTGATACTCCTCTTATGCTATCTGAATGGATGCATTAATATGATAAATCATCCAAGGTTTTTAGAATGAATACATGGATCTTTTCCATTCTTTTTCACTTAAGTACATGTCATAGATGATGTATTATCACAATACTCACATACAGGAGGGAATCAACACCTGTGCATGCCTCGGGTGAGCACCTAGTGCCCGCTGGGTGAAAGGTCAATGCATATGGGATTAGATTGTTGATCTAAGGGTATAAAAATGACTACATATTGGTTTCATTGCCAAGACCTATTTTTGAAGTTGTTGTCAGAAATGGAATACATATTTTTCCCTGTGATACGTGATGATAGAACATATGACCTTAGAAAGTGTTGAAGTATGTTTCAAGAGCATGGAGGACAATTTTTCTCAAATATTCAGCACTGGACCTGAGTTCCATACACGTAGATGGGTAGAGAAGAACCTGTACCATGAGTTATATGAGACAATATTCTACCGTTTTCCAATAGAACTGTATGAATGGATTTCAACATATGCATCTTGATTGAGATGGTACTATAGATCACATGTATGTACCCAAGATGATTACTAGAGGTTGTAGGATGTAGATATAACTTGGACGTAGGCTCTTGATCACTAGTGGAAAGTAGTACTGACCATTTATACTCTAGAATATGCCATTTCTATGTATTGTTACCTAGAAGTTGGTGAGTTTGAGTTTCTAAGAGAGCCTAGAGGATCATTTTTGCATGTTATTCCTTTGGCTATGAAGATCTTGGTCATTACCCTAAGTTTAGAGGTATTTCCCATGTCCAGATAAGCTTCTCTGAGCGCTGGGTGAGGAAGCTAGGGTTGAGGAAGATGGAAGACATTGTAGCTAAAAAGAAATGGAGGAGAGACAACTTAAGTATAACAAAGATCATGAAAGAGAGATGACTAGAGAACATGAGGTTGTAAGTGTGATGGAACTATGGAGGCAGATGTCGTGGGAAGTAGTTGAGGTTCACACCGAGGACGTAGAACCTGAGCAGTCTGTGCTAGACCATCTTGGCAAGCATAGGAGAGAAGCCGCTTCATCTTTTGATGAGATTTCCTCAGATAGAGAAAGGAGATATGTCGACACACATCTAAAACCACTTGGAAACCAATCCCTGGCACTTGGTTTTCTAGATCAAGGGAGAAGTATTGTTAACCCAGTTGGTATCGGTGGGATTAACCGATATGTGCCCAGGAGATATAATTTATCATTCAGAACATCCATGGCTGTGCAAACCATTCCGATATTTGGTGGAATTTTTGGAAAATGTGTAAGTATGCAAGGTTTGGGTATCATGTCTGGGAGTGGTGTGGGACACATAATTGGTAGTGGGATAATATCATAAACCATCAGCACACAATTCACTGGGACATTGGGAACACTAGGCGCGACCACTTTAGGCCATTTTCCGACTATAGGAGGTGGATTTTATGGTGTAGGGGTTGAAGGACCTGGTGGACCTAGAAAATTTAGAGGATTTGGTGGGTTAGGAGGAACAAGACCTTGTGGATCTAGTGGATCTGGTGGAGGAGGAAACACAGAAGGAAACCAAGGGTCTAGATTAAGAGGACAAGGACTGTAACCACCTCCACAAGTATTATTTGAGATGTCATTGCACTTACAAGACTACATGGGTATTGAAGATGTTGTAGAGCTTGTGTAAAAGTGTGAATTAATATGGCGTGTGAAAGGGATCACTACCTCAAAGAAGAAGGCAAGTCAATTTACAACGATGTTGCAATGGCATAAACATAGTTGGTATTGGAAATATGACCCCCATCAAACTGTGGTAGACTACACTACATTTAAGAACACCTTCCTAGTAGAGTTCCATATCCCATAACTTGAGTAGAAGAGAATTAGCACTCTAAAGGAAATCCAAAAAGGAATGGAAGAGAGTGTGCCAAAGTATCACACATAGCTCAAGACTTTCTTGTCAAAGCTATCCTATGATATTCACCCTTCTCAACATGATCAATGGTTTGTTGGAGGATGGATGACACTGTTTAGGAGGGATCTATAACACAAGACTTTCACAGATCCATGTGAGACCTTGGAAGATGCCTTACTAAGGTTGTTGGGAGCATTGATACTAGTGTTAGCCCTTTCTGGAGGCTCAAATTGCTGCAATGACCAAGCAGTTGGAGAATCTATTTACAAAATTAGTGCATGAGGTTCGTAATGGGATTTGGTGTATAGAATGTGAAGTGGAAGAGCATGTAAAGGATATTTTCCCATAGAATTCAGTACACATTATGGAAGTAAAATGTGATATTTTCCATGGGGATCATGATGTAAATAGGTGTCCTCTACTACATCGTGTAACCCGTAAGAATGTTTCTTGCTATTGCAAGATTTGTACCTCTATGACCCATGATACCAAGGATTATAGACTGATTGACCTAATTTATGATCCTATTGATCTTGGTGTGCACTAGACTAGTCTTGCAAGCTACTTTAAGGATGATGATTGTTGCTATAAAGGCACATAGATGGAGGAATGTGTGGAAGAGGTTTTCACAGAGGATTTCATGGTTGCAATCACCACAGAGGAGGACAAAGTGAATTCCTAAGAGAAACTTGTTATAACTATGGATCTACAGAGCATTACAAATGTGAGTATAATGATATGTTATAATGCTCATGGTGTGGGAAGAAACATAATTACGAAGAGTGTCTAGAGCTTTATGAGCATATGAACCAGCAACTCTAGAAAGATGAAAGTGATGGGATGGTAACCATCAAGAAGGCTAATTCATAGTGGATGTCAAGAGTGGCACGTGAGTCAAGACTAGAACTTTTATTGGTGATGACATGAGAAAAGGCCGTGTGTGCCAAGGAGATGCCAAGACAAAGGACACTAGTTTCAAGAGAGGAAGTAGTACATGGGAAGTATCCATATCCTACTCATCAGAAGGTGTATCAAAATACTAAGGATGTGATTCAGAGTTTACAAGGGGTGATCCAATTTCTAATGGAGCAATCAAAGAAATTAGAGAAAAGGAAGAATGCTTAGGTTTCAAGGGATGACCTGGATGAAGTCTAGGAAGTATGTATGATGTTAAGGAAAGAGAATATTATTCCCTTGCTAGGAAAATGGCTGAGGGAGAAGGTACCATGTATCAGAGAAAAGTGTGAATGGTGGGTTTTGCATGTAAACTTTACTCCTCACAACCTTGACTATGATAAGAATATTACATTTAATGTAATTATTAATGGGTGGCTTCTAAGAAACATCCTCATCGACACAGGAGCGGAGGTCAATGGTCTCACATTGGATGTATGACATAAAATGGGAAGAATTGCATTACAACCATTTTCAAATGTGTTGTATATGGAAAACAAGACTAAGGTTATGCCCATTAGAGTCTTGAAGGATTCGTTTATCACTATTCAAGGGGCTAAGTTCACTAGGAACTTTGAAGTCTTAGAACTCACCAAGGAAGATAATTTCCCAACATTACTTGGGCACCCTCGGTGTTATAAGAACAATTCCAACCTACGGTTTAACAAGGGGTATATCAGTTTCAAGAAAAAGGAAGAAAGGGTGATTATCACTTTAATATAAGGGAAGTTAGCACTCTATATTGAGCCCTTAGGAGAGGAAGTCCTCGACATAATCTATATGTGCTCCATCAGAGATATGGAGATAATTCACCCCACAGAGGGAGTTATCTAGCTTTAATGTTCTCAGTCCTTGAGTGATACCACTAACATGGCATGTGACAATTGGGCGCATGGGATATATGAGTTAACTGGTTGATAATTAAGAGGATCTGTAACAAGGGTAATCAAGGCATGCTCAGTCAATAACTTGGGAGGGAAGAAGTTAACAAGTTACTCTAGAGGAGCTTACCCTAAAATTTTCTTGTGAGAAATGGAGGCTCAATAGAAGAATGAGGAAGAGAGAAGGGGAATTCTTAGTTACAACCTACTCAGAACTACAGTGTGCTGGTGGGATACACATTGGGATAACCTCCTAGAATAACATGAGGTAAGAGTTACATTCTCTATAAGGTTCTCCAGGAGAAACGTTCCCACTAAGATCTAAGACTACCATGGTAAAGAGACCACCTTATTTCATGTCCAAGTAGGTGAGAAGGCCTAGATGGGAAGTACAGAAGTGTTGCCACCGTTGTTATGGGTGCATAAGTTATATTCCACATTACAAGGTTGTGTGTGCATATGATATATTAATTCAAATATGCATCATCAAAAAGGTAATTAGAAGGAGTCGGAAACTGATCTCATTCAAGATTTCGAGTATAAGTGTAAAAATCCATCAATGGATAAGGTGCTACAAGTAATCAAGCACCATACGATGGGAGATAATGATATGGTAGAAGATAGGATACTGGAGTTCCTGGGTGAGCCTTATTTATAGAAACACATCAATGAAGAAGAACCATAGGAAGTACAACTTGAGTGCGCATGCATGGAAAAAGAAAAAAGAAAAATGGTCTATGTAGTAGATAGTGAAGAGATGGAAATTTTGGATGTTAACCATTCTGAAGGTATGCGTGAAGTCATAGATAGCACTGATGAGTGAGAATGTGCCTAACATGAGCCTTTGAAAATAAAGAAGGTTAACATTGGCACAAAGATAAAACCTAAAGAAGCTATCATTGGGGATTATTTGTCAGAAAAACATGTTTCAAAGGTCATTAATCTGTTGCGCAAGTTCCAGGATTTGTTCCCTCGTGGGTACCATGAACTCAAAGGAGTACATCATTCCTTGGGCGAGATGAAGATACAATTAAAGGAAGGTGCACTCCTAATTTTGAAGAGGCCTTATCAGATGAGTCCAAATTTACATGTGCGGGTCAAGAAAGAAATAAGCAAGATGAAAGCATCTGATATCATTGAGGTTGTGGAGGAATAAGAATGGATAAGCCTAATGGTCATCAATATCAAGAAGGATGGGAGGATAAGGATATGTGTGGACTAAAGGGACTTGAATGTAGTATGTGTCATCAATACTTTTCCAACCCCCTTTACTGATGAAATTTTGGAGGGAGTATCCAGGCACGAAGTCTAATCTTTCACGGATGGGTTCTCAAGGTATCACCAAGTCAAGATTGCAAAGGAAGACCATAGGAAGAAAAATCTCACCACTGAAAGGGGAAGGTTTACCTACATGATTATGCCTTTTGGATTGAAGAATGCACCTGTTGTGTTGTCACACATCGTGGTACAAGCATTTTAGGATTTCTTCCATAAACGTCTTCAATTTTACCTCAATGAATGTACTGTATATGGGTCGGTAAAAGACCATTGTGACAATTTGAGGCTTATGTTTGAGAGATGTCAAGAATTAAGGATATCCATCAACATTAAGAAATGTGTCTTTACTTCTCCATTTGGGACCTTGTTAGGACATATTATATGTAAAGAAGCCTTACTAGTGGATCCCGCAAAAGTTGTAGTTATTGTGGGATTAGGGGAGCCTACTAATAAAAGAAAACTGCACGGATTCCTTAGGCATATGGGGTACTATAAGAATTTCATAAAGGATTATGTCAAGATTATCATGCCTTTGGATGAATTGCTAAAAGAAAGAGTGCCTTTCCATGGGGAGAGGTGCTCCAGAAGGAATTTGAAAATTTAAAGGATAGGCTTTTCATGACGCCCATACTACATTTTCCTTCTTGGGATAATTATTTACATGTGCATGTTGATGCCTCAAGGATAGCTATGGGAGTAGTACTAGCACAACGCAGTGAGGGGATTATGTATCATCCCTTGTGTTTTGCAAGTAGAAAGTTGACACCAACATAACAAAATTACACAAATACTGAGCACAAGGCACTATCTATGATCTGGGCACTACACAAGTTCATATAGTACCTATTGGCAACACCATTTATATTCTACATGGATCACATGGAATTGAAGTACTTGGTGAATAATCCCATTTTGAAAGGTTAAATATGCCATTGGGTCCTATTATTACAAGAGTTTGAGTTCATAGTGGTTGTAAAACTAGGAAAAAGCAATTCAGGACTTGACCACTTATAAAGGATTAACTCAGGGGAGGATGTGTAAAGCATTAAGGATACCATTCCAGATGTGCAAATGTTTAGGTTGTGGCACACAACCTTAGACTTGTAATATATCACGATATTATTGAAAATTGGTGTGGTGCCAGATGGGATGAAGGCTTTAGAGAGGAAGCAGTTAACAATACACGCCTCACCCTACAAGTTGATTAGTGAATAAGTGTTGACTAGTGGATATATGTATAAGTTAGGATGTGATGAGGTTTTGCACCGATGCATATTAGAACATGAGCGTGTGACAATTATGGAGGAAGCGCATGGTGGGATTGGAGTAGGACACTATATAAGAAATGCTACCACCTGAAAGATTGTACTAGAAAGGATTTTTTCCCTTATGGATACAATGAACTTAAAGGTATCCATCATTCCTAAAGGGAGATGAAGATCAAATTAAAGGAAGGTGCGTGCCTGATTTGGAAGAGGCCTTATCAGATGAATCCAAATTTGCATGTATGGGTAAAGGAAGAAATAGACAAGATGATAGCATCTGATATCATTGAGGTTATGAAGGAAGCAGACTGGATAAGCCCAATGGTCATCAGTATTAAGAAGAATGGGATGATAAGGATATGTGTGGACTAGAGGGACCTGAATGTAATATGTGTAATCGATCCTTTTCCAACCCCCTTTATTGAAGAAATTTTGGAGGGAGTAGCTGGGAGTGAAGTCTAATGTTTCACGGATGTGTTCTTAGGGTATTACCAAGTCAGGATTGTAAAGGAAGACCAGAGGAAGAAAAATTTCACCACTGAATAGGGAAGTTTTTCCTACACGATTACGCATTTTGGATTGAAGAATGTTCCTGTTGTGTTCTCATACATCGTGGTACAAGCATTTTAGGACTTCCTAAATAAATTTCTTTAAGTTTAACTCGATGAATGGACTGTATATGGGTTGGTACAAGACCATTGTGAAAATTTGAGGATGATGTCCACAATTAAGGATATCCATCAACATTAAGAAATGTGTCTTTACTACATTTGGGAACTTCTTAGGACATATTATATGTAAAGAAGCCTTACTAGTGGATCCCGCCAAATTTGTAGTTATTGTGGGATTAGGGGATCCTACTAATCAAAGCATAGTGTGTGGATTCCTTGGGAATATAGGGTACTATAGGAAATCCATCAAGGAATATGTCAATATTGTCTTGCCCTTGGATGAATTGCTAAAAAAAAAGTACCTTTCATTGGGGAGAGGTGCTACAGAAGGCATTTGACACTTTAAAGGTTAGGCTTGTCATGATGCCCAAACTACATTTTCCTTCTTGGGATAATTATTTCCATGTGCATGTTTATGCCTCAGGGATAGCTATGGTAGTAGTACTAGCACAACAGAGTGAGGGTATTATTGATCATACCTTTTGTTTTACTAGTAGAAAGTTGACACCAACAGAATAAAATTACACAACTACTGAGCACGAGGAACTGTCTATGATCTACACACTGCACAAGGTCATATAGTACCTGTTTGAAACACCATTTATATTCTACATGGACCACATGGAATTGAATTACTTGGTGAATAAGCCCGTTTTACAAGGTTGCATATGCTATTGGGTCCTATTATTCCAAGAGTTTGAGTTGACAGTGGTTGTAAAATCGGGAAAAAGCAATTCAGGACATGACCACTTATCAAGGATTAACTCAGGGGAGGATGTGTAAAGCATTAAGGATACCATGCCAGATGCACAAATGTTTAGGTTGTGGCACACACCCTCATACTTGGAATATATCATAGTATTCTTTAAAACTAGTGTGGCGTCAGACAGGATGAAGGATTTGGAGAGGAAGCAGTTAACAATACGTGCCTCACCCTATTAGTTTATTAGTGGATACATGTTAACTAGTGAAGATATGTATAAGTTAGGATGTGATGAGGTTCTGCACCAGTGCATATTAGAACATGAGCGTGTGAAAATTATTGAGGAAGTGGATAGTGGGATTGTAGGAGGACACTATATAAGAAATGCTACTGTGTTAAAGTTTCTACTAGCAGGGATTTGGTGGGAAACCATCTACCAAGATTGTATTGAGTTTCATAAGCCCTGTGACCATTGCCAGTTCCTTGGAAAACCTAAAAGAATGGACGATATGCCATTGTGACCAACTGCCAGTGTTGAACCATTTGAAAAATGGGTAATAAACTTTGTAGGACCAATTTCGCCAGCCACAGGAAGGACTAGTTCATGGTATATCATTACTTGCACTGATTACTTAACATGTTGGGTAGAGGCAGTGAATACGAAGGATTGTACCATAGTGACAACTGATATATTTTTATGGGAGAACATAATTAGTAGGTATGGTTGTCCTTTAAGATTAACTAGTGATAGAGGCATGTACTTTCTTAATGAAATGGTCAAGATTCTGTTAGCAGAATTTATGGTGACCCATCATAAGAATACCCCTTATCACCCTCAGGTGAATGGAACTGCTAAGGAATTTAACAAAATACTAAGTCACATGTTGACCAAGATTTTTTATGTCAGACAAAAATATTGGGATGACAAAGTATGGGTCGTTTTATGGGCTTACAGGAAAACCTATAAGATTTTGAATAAGGCCACACCATTTCAATTTGGGTTTGGCATGGAGGTTATTTTACCAGTTGAATTCATGTTACCATCACTGCGTATAACATATACAGGAGGATTGGATGATAAAAAAATGCTGGAAGATAGGATTGATAAGTTGATGCACTTAGAAAAAAGGAGATCACTTGCTAGCCAGAGTCAGAAGATAGAAATGCAAGACAAAAGGCATGGCATGATCGTCATATCAAGAACAAATAGTTTGAGTTGGGATAGATGTTTTTTTTGTATGATTCCAAGT
Organism: Taxus chinensis; assembly: GCA_019776745.2. Taxonomy (NCBI): domain Eukaryota; kingdom Viridiplantae; phylum Streptophyta; class Pinopsida; order Cupressales; family Taxaceae; genus Taxus; species Taxus chinensis. The sequence goes on from CM034154.1 coordinate 401,306,922, forward strand.
ATCTGCGCCATCATGGGAATATGAAATTCCATTGGTCGGGACCTTACATCATCTCGTACATCCTTGATTCAGGTGCTTTCCAGTTATAAGTGCTAGATGGGACGAGATTACCAGGTCATTTGAATGGGAGTTTGATGAAGCCCTACTATAAATAAGTCTTCTTGGTGTTTGCAAATAAGGTAGTATTTCCAGTTATCTTAGAATTTCCCTTTCTCATTTCTTTTTCCTTTCTTTTTGTTTCATTTTATGCCTTGTGCGCTACTAACCACATTATTTTTCCAAGGTTGTGTATGTGTAGAGGACTGCACATCTATTTTAGTGTGGGTTGGAGTAATGCAAAGAAAAGTATAAACCAGTTGTAAAAATTGAGTGGCCCAGTAGAATGAAGCATGTAGGATAGAGAAAGTGCATGAGGAAATGGTGGATAATGAATTATGGTATCAAAAATGCTGTAATAAAGACAATGTACAAATAATGAAGAGCACATGAACAACATGAGGTAGGTGAGGGAAAAAATCAAGTAAAGGGTAGAATAAGTGCCTTCGGTGTTGTGGACGTGTGCATAAGAGTCTTTGTTTGGATTGGTGTTTTATGTGTTAGAAGGTTCTACAAGGTTTTTCGCATAGGATTGGGCCCGTGGGTAAGGGCGCTTAAGGTTGGCCTAGTGGAAAAATGTGCATTTAATGTTAAGTATGTTGGTAGGTGGTATAGAATTTATTACTGGAGGGAAGAAAAAACTATAAATATGAGGTCAGGCAAGTCATTATTCTACCTTGCTATTACGGAGTCAAAGTGCTCTTGTGAACTAGGGCATCTAGAGAGATTTGTGTGAAGGAAGAAGAATCCTAGAAAAGTGTGTGATTAGAATAGATTTGTAAACCAGGAGGAAGGAGTATATGGGTGTGAGGAAAGTTTCGTTGAAGTGCTTTGTCTTGTGGAAGGATTTTCCTAGTTAGATTTTGGCAGCTAGGGCACAAAGATAGAAGGATTTCTTCCAGGAGTTGAGTTTGGAGATTGAGCAGAGTAATAGAGAAGAGAAAGGAGTTTTAAATTTTAAACTTACATAAAGAATGACACCAAAGAAGGAAATCATTTCACCAAAGAAACAAAAGGGAAAGGGAAAAGGAAAACAAACCTCCAGCATCATGAGCTCTAATGAGGAATGGTATGTAGAAATGCAGTACCTAGATGGAGTGTTGTTAGGAACCAGGTGGATGTCACACTTGAGATAGATGACCATGATCAATTACAACCATTGAATGAGCACTACAGAGAAAGAGATGGAACTAGATCTGGTTGGTCTAACTAATAAGAGGACACCAGATGGAATGCCAATTTACAACAACGAGGTGAAAGTAAAGTCAGAAAATGAAGGGCTATTGAAACTATATGAATTGCCTTATTTCAGCAATCCTGAATGCCTATATCAATGGTTGATATTACACGTGCATAAATACCATTTGTACTTCGTAGGCCGCAAGATGCGCATAACACCACAATTAATATCTAAGTTCACTAGCCTAAATTGTAAAGGGGAATCCATAGATTATGATTTGAGTGATAAGGAGGCTATCAAGGAAATAATAGTAGTTTATGACTACAAAAAGGGTTTGCATTCCTTGTACATTGTGGAAATTAAGGACCCTATAATGAGGATGTCCACACTCTTGGCCAACAATCTTAATGATCAAGAAATATGGACACAAGTGAACAAGGCATGGTTGAATGTATGCCAGAAATTATTAGAAGGGACCATCTATAACTTATTCACCTTTATTGTAGATAAGATCATAAGAAGCACGGAGGAAGGAGAAAAGTTATTATTTGGAAATGTACTCCTCACCATCATGTTCTCAGAGATTAGAGTGCTAGATGGGCCAATTTTTGTTTTTTGGTAGTATCCAGAAGAGAAATCCTCTCCCTTAAAAAGGTTCAAGAAGTATATTTGTGAAACCATAACGGAAACTCTTAAGGCACGCCTAGAGAAGTGGTATAAATGAATGCGTGACATACTCCTAGATTAGTTTCCCGCACTCATCGATGGAGAAACAAAGTTTTCATTTTACCAAAAATTTTGCATTGGTAGGTTTACTTTGACAAATGGGAATAAGAGCCCATGGTGCAAGCTACCCTTCTCTTTCACCATGCAAAACTTCCAAACAGGGGTCAACCGGTTCAAGGAGGCCAAAAGACTAAAGTTTGACCTTATTGAGGTGGACCAATACCACCACGAGATGCACCAAAAGCTCATGTACCCTAAGAGCACATGTATGTGGAGAATTATTTCTCCCAAGAAGTACAAATGATGAAGACAATAACACTTCCGATCCCTGGAAGGGTTGTATACATGGTATACCTACATATTAGTCCTAATTTCAAGAAGGGAACCTATCTGGAGAGTGATTTCTCCATTCTAGAAGACCCCATAGGTTGAAAAAAGGCCACACCGAAGAAGAGGGAAAGAGAAGAGGTGCAAGAGAAGAAGGCACCAAGTGTACAAAACACACAATCAATGGGTGCACCGGAAGTAGTCATGAAACCTAGTACTTACGCGTGTAGAAAGAATTCCCCAGTCAAGTAAAATACCCCATAAGAAGAGGAATTGAAGCATGAAGAGAACCTCACACATGAAGAATCACCAAAGAAGACATATCCTATTAAGGAAAAGGAAGAATCTCCTATACTAGAATCACCAGTTAGGAAGAAGTAGAAGGTGATAAAAGAGGCAGACTTAGAGGAGATAGAAAGAGTAGATGATTAAATTGGTGATAAGGATGAAAATAATCCTAAAGGAGGTGAAGACCACCTGGTGTATGATATACATGACTCATAGGAGGAGGAAGGTGAAGAGAAGTATGACGAGGAAGATAGAGAGGAGATCAATGAGGAGGAAATAGAGGATCAAGGCAAGGGGGTGAGCGAAGAGGTAAGAACCAAAAACCAAGGAAACCATAGCCTCACCAAAGAAAAAATGAAGAAAGCTGTGGAGAGAGAAGTGGCAAGCATCATGAAGGATTTTGTGGAGCAAGAGTTGGAGTGGAGCTCGGATGAAATTTTGAAGGAGATAAAAGAAGAAAGCATTGGGAAGGAATATGACAGCATGGGTGGGAATCCCAATTCGGTGGTAAGCTTCTCAGAAGATATAAGAATAGGAGGGAAGGGTGTGGTGGTGGTACAAGATCAAGAAATGGGATACATTAATGATCCTAGTAAGGTGCTATGCACACGCTTCCAAATAACCGTACCAATGGAATAACTCCTGGCTATGTCTTAATTTGATGAAGAAGGCACATATCCTCAAACCAGGAAGATGTTATATTGGGCATTCAAGTCCCATGTGTATGAACCTTAGTTTGAATTAAGTCAGAGAGTACTAATGAAGGTTCCATGAACAAAAGGAGTAAATCCCTTTTTGAACGCTCAACAATTATCAGATGAGTTGGTTTGCAATGCGCTTAACAAATTTTCAGTTGAATTTGAGGCCAAATTATTCAAAAGGAATGATAGAGTGAGATTCTTGGAGGAGGAATTGGAGAAGGAGAAGAAGGATATCATTGAGAAAAGCAATGAATTGAAGTAGGAAGAGCTTATTAACACACATTAAAAGTGTGAGCTAAAAGAGGAGAAGACAAGGGTGTGTGAGCTACACAAGAAGATTTAAATGATTATGGGTGCTATTGTTTTAATGCATCATGACTTAGCGACACTCGAGAAAAAATATGAATCAACCTTGAAGTGTCTAGAGGATTTGACACAAATAATCACAATGGAAAGGTGTCCAATTTCATTACAGTCCACAGAAAAAGCAGTGGCACACCAAGAGAAAGAAGAAAAGCTAAAGGTTGTCGATATTATTTCTCGATATACTAAACTCCTTATAGAGGTAAAGAACACCACTGATAGAGATAGAGTGATGAGCATCCTGGTTCCCACACATGAAATGGAACTAAAGGAGTTCTAAAGGAGTTTCAAGAAAAGAATAAGGGGAACAGGGTAGAAAGAGATAAAATGCTTGCCAAGGTAGAAAGGAATTCAGAAGCTATCGAGACCTTGCAAGGCTCAATACAAATCAGGCTAAAATAATTGTAACCCTAGATCACCTATAGGATGGATGTGCTTGAGGAATTGGGAAATAAATTGGAAAATATTTTTGAAACAATGAGCACTAAAGGGGAGGAATTAAGCTTTGAGGAGGTGAGCACCTTAGTCAGAGACCTCTGTAAGCAAGCACAGAATGAGGTTGATGCTTGGGAAAATCAAGAGGTAGAAATAGGGAAGGATTTCCCTCTCCTCAAAAAATAAGCATTTTTTCTCCTTCATTATCCCCATTCTTTCATTCTTTCTCCAAATTCTTCATTCGTTAACTCTTTTCCCCCTATTTTGAGACCGCCATTCTTTATTCTTTGAAGAGAAGCATTTCTAAGGATGGAGAACAAACATAGTGTGGGGTGATGTTGGACCCCAAAAATATTGTCCAAGTACAAAAAGGTACATGGGCATGTGAGACCTATTTGAAGAAGGACACATGGGTTGAAAGGACATAGGGAAGGGCTCTAGCAGGGTTTAGCAAAATACATGGCGTGCATGCGTAAGAAACAAAGTGTTTTTGGACTTATCCATATTTGGAGTTCTACAAAGAATATGAGGAAAGTGTGACACATATAGCATGCAGAGGGGATAAGGTGCTAGCCTAATAGCTATAGGATCAAGAATGGAATATTTGATGCATGTGATAGAAGTATATAGAAGGACATCATTGCAAATAGTGGAGAGCTCGGATCAAAGCAGGCATGCTCCATTCGAGGATCACTTGGACACTTGGTAGTTGATCTGTTACCCCATAAGGCATATCAGTGAAGGAAAAAATATATATATAGAGATTCGCTTATCATAGAAAGGATTCCTAAGAGTGCAGAGGTGGTGGAAAAGAGGCAAGGCACTACAGAAATAAGATGGAGGATTCTATGGGTTGTGATTAGAGAAAATATAGGAGTGATGGAATATTTAGAGGGATGGATCTATGTTCATCCTTGTAATATGATGGACATAGTTTAGTTCTTGATGCATGACCTTTCTCTACATTATTATAGGGGCCTGTTATGGCCTTAGTGAATGTAATGTGGTTACTGAGCTCATTAATATGAATAGAAGGTTATGTTCTAAAGAATATATGTCATGAGAATAAATCTAATGCATTTCCTTTGTGTTATGAATCATTTCTATATGTTATTTGATACTCCTCTTTTACTATCTGAATAGATATTAATATGATGACACATCCTAGGTTCTCTGAATGAATTCATGGATCTTTTTCATTCTTTTACACTTAATTATCTCTCATAAATGATGTATTCTCAAAAGACTCAAATAAAGGAGGGGCTTGGCACTTGCATGTGCCTTGGGTGATTACCCAGTGCCCGCTGGGTGATAGGCTGATGCACATGGGATTATAATAATGATATAAGGGTATAAAAATTACTAAAAGTACACAAATGCATATAATTTAATGGAGAAACCCTTCTTATGATCACTTTTTGGAATAGTATCTCTGAGTCCCATGAACTCTATAATGGCCTCATTGTTTTCAAAAAAATTGACCGAGCACGTGAAGTTGTTGATCACAATCCATGAGGTAGGGATATAAAAGGGTGATTTGGAAATTGGCTTAGGAACTAGATCCGATCAAGGGTGAAGATAGAAAAATCAAGAAACAAATTAGTAGAGGAAAAATCCTTATATAGGCTACATTGGGAATCCGCATTGTTATATAAAAGAGACAAGTTATCCTCACATTCATAAAGAGGTAGCATCTATCTGCTGAGGGTGGAGCTTTATGAAGCTTGATACATCAAGGACATAATTATTTTCTTTCTGAGGGAGGTTTGGAAGATGATCTAGTTTTCCTTGTCCATGTTTATGCCACATCCACTTACCTTATAGCCCATGATGTGCACATCATTTTTAGGACGCTTTGATTTACTGTGGGGACCTGAGCGACATGAGGCCTTCTATTCCTTCTGGCACCTAGCTGGTGGGTGTATCTATCATACTTCTCATCTGACAAGAGGCCTCTAGGAGTAAACCTCTCAAAGGGTTTATGGGAAGCTAACCCGAGTGCTTTTGAACTATGGAAGTATGGTCTGCTACACAGTGTCTTAGCTGACACTAAAAGATCAAATATCAAAAGGGCCTATCGAAGACTAAATTCATCATTTGGGTCATATTTCCCAAATGTTTCTTCCCATGAGGTAGAGGGATTAACTAATGTGGGAAAATTATGATTGCAAGGATGGAAATGTAACTAGATCTACATGATCTTTCATATCCTCTATTTGTAATGTGACAAAAATATCAGATTGAAGGACACTCATATGCCGCAAAAGAAAAACTGTGTAGTGCTCTATAATATGTAAACGGCTCGGGATCACCTAGGATGGTGATTTTCTATCCTTCTGTAACATATTTTGACACATTGATTGAAGGTACAAAGGAATTCCCTACATGGCATGAATCCATGGGCGAACTTAGGAACATGTTATATGGAAGGTCCAAGTCAAGGAACATGTAAGTTTGTATCATGATATGTTGGCCCCAATTCCATTGGGACCACTATGGTGCCTGCTGACTGATGCTATTCATTATCATAAGTTGTGATCATAATGGTCTTAGTATCCAAATCTTATTCTGTATGGCCTAGCTTCCTGAAAATTTTCAATGTAAAAATATTTAGACAAGATCTGTCATCTACAAGCACTCTTTTTATCTTACAACGAGTAACGAAGACCTCTATATGTATAAAGGTAAGTTTTGTTCAGTATTATTACGTGGGATTTCATTCCAATCGAAGGAGATATAGTCATTGGGATTTAGGTTTGCACACCATCTGCTTGGAGGTGTGTAGGATATACAACTGTGGATACTCCTGATCCCTAAAGTGTTTTATATAGTATGTTCTTATGAGAATTGGAGATTTTAAGTAAGGTTTAAGATCGAGATCATAGCCATGGTTTTTTCCAATTGTTCTAATAATTCATACTAACCTTCATCGATGGAATAGGGAGAGAAGGTTCTAGGATCACTAAGGTGAGCACATCATGTGCCCACAACAAAATTTTTACGTCATATCCTAATAGTATTTACATTTGTTCACTAGATGAATGAATACAACCTATGAGTGAATCAAAAGGAGTTATCATTTGACGGATACACATAGTTAACAATTCTATAGTCTTTAGAGGAACTTATCTTGATCTGGGAACTTGTTTCCTTTTTATCATGATTGGGTAAAGAGCTGTCTTAATTATTCCCTATCTTCTCATTGGGACCTTGTCCCAATTCAGGTGAATCCACCTCAATCTTGATTTTTTTAATGAGGTCGTGGATGAAATGCCAAAATTTGACGACATTTTTTAGTCTTGTGTCCTTTAAGATGGTAAAATTCACACTATTCATGTTCTTTAAACCATACTAGTTTAGGTGCATCATCTAGATATGGTAATGTCATGACTAGATACTGCAACATGTTTACAACGTCTAACTATTTAAGGATAACCAAATAATGACTCTCGTTAAATGTGTAAACATGTACTTTTTTGGGACTGTTTTTAGGTGAGGTCATTGTGTAAGCTTCAAGAGCAGACCATTTTTTATATCTTGGACTCTTTTGGAGTCTGTGATGTCATTTTTGACAATGACATTCTTGTTCTTATTAAATAAATTGGGTTTATCGACAAATTTTGACTCGTGTTTGTCTTTTGAAAAGGGCTTGATCGTTCCCTTTTTCTATGAGATCCTTCTCGATTTGGCTGGCCTTTCTCTATAAATTCTTTCAATGTTAGTGACGTAGTGCATCTGTAGATGAAAGTCTATGTATTGATTTAAGTTCGGAATGAATATGCTAACCGTTTTACTTTTCCATAATGGGATAAGAGAAATGGTCTTTCTAACCCCCACCATCATTGTAAGAAACCAATGAAAAGGTACTCATTTGGTTTTTGTTCTTTGTGTTTCAAAGATCTACCATAGTAATTGTCACTGGTCCATGTTAAAATAGAAACGACACACAAACTATTCAGGTGGATGTGGGCCATGTTACGATCATGTCCCTTGAGGTCACAATGGAAGGATATCCAAGTTCCATGGGATTTTGTGCACTCCTGAGAAGGATCTGTAGAGGAAACAAACGTTATGCGATACTATTTCTACTGCTATTGATACTTCCTAGAAATCCATGTAGAAGGGTATTTAACTATGATCACAAGGATCACCTTTAGGACTAGTTATATTTTTTAGAACTTAGGACAATCAGAATTTTGTAGGGAATGACATTCATAACATGTCTATGTTGAGTGAGAATGATAAGGGACATAGTTCTTCGTATTGGTACTTTTTAGCTATGAACCATGAGTAGCTCTCCTGAAAACACATTGTACCAGATCATTCTCATTGATTAACAACTCTTAAATAAGGAACTTCGTAAGGGATGATGAAATAGCACAATCCAGTAACACAATGCAAAATAAAAGGCAAGGAGTGAGAATGCAAACACATTAGGACAAATAATAGTCACTAAATGATGCTTCTATTACTTCTAAAAATGCACCTAAATTTATTACAATGGACGAAGGATGACAGCTATCCACATGTATGAGCTAGATATAGATGTCTGGAACTCAAAATACATAGGAAATTATGAAGTCCTTAGCAAAGTGCACGTAAGGATCCTAAAGTGCGTCAACATTAAAAATGAGCCTTGAGAACTCTTAAATTTATAGATGAATCCATGGAACTCTCAAAGTTCTTGTTAAGAGAAGGAGGGAAAACGTTTCATGAATTTGAAAATGATTAACCACTGTTAAAAAGCATTCAATGCTGGCAAATCCTTTCTCTAGGTTAATCTTTGAAATGCCACTTCCCCAAGCCTATCTGGTGTGTTGAAGAAGGTTCTGGAGGGTGGATCATATCAAATTAGGTGGTTAGAGCAATAAGACTGGCTCATCAATGCTTAAAAAGACATTTTCCCATTTCTCACCCACCAGATCCACCAAGAATTCAAATTTGAATGGTTCTTTGTCTTTAACCTACATGTCAGCAAATTTCTGACCTAAGTCTAGGTGCAATTCTGATCAAAGCTTTGTAGTAAAAGATACTCGGTTCACGTTTAGATGTCATTTTCAGAGTTGTCAGGTGGCACACTAAAACTTCATGTGGTAGGTTTGCGGATGAGCTGAAATCAATGGCCAACTAGGTGTAAATGGATTTTTAAAGCCTCATTTCCACCACACTGTCACTTTTTTATTTTTTGTAAGGATTCAAGTTCCCTATTGAACTGCACTTTGACTTGGTTGCGTGCATGGCACACTCAAGTCTATGTCAGAAGATGACAAATGGAAAAAATGGCATAGTAGGAGGGCACAAAGGTAATTAACATGCGCGAAAGATGAGATGTACGGGAGAGAAGGTTTTTCATAAGGAAGGTGTGTAAGGGCACATGCAGAGAAAATGATTGAAAAATGGTGGGTAGCATATAACACATGGTGAAGGAATTATTAACTATTACCAAGTAATTAGTCACATGCGTGAAAAGGGCTAGGGACTTATGCTGATTGAAGCAAGTGCGAGGCATGTGTTTCACAGGAAAGTGAACTGAATTCCAGGAAGAAGGTGAATGCATAGAAGGTGGGTACGTAAGGGGAAATTGGAATCAAGAGGATATTGTAAAGGACTTGGCAATAAGGGGAAACTATGACCAAGGGCTATGTGTTCAATATGAAAGGATGATGCGCACAACCTTCAATGAGTGTAATGTAGAGTCTAAATATCAAAAATTATCAAGATTCCAAATAACTAGGAGAGTTCATTTGGATAACAGTAGGTTTCTACCCTATAGGTTGGAGAGAGAAATGACAGAAAATGTTTCTAACCTTGCATGAATCATTTGCGAACATTCTATGTAGCCTCCAAACCCTATTGGAGAAACCATTCTCGCATCCCTAGCACCTCTTTAAACTTGTCCAAATTTGGAACTAAATTGTTTATGCAATATTTCTGCACTAGGAAAAATTTACTTCTTGCAAGCTAATTAGAAGTATTTAAAAAAAAAATGAGGACTGTGCCTTTACCTCATCAGGGATAAATAATTTACGTCACTGTAATAAATTTGTCACTGTGCTACTTAGTTCTAACTAACATAAGTATTTACTTAGAATGGAGGGAAAATCATTTTCTCTTGTTAAGGTCATGAGATGTCTCTGATTCGAATATTTTACTTGCAACATCAAGTTGAACCTTGCACCCGGATCGAAGACTTTCAATATGAGCCATTCATTATTGATCAAACTCTGATACAAAATTTGATCATCTATGAAACATCCTTCCAACTATTTTGATATGTAGGGACTTCCTTGACAGTAGGGGGATACCCTAGGATAATAGTCTACTCGAGTAAATTTTAATGTGTTCATCATCGTAAGGTTCGGTGTGAAATTCACAAGATTTGGTTTTAATTTTTTCCTTATGCATACCTTTGTTCGAACAACCGATGTTCACTAAATTTTTACCAAGCTTCAATATTTATCTTTGTATAACCTCTTCTTCATCTTGAGGATCATCTTCTTCATCATATTTAAGAGGAGGTAAATCCTTGTGTTTACGTTTAATCTTAACTTTACATGATGCTTTAAAGTATGGATTCTGAGAGCCATTGATTTGTTTTGGCCCTTCACTCTCAAATTTATTATTATGGACCCCAGAAGTGGAAGCGTATCCTTCATCAAAAGGATTATCCATGTCGATAAGGGGAGGTGTTTGTGGCTCTTCCACTTCTAGGTTAAGGGTTTTGATATCCACTTCAATCTCTTATCATAATTTAGCTCCTAGTTCTAGGAATCATGCGACTACTTGATCTCTATTATAGTATAGAAGTTCATTGAAATGATAGAGATCAAGGGTGTGTTGCTCTTCAGATGAATCAGAATCATCACCTTTATGGTCAATTAATACTTTTTTGTCTTTAACCTCTGAAAAGAGGGAACCTAAGTTATGACCACTAAAGGGATAGTTCATTCCAAAAGGATTTAGCTCTAATTCATGTTCAACTCTCTTGGATGAACATAGTTTGTGATAGGTGGCATCACTAGTCTCAGCCTATACTAGGATTTTTTCTAAGTGTAACAAAGATGTAACAAACCTAGGTGTAACATGTTATAAGTTGTGTAAAGTCTCAATGTTTCACTAATCAATGCTTTAACGAATAACAGGTCAAAGAATCAAAGAATCCAATGCTCTGTCCTAGATATAATTCTATGCAAAATTTTATCACGCAAGGAATAATCATGTAAGTCTACAAGTAAAACACACAATCAAGCAACAATTTATACCCTATGTTTGTCAATGGTATTTTGACATATAAATGATAAAATCAATGTCAATTCTTATGTCAAGTTCAAGATGAACATGGTATAAGTATTAAAAAATGGTAGATGTGACTCACACTCAAAGGATACTAAGAAAAGTTTAGAAACAAGCAAGACCTAATTCCTAAAAGGTATAAATTATGCATGTAAGGAACATAACAATACTACTAAGGTACATTAACCAAGTTTCAATAGAAAGCAAGATTTTAGCACAGAGATAATATGGAAACGATAAAAAAATAACATAATCACCACTTTTCAAGATTTGAGGTAATGTTTGAAACAAAAGTAAGTGTAAGTATACTAAGGATTTGTTAAGATATAGGTAGCGTAATGCCACAATGTGGACACTTAGATCCTATTCATGAGGAGCGAGGCGTAAGTATCGTAATTGTGTTGATACAATGTGAACAACATAATAATTATAAGGGAGATCAAAAGGTGAATCAAGCCTAACTACATCGATAATATGTATCAATATGGGTTTGAGACATAGGGCCTACTAGAATACGATGATGCACCAATCAAAATTTCAACACTTGCATTCCGACATTGCAACGTAATCAACAAATTTTTTGTCATGCAAGTAGAAAAAATAAGGGTTAGATAATATTATTATAGCGTTATCCACACAATTTGTTCCTCTTTTTTTCCAAATGGGAAAGTAGATAACAACTGTGTAAACCAAGTGTTGATGAAACAAACTAAGTATAACTTCAGCAAAGTTTTGCCTTACCTTAGGGTAAGTAAAGAACTATGAAAAATTTACACATCGTAGGTATTGTGATGAATAAAACTTAGTTTCAACTTAGGTGTACTCTCCCCTTGATTGAATAACAAGGTTTTGAATCCTATTAAGTCATCACTTTATGAGAGATCTATAAAACATGATGACTTGATATGGAAAAGTGGGCTCCAAGATAATATGGATTTCTTATGTGGTTAACTCAACTAGGTACCACAACCACCCTCTACAAACTCATTTTACCAAGATAGTCACACTGAATAGGCTTGGATTATCTCATCTTTATTCCATACCCTTCAAATACGATGAGAAATGAATGCATTCGTGTGTATCTTTCACTGGGGTCAGAATGGATAATGTTTTGGTGCTAAAATCAAAAATAAAAATATAGCCAAGTGGGTAAGTGGAGCAATTTCTATCTCATCCACAAGTTTCCCTCTTGTGTGGACTACTTTGTGGTTCCTAGGACCACCCCCTTTGTTGTAGCTTAAGGTTTATGCCAAGGGAATTATGTCCTAGTTTAAAGTGGATGGGGTGTACCCTTATTCAAACCTGTAAATCTAGTGTGTTCAATATGGTGTTTGTTACATCTTAGGATCTTAATGTGGTTTTTTTGCACACTATTTGGTGACCTACAAGAAATGAGTTAGCCTTCATTTAGAATCTAATTCTTTGACACACAATGTTTGGTCCTACAAAAAAAGATTAGTAATTTTCCAAGTGATGAAATCATCATATAAAGGAGTTAGAATGCTATTTTTTATATCCCAGATCATCCTAAGATGTAAGGAAATAGCATACACAAAAAAAATACCTCACTAATCTTGCGAAAATGGAAAACACTCAATCAAATTGTGAAAAGTAAGTTCTTATAACCAAATTTGAAGTTATTTCCCTTAAAAAACTTAATTGAGTGCTTGTGAAAACATAGAGAAGTTATTTGAAACATTTTTTATTCCCAAGATCACCTAGAAGGTGCAAGGGAAGTTCATACATGTTTCAAAACCTTCTAAATAACAAAGCAACATTCAACAAACTCAACTAAGTAAAGTTAGCACAAACCTACAATGTTATCAAGATAACTTGCATAACCACCAATTAGTATCAACAAAAACCTAAAAAATGTCAAAAAATCCAAAGAATTAAACCCCTACAAGTAGTATAACAAAGCTTGGTTTTAAAAAATAATGTGTGCACACCCTTTATGGCATGTGCATGCTCCTAGCAACACTTGCACCCCTAAAATGATAAGTGTACAAATCTGTGGAAAAGACATGGAGCAATTACATTTGTGTGGGATGAATAACACCTACACATTATTTTAAGCATATGCGTATGACCATAAGCATATGTGCGTCCAAGGTAAAAATATAGTTAATACAAATATTTAATAAACTCTTACATGTCGCGAGAGACGTATGCGTGTGTATGCAAGTATATGTGCATTGTTCATGACATGTGCACAACTCTGATATAAATATTTGATAGGGAGTCAAAAATATAGGGAAAAAATGTGCAGATAGGGAAACATATGTGCATTTTTATGGACAATTGTGCATGCTTTGAAATAGGTGTGTGCACTTTTCGATGTATGCACGCCCATCTAGAATACTTGCGCGCGGGCCTGAAAAACCACAAAAATGGCGATAAATAGAAATCTAAAACTGCAAATAGGTTAGATTCTTTTATTTTAATTCATTTTTCTAACATAAACCCAATAAATCAATATGCAAAAGGAATATTTACTACCTTTAAGATTATCAAAACCTTGAAACTACACTAGTTAACCTTCAAAATGCATGAAAATGGTTAGAAATTGAAATAAAAAGCTTAAAAACAAACTCTAGAGACCATGGAATAAAGTCCCACTAGGCATGCCATATGTGAACATGGGTGAGTTAGAAAAGCTATAGAAATGAGGCTAGAACACTAAAGAATCCCCAAATATTTACCAAAATAAACTATGGACCATCAAGATAAGAGATAAACAAGAGTTACTCCTATGCATGTACTATAACTTTGAAATAAGCATCAAACTAACACATCTATGCCACTTTCTACTCTTTAAATGCTAGAAAATATGAACATATGAAGATCCTAGCAATAAAATTTGATTGTTTGATGCTCAATGGTTTGAGAGTGAAGGCTCACCATGACCATATGGTTCCCCTCATTTACTCATGCTTGAGTTTGAATATGAAATGGAAGTTAATAGCTCAATAACAATGAATAAATTCTCTAATCCTATTTGCCTATAGTTTATGTTAGAAGGAGGAAAGTGTTCTTAGAAAAGTGAGGGGGGTAGATGTCTATTTATAGTTTTGTGATTTCAAGAAAGGGATGTGTTGGATGCATGTGGGACAAAAGGTAAGTCCAAAAACCACTTTAGCAATTCAAAGCAAGATTTGACTAGGTTTATAGACTAATTAATCTCTTAGGATTAATTAGGGGTCCCAAGTAGGTATAGGAAGATTTCTAGAGCATCTGAAGGTGGGTTTGATAGATTTTGGAAGCGTTAGAAGCAGGAGCTAGCTAATAAGAATATTTATTAGTCAACTATAAGATAATAAGCTTAATCAACGTATAATGGTCAATTAAGAGGAATTGAAGGTAAAATGAGTCTAATTTCCAAAGTGTCATTAGTTTATAGGGAGTAGAATAATTAGGAATAATATTTCCTTGATCAAACTATATTTGTATATAAGAAGCCACAAACAAACGATAACTCTTGAGATACAAATAAGGATTTCTTGTGCCATAAAAACATGAGAAATTAAGCATGATGAAGATATTAGGGAAGGAAGAATTGTGAATCTTTTTCGGAATATTTTTTTCAAGAAGGTAATTATTGTCAATAGAATCATAATAGGCTCTACTCTCATGAGTGAGGGTATGAACTTGACATTGAAAATTACCGAAATCTTGCATGAGGGATATGAGATGAAGTGAAGGAATTGTTAGATAATTGAGAGGAAAATTGAGGGCTTGCGGCGGATAATTTCCCAGCATTACTTGGGCACCCTTGGTGTTATATGAACAATGACGACCTATGGTTTAACAAGGGGTATATCAGTTTCAAGAACAAGAAAGAAAGGGTGATTATCATTGTAACAGAAGGGAAGTAAACACTATATAATGAGCCCTTAGTAGATGAAGTCCTCGACAGAGTCTATGTGCACTCCATCAAAGATCCTGAGATAATTCACCCCATGGAGGGAGTTATCTAGTTTGAATATGCTCAGTCCTTGAGTGATACCACTAGCATGACATGTGAGAATTGGGTGCATGGGACATATGAGTTGACTGGGTGATAATTGAGAGGATCTATAACAAGGGTAATCAAGGCGTGCTTAGTCAAGCACCTTGGAGGGAAGAAGTTGACAAGTTTCTCTAGAGGATCTTACCCTAAAGTTTTCTTAGGAGAAATGGAGGCTCAATGGAAGAATGAGGATGAGAGAAGGGGAATTCTTAGTTATAACCTACTCAGAACTACAGTGTGCTAGTGGGCTACACATCAGGTTAACCACCTCAAATTCCATCAGGTAAGAGTCACATTCTCTTTAAGGTTCTCTAGGAGAAAGACACCCACTAAGATCTAAGACTACCATGGTAAAAAGATCGCCTTATTTCGTGTCCAAGTAGATGAGATGGCCTAGATGGGAAACGTAGAAGCATTGCCACCGTTGTTATGGGTGCATAAGTTGTATTCCACCTTATAAGGTTATGCGTGTGTATGATATATTGATTCAGATATACATTGTTGAAAAGTTAATTAGAAGGAGTTGGTAACTAATCTCATTCAAGATTTCAAGTATAAGAGTAAAAATCCATCAGTGGATAAGGCGTTACAAGTAATCAAGCACTTTATAATGGGAGATAATGGTATGGAAAAAGATAGGCTACTGGAGTTACTGGGTGAGCCTTATTTAGAGACGCACCTTAATGAAGAAGAACTATAGGAAGCATAACTTGAGTGCACGTGCATGGAAAAAGAAAAAGAAAAAATGGTCTATGTAGTAGATAGTGAAGAGATGGAAATTTTGGATACTAACCATTCTGAAGGTATGTGTGAAGTCATAAATAACATTGATGAGTGAGTATGCACCTACCATGAGCCTTTGAAAATAAATAAAGTTAATATTGGGACAAAGATAAAACCTAAAGAAGCTATCATTGGGGATTATTTGTTAGAAAAACATGTTTCAAAGGTCATTAATCTGTTGCGCAAGTTCCAGGATTTGTTCCCTCGTGGGTACCATGAACTCAAAGGTGTAAATCATTCCTTGGGGGAGATGAAGATCAAATCAAAGGAAGGTGTGCTCCTAATTTTGAAGAGGCCTTATCGGATGAATCCAAATTTACATGTGTGGGTCAAGAAAGAAATAGGAAAGATGAAAGCATCTGATATCATTGAGGTTGTGGAGGAATAAGAATGGATAAGCCTAATGGTCATCAGTATCAAGAAGGATGGGAGGATAAGGATATGTGTGGACTAAAGGGACTTGAATGTAGTATGTGTCATCAATACTTTTCCAACCCCCTTTACTGATGAAATTTTGGAGGGAGTAGCTAGACACAAAGTCTAATCTTTCATGGATGGATTCTCAGGGTATCACCAAGTCAAGATTGCAAAGGAAGACCATAGGAAGAGAAATTTCACCACTGAAAGGGGAAGTTTTGCCTACATGATTATGCCTTTTGGATTGAAGAATGCACCTGTTGTGTTCTCACACATCGTGGTACAAGCATTTTAGGACTTCATCCATAAACGTCTTCAAGTTTACCTCGATGAATGTACTGTATATAGGTCGGTGAAAGACCATTGTGATAATTTGAGGCTTATGTTTGAGAGATGTTAAGAATTAAGGATATCCATCAACATTAAGAAATGTGTCTTTACTTCTCCATTTGGGACCTTGTTAGGACATATTATATGTAAAGAAGCCTTACTAGTGGATCTTGCAAAAGTTGTAGTTATTGTGGGATTAGGTGAGCCTACTAATAGAAGCAAAGTGCACGGATTCCTTAGGCATATGGGGTACTATAGGAAATTCATAAAGGAGTATGTCAAGATTATCGCACCCTTGGATGAATTGCTAAAAGAAAGAGTGCCTTTCATTGGGGAGAGGTGCTCCATAAGGCATTTGAAAATTTAAAGGATAGGCTTTTCATGGCTCCCATACTACATTTTCCTTCTTGGGATAATTATTTACATGTGCATGTTGATGCCTCAGGGATAGCTATGGTATCAGTACTAGCACAACCCAGTGAGGGGATTATGTATCATGCCTTGTGTTTTGCAAGTAGAAAGTTGACACCAACATAAAAAAATTACACAAATACTGAGCACGAGGCACTGTCTATGATCTGGGCACTACACAAGTTCATATAGTACCTATTGGTAACACCATTTATATTCTACATGGATCACATGGAATTGAAGTACTTGGTGAATAATCCTGTTTTGAAACGTTACATATGCCATTGGGTCCTATTATTACAAGAGTTTGAGTTCACAGTGGTTGTAAAACTAGGAAAAAGCAATTCAGGACTTGACCACTTATAAAGGATTAACTCGGGGGAGGATGTGTAAAGCATTAAGGATACCATGCCAGATGTGCAAATGTTTAGGTTATGGCACACAACCTCAGACTTGTAATATATCACAATATTATTGAAAATTGGTGTGGTGCCAAATGGGATGAAGGCTTTAGAGAGGAAGCAGTTAACAATACATGCCTCACCCTACAAGTTGATTAGTGGATAAATGTTGACTAGTGGATATATGTATAAGTTATAACGTGAAGAGGTTTTGCACCAATTAATATTAGAACATGAGCGTTTGACAATTATGGAGGAAGCGCATAGTGGGATTGCAGTAGGAAACTATATAAGAAATGCTACCACGTGAAAGATTGTACTAGAAAGGATTTGGTGTGAAACCATCTACCAGGATTATATTAAGTTTTGTAAGGCCTGTGACCATTTCCAGTTCCTTAGAAAACCTAGAAGAAGGGATGAGATGCCATTGCAACCAATAGCCAGCGTTGAACCATTTGAAAAATGGGCAATAAAACTTTTATGGCCAATTTTTCTAGCCGCACAAAGAACTAGTTCGTGGTATATCATTACTTGCACTTATTACTTAACATAATGGGTAGAGGTAGTGCCTACGAAGGATTTTACTGTAGCGAAAACTAAGATATTTTTATGGGAGAACATAATAAAAAGGTATGGTTTTCCGTTAAGCTTAACTAGTGATAGGGGTACATACTTTCTCAATGAAACAGTCAGGATTCTGTTAGCAGAATTTATGGTGACCCATCACAAGACTACCCCTTATCACCCTTAAGGGAATGGAACTGCTGAGGCATTTAAAAAAATACTAAGTCACACATTGACCAAGATCTGTGATGTCAAACACAAATATTGGGATGACAAAGTGTTATCCATTTTATGGGTATACAGGAAAACCTGTAAGAGGTTGAATAAGGCCACACCATTTCAATTGGTGCTTGGCATGGATGTTGTTTTATAGATTGAATTCATGTTACCATCGCTGCATATAACACATAAAGGAGGATTGGATGATGAAAAAATGTTGGAAGAGAGGATTGATAAGTTGATGCACTTAGACGAAAGGAGATCACTTGCTAGATGGAGTCAAAAGATAGAAATACAATACAAAAGGCACGGCATGATTGTCATATCAAGAAAAAACAGTTTGAGGTGGGATAAATAGCGTTGTTGTATGATTCCAAGTATCTGAGCCATCATGGGAAGATGAAAGTCCATTGGTTGGGACCTTACATCATCTCCTACATCCTTGATTCAGGTGCTTGCCAGTTACAAGCGCTAGATGGGACAAGATTACCAGGTCATTTGAATGGGAGTTGGATGAATCCCTACTATAAATAAGTCCTCTTGGTGTTTGTAAATAAGGTAGTATTTTCAGTTATCTTAGAATTTCCCTTTATTTATTTTTCCTTTCTTTTGTTTCCCTTTCTCATTTCTTGTTCCTTTCCTTTTGTTTCATTTTATGCCTTGTGCACTACTAACCACATTATTTTTTCAAAGTTGTGTATGTGTAGAGGACCGCACATCTATTTTAGTGTGGCGTGGAGTAATGCAAAGCAAAGTATAACCCAGTTGTAAAAATTGAATGTTCCAGTAGAAGGAAGCGTGTACGATTGAGAAAGTGCTTGGGGAAATGGTGGATAATGAATTATGGTGTCAAAAAGGTTGTAACAAAGATAATTTACAAAGAATGAAGAGCACAAGAGAAACATGAGGTAGGTGATGGAAATAATCAAGTAAAGGGTAGAAGAAGTGCCTTTGGTGCTGTAGACACGTGCATAAGAGTCTTCGGTTGGATTGGATTTTTGCATGCTAGAAGGTTTTAGAAGGTTTTTCACTTAGGATTGGGCCTGTGGGTAAGGGCGCTTAAGGTTGGCCTAGTGGAAAAATACACATTTAATGTTAAGTATGTTGGTAGGTGGTATAGCATTTATTGCTGGAGGGAAGCAAAAACTATAACTATGAGGTTAGGAAAGCCATTATTCTACCTTTCTATTACGAAATTAAAGTGCTCTTGTGAACTAGGGCATCCAAAGAGATTTGTGCGAAGGAATAATAATCATAGAAAAGTGTGTGACTAGAATAGATCTACAAACTAGGAGGAAGGAGTACATGGGTGTGAGGAAAGTTTGGATGAAGTGCGCTGTCTTGTTGAAGGATTTTCCTAGTTAGGGTTTGGCAGCTAGGGCACAGAGATAGAAGGATTTCTTCCAGGAGTTGAGTTTGGAGATTGAGTAGAGTAGTAGAGAAGAGCAAGGAGTTTTAAATTTTAAACTGACATAAATAATGGCACCAAAGAAGGCAACCATTTCATAAAAGAAATAGAAGGGAAAGGAAAACGGAAAACAAACCTCCACCATCGTGAGCTCTAATGAGGAATGGTATGTAGAAATGCAGTACCCATATGGAGTGTTGTTAAGAACAAAGTGGGTTTCACACTTAAGACAGATGACCATGATCAATTACAACCCTCGTACGAGCACTACAAAGAAAGAGATGACACTAGAGCTAGTTTTTCCAACTAACAAGAGGACACCAGATGGAATTTCAATTTACAATGACAAGGTGAAAGTAAAGTCAGAAAAGGCAAGGCTATTAAAACTGTACGAGTTGCCTTATTTTGAGAATCCTGAGTACCTATATCAATGGTTGATATCGCACGTGCATGAATACCATTTCTACTTTGTAGGCCACAAGATCCACAATTGATATCTAAGTTCACTAGCCTAAATTGTGAAGGGGAACCGATAGATTATGATTTGAGTGATAAGGAGGCTATCAAGTAAATAATAGTAGTTTATGACTAAAAAAAGAGTTTCTGGTTCTTTGACATAGTGGAAATTATAGACCATGTTATGAGGATGGCCACATGCTTGGCCAACAAGCTTAATGATCAAGAAAGATGGATGCAAGTGAACAAGGCATGGTTGAATGTATTTTAGAAAATATTAGAGGGGACCATCAATAACTTATTCACCTTTATTGTGGATGAGATCATAAGAAGCACACAGGAAGGAGAAAAGTTCTTATTTGGTAATGTCCTCCTCACCATCATCTTCTCAGAGATTAGAGTACCAGATGGGCCAGAAAAGTTTTTTTAGGAGTATCCAGAAGAGAAACCCTCTCCCATGAAAAGGTTCGAGAAGTATACTTGTGAAACCATGATGGTCACTCACAAGGCACACCTAGAGAAGTGGTATAAATGAATACGAGATGTATTCAGGACTAAGTGGAGGATCCCAGAGTAGTTTCCCGTTCTCGTCAATGGATAAACAAAGTTTCTATTTTACCAACATTTTTGCATTGGTAGGTTTACTTTGACAAATGGTAATAAGAGCCCATGGTGTAAGCTACCCTTCTCTTTCGATGTGCAAAACTTCCAAGTAGGGGTCAATTAGTTGAACTATGCCAAAATACTAAGGTTTGACCTTTCTGAGGTGGACCAAGACCACCACAAGCTGCGCCAAAAGCTCATGTACCCTAAGAAGCATATGTACATGGAGAATTATGTCTCCCATGAAGTACAAAAGATGAAGACAATAAAAATTCCGATCCCTGGAAGGGCTGTATGCAAGGTATATTTGCATATTAGGCCTATTTTCAAGAAAGGTTCATATCTGGAGAGTGATGTATCCATTCCATAGACCCCACAGGTTGAAAAAATGTTGTGCTGAAGGAGAGGGAAAGAGAAGAGGTGCAGGAGAAGAAGGCACCAAGTGTACAGAACACACAATTAGTGGACGCACCAGAAATAGTCACAAAACCTTGTACTTACATGTTTAGAACGAAGTACCCAGTCAAGGGAAATAACCCATAAGAAGAGGAATTAAATCATGAAGATACCCTCACACATGAAGAATCACCAATGAAGATGTCACTTGTTAAGGAGAAGGAAGAATCTCTTATACTGGAATCACCATTTAGGAAGAAGCAGAAGGTGACAGAAGAGGTAGACTTAGAGGAGATAGAAAGATTAGATGACTATATTTGTGATAAGGATGATGACGAGCCTGAAGGAGGTGAAGACCACATGGTATATGATATACATGACTCAGAGGAGGAGGAAGGTGAAGATAAGTATGATGAGAAAGATGGAGAGGAGATCGATGAGGATTAAACAGAGGATCAAGGCAAGGGGGTGAGTGAAGAGGTAAGCATGAAAATCCAAGGAAACCCAAGCCTAACCAAGGAAAAAGTGGAGAAAGCAATGGAGAGAGAAGTGGTGGGAAACATGAAGGATTTGGTGGAGCAATAGTTGGATCGGAGCATTGGTGAAAATTTGAAGGAGATAAAAGAAGAAAGCATTGGGAAGGAATATGGCAACATTGGTGGGAATCCCAATTCGGTGGTAAGCTTCCTAGAAGCTATAATAATAGGAGGAAAGGGGTGTGGTGGTGGCAGAAGAGAAAGGAATGGGGTACATTAATGATCCTAGCAAGGTTCTACGTGTATGTTTCCAATGAACTGTACCAATGGAACAACTCTTGGCTATGTCTTCATTTGATGAAGAATGCACATATCCTTGAACCATGAAGATGCTATATTAGGCATTTGAGTCCCATGTGTATGAATCTGAGTTCGAAATAAGTTAGAGAGCACCGATAAAGGTGCCATAAACAAAAGGAGTAAATCCCTTTTTGAACGCTCAACAATTATCAGATGAGTTGGTTTGTAATGCGCTTAACAAAGTTTCATTTGAGATTGAGGCAAAATTGTTCATAAGGAATGATAGAGTGAGATTCCTGGAGGAGGAATTGGAGAAGGAGAAGAAGGATCTCATTGAGAAAAGCAAGTAATTGAATCAAGAAGAGCTAATTAACACAAATTTAAGGTGTGAGATAAAAGAGGAGAAGACAATGGTGTACGAGCTACATAAGAAGATTTAAAGGATTATGGGTGCTATTATTGTAATGCATCATGACTTAGAGCCACCCAAGAAAAAATATGAATCAACCTTGAAGTGTGTGGAGGATTTGACACTCATAATCATGATGGACATGTGTCTATTTTCCTTAGATTCCATAGAAGAAGTGCTAGTGCACTAAGAGAAAGAAGAAAAATTGAAGGTTGTCGAGATTATTTCTTGATATTCTAAACTCCTTGAAGAGGTAAAGACCACCGCACAAGTCACAGAAGATGTATATGATAACTGCACTGATAGAGATAGAGTGTTGAGGATCCTAGTCATCATGCATGAAATGGAACTAAAGGAGTTTCAAGAAAATAATAAAGGGAATAGGGAAGATAGCGATAAAATCCTGGCTAAGGTAGAAAATAATTCAAAAGCTATCGAGACCTTACAAGGCTCAATCAAAATCCAGCTAAAGGAATTGTAACTTTAGATCACCCGTATGATGGATGCGCTTAAGGACTGGGGAAATAAATTAGAAAGTATTTTTTAAATAATGAGCACCAAAGGGGAGGAATTAACCTTTGAGGAGGTGAGCACCTTAGTCAGAGACCTCTATAAGCAAGCGCAGAATGAGGTTAATGCCTGGAAAATGTAAGAGGTAGAAAGAGGGAAGGATTTACCTCTCCTCCTTCAAAAATAAGCATTTGTTCTCCTTCATTATCCCCATTCTTTAATTCTTTCTCCCAATTATTCATTTGTTAACTCTTTTTCCCCTATTATGAGACCACCATTCTTTATTCTTTGAAGAGAAGTATTTGTAAGGATGAAGAACAGGAATAGTGTGGGGTGACGTTGGGCCCCAAAAATATTATATAAGTACAAGAAGGTATGTGGGCGCATGAGACCTATTTGAATAAGGACACATGGGTTGAAAGTAGACAAGGAAGGGCTCTAGTAGGGTTTAGCAAAACACATGGCGCGCACCCATAAGACAATAAGGGTTTTTAGAATTAGCTATATTTGGAGTTCCAGAAAGCACACGAGGAAAGTGTGACCCATATAACATGCGGAGTAGATAAGGTACTAGCCTTATAGCTATATGATCAATAATTGAATATTCCATGCATGTGATGGAAGGATCTAGAAGGACATAATTGAAAATAGTGGAGAGCTTGGATCAAAGGAGGCATGCTCCATTGGAGGTCCACTTGGACACTTGGTAGTCGATCTATTACCCCATAAGGCATAACAGTGAAGGCAAAAAGCTATATATAGATATACACAGATAGTAAAAAGGACACCTAAGAGAGAAGAGGTGGTGGAAATGAGGAAAATCACTACAAAAATAAGATGGAGGATTTTATGGGTTATGATTAGAGAAAATATAGGAGTGATGGAATATTTAGAGGGATGGGTCTCTGTTCATCCTTGTAATATGATGGACATAGTTTAGTTCCTGATGCATGAACTTTCTGTACAGTATTATATGGGCATGTTATGGCCTCAATGAATGTAATGTGGTTACTGAGCTCATTAATATGAATAGAAGGTTATGTTCTAAAGCATATATATGTCATGAGCATAAGTCTAATGCATTTCCTTTGTGTTATGAATCATTTATATATGTTATTTGATACTCCTCTTTTGCTATCTGAATAGATACATTAATACGATAACTCATTCTAAGTTCTCAGAATGAATTCATGGATATTTTTCATTATTTTTCACTTATCTGTCACAAATGATGTATTCTCAAAAGAATCAAATAAAGGAGGGGCTCGACACCTATATGTTCCTCGGGTGAGTGCCCAGCACCCGCTAGGTGATAGGCCAATGCGCATGGGATTAGAATATTGATATAAGGGTATAAAAATGACTACAAGTATGTAATTGCATCTAATTTATTGGAGAAACCCTTCTTATGATCACTTTTGGGAATAGTATCTATGAGTCCCATGAACTCTATAATGGCCTCATTGTTTTTAAAGAAATCAATTGACACATGAAGTTGTTGATCCCAATCAACGACATTGGGATATATAATGGTGACTTGGTAATGTGATTGGGAATTAGATTTAGCAAGGGTGTATATAGCTGAATCTAGAAAAAAATTGATAGAGGCAAGGTCCTCGTATAGGCTACATTAGGAATCTTTGTTGTTGTTTAAATGAGACACGCTATCCTCAAGTTCTAAAGAGGTATAATCTATCACTGAGGGTGTATCGTCATGATGTTCGATACCAAGGACATGTTATAATGAGGAATATGATCTTCCTTGTGCATTTGTGATGCATCCAAATCCCTTATAACCCTTGATGTGCATAATTCGAGGACCCTTAACATACCATGGAACTTAGTGACATGAGGCCATCATCCCTTCAGGTACCCATCTGGTAGATGTATCTAGCATATTTTCATCTTATAAGATACCTCTAAGAATTAACCTGTCAAAGGGTTTAGGGTAAGTAGCCTGAGTGCTTTTCAACTATAAGTATGGTATTCTAGGTGTCTTTGCTGACACTGAAAGATCAGATATCAACAGAGCTTGTTAAAGGTTAAATTCATCATTTGGGCCATATTTTCCAAAATTTTCTTCCCATGAGGTAAACAAATTGACTAATAAGGGAAAATTTCGATTTCAAGATGTCAATGTATTTGGATATACACGATCCTTCATATCCTCCATTTGTAATGGGACAACAATATCAATTGAAGGACACTCATATGCTGTATGAGAAAACTTGTGTAGTTCTCTACACTGTGTAAACGGTCCAAGATCACCTAGAATGGTGATCATCTATCCTCCATGGCATGTTTGGATACACTGATGGAAGGTAAAAGGAATGGCTTGCATGGCATGAATCCATGGGTGACTTAGGATCATGTTATATGGAAGGTCCATGTCAAGGAAATGGAACTTTCTATCATGATATGTGGGTCCCACTTCCATTAGGATCACTATGGTACAGTTGATTCACACTCTTCATTATCATAAGCCATGATTGTAATGGTCTTAACATCAAGATCTTCCTCTGTATGGCCTAGTTTCATGTAAATATTTAATGTGCAAATATTCATACTGGATCTGCCATCCAAAAGCACTCTCTTTATGTTATGATAAGTAACGAAGACATCTATGTATAAAGGTAAGTTGTGATAAGGATTGTTACGTGGGATTTTGTTCCTATTGAAAGAGATATAGACATTAGGATTAAGGTTTGCAACCTTGTCTTGGAGGTATGTAGGATCTACATCTATAGATACACCTAATCCTTAAAGCATTTTTCTATAGTATGCTCTTATGAGAATTTGAGATTTTTATAAGGTCTAAGCAAGATCTTAGCTATGGTTTTCTTCAATTGTTCTATTAAGTCATACTGACCTTACCAAGGGATAAGGAGAGAAGGTTCTGGGATTACCAAGTGAGTGTGTCACATGCCCACAACATAAATGCTACCTAAGATCCTGATAGTATTTACCTGTTCACTAGATGAATGCATACAACCTATGAGGGAATTAAAAGGATTATCATTTGATGGATAAATATAGTTTGCATTTCTATAGTCATTAAAGAACTGACCTTTATCTAGCATCTTATTTCCTTTATCATGTTTAGGCAAAGGTTGTTTGAATATTCCCATCTCCTCATTAGAACCTTATCCCGATTCAGGGGAATCCACCTCAATATTTCCTTCTTTAATAAGGTCTTGGATGAAATGCCACAACTTTAGACATTTGTCAGTTTTATGTCCTTTGACATGATGAAAGTCACAGTATTCGTGTTCTTTCAGCCATACTAGTTTAGATGCATCATCTGGATATGGTCATGTTGTGGTTAGATATTACACCATGTTTATAACATCTAACTATGTAAGGATAATAGATAATGATTCCGTTAAAGGAGTAAACAATTATTTTGGGGCCACTTTCGGGCAAGGTCCTTGTGTAAGCTTCAAGAGTGGACTGTTTTGTTTAGCTTGGACTATTTTAGAGTCTTTGATGTTGTCTCCAACAAAATTATTGTTTTTATTAAATAATTTTGATTTTTCTATGGTTTTTGACTCATGTTTATCTTTTGAAAAGGGATTGATCATTCCCTTTGCTATGAGATCCTTCTCGATTTGGATGGAATTCTCAATAAATTCTTTGAAATTAGTGACGTAGTGTATTTTTAAATGAAAAGCTATGTCTTTGTGAAATTTTGGTACAAAGATATTGACCATTTGATGTTTCAGAATGGGAAAAGGGAAATATCTTGGTAACCCAATGCAGGTCTCATTCAATTTTTGTTTTGCATTGTAAATATATACTAAAGTAATTGTTGGTCTTCAAACTTGCAACCACATCTTGGATCTGGGAGGGACGAGCTGTTTGAGATCACAATGGAACAATATCCAAGTTGTGGGACCTTGCACACTTGAGAAGGATCTCCAGAGGAGACTGGTTCCTCTATCTATTTCTACTGCTACTGCTACTCCTAGTGCTAAAAGGGGAAACTAAGGTAATAAATGCCAAAGAACTAGTGATAGAAGGATAACATGAAGGAAACTAAACTAAAAGGTGATAGCACCAGAAAAAGAGGGTTGAACACTATCTATCCTGAGTGATAATTAAAAGGGAACACATGAAAGGAGGCTAGGAATGAGTAGCACAACTGAAAACACATTTACCAGATCATTCTCATTTAGCCCAACTAAATAAGGAACTGCAAGGGATGTGAAATGGAACAACAAGAACACAATGGAAAAGAAAAGGAAATAATAAGGAATGCAAACATGTTAGGACTGAGAATAGTCACAAAATGATGCTTCTATTACTTCTAGAAATGCACAGATTTATTAAAATGGCAAAAGAGGCCAATATCCATATGCATGAGCTAGATCTAGATGTCTGCAACTCAAAATACATAAAATATGAAGTCCTTAGAAAAGTGTGTAAGGATCCAAAGTGTTCAACATTAAAAATGAGCCCAAATCTTACATTTATAGATTAATCCATGGAATAAGAATAGAAGGAGGGAAAACTAAATTTGAAATGTAGCCACCAACAAAAAGCATTCAATGCCTACAAATCCACCTACAAATCTATCAAATACACATCCCTAGGAAAAGGAATGAGGGTGGATCATATCAAATCGGGTGGTTAGAGAAATAAGATCTACTCATTAATGCTTAGAAAGATGTTTTCCCATTACTCACCTACCAGATCCACCAAGAATTTGAATTTGAATGTCTAACATTGTAGTCTACATTAGCAGCTATCTGATAAGTCTAGGTGCACGTTGATCGGAGCTTTGAAGTAAAAGATACGGTTGTCAGATATTTTTTAGAGTCATCGGTGCACACAAAACACATGGCGTGTGCAGATTAGCTGAAATAATGGCCAACTATGTGAATATTTTATCATTTCCGCCACATGTTAGTCATTGATTTTTTGAAAGAGTTAAGTTCCCTATTGACATGCTTTGACTGGTTGTGTGTGGCACACTTAAGCATGTCAGAGGATGATATGGCACAAAATGGCGTAGAGGAGGGCACAAAGGTATGAATGTGGAAGAATGAGGCATGGAGAGAAGGAAAGAAGGAGGTGTGCTCGACATGCATAAGAAAATGAGGCAAAATGGTGAGCAGAGAACACATGGTCAAGGTGCAAGCATTACAAGATGATGTGTGAGCGCCACAAGGGTGAGGGACTTAGCTGATTAATGCATGTGCAAGTCATGTGCATAGGGTGAACGAATTCTAGGAAGAAGGTGAATGTGTAGAAGACATGCGTAAGGGGAAGATGGAATAAAGAGGACAAGTAAAGGAAGGGAAGAAGGGGAAGCATGTAAGGGTGCATGAGGAAAAGAAAGGAATGCACCAAGGGATCTTGAGTGTGCACAATCTAAAGACAGAATATGTATACAAGTTGTCCAAATATCTAGGAAAGTTATCTAGTTAACATTAATTTCACTCTCCATTTTAAAAGAGAAATGACACACAAATGTTTCAGCTAGCATGGGCCATGTTGCGATGGTTCCCTTATGTATGTGGAGAAACCATTCTAACACCTACCATCTTAAACTACAAGGGAAAAATGTATATGATTTTTATCACTTAAATATACTTCCTAGCAAGCCATGTAGAAGTCTTTAATATGATCATGAGGATCAAATTTACCTTTATATTTTTCAAATTTAGGAGAATCAAAATTTTTAGGGAATGACACTCGTAACATATCTCTGTCGAATAGATACAAACATATTTCATCGTATCGGTACTTTTTACTATGACCTACATTAATCTCCCTGATAGTTGGGAGCATGTTATTCATGGATTAAAAATATTGTGTAATGAGTTTTTATTTCATAGGGGATGATGGTCTATTCACTCGAGTAACCTTTAATGTTTCATCATCATAAGGTTCGGTATGAAATTCACCAGATTTGGTTTTAAGTATTTCCTTATGCATAACTTTGTTCAAACAACCTATGTTCGCTAACTTTTTAACAAGCTTTAAGATTTATCTTTGTATAACCTCTTCTTCAACTTGAGGATCATCTTCTTCAACATATTTAGGAGGGGGTAACTCCTTGTGTTTACGTTCGATCTTAACTTTGCACGAGCCTTTCAAGTGTGGTCTCTGAGAGCCATCAATTTGTTTTGGCCCTTGAATCTCAAAGTTAATATTATGGACCCCAGCAGTGGAAGCGTATCCTTTGTAAAAATGATTATCCATGTCGATAAGGTGAGATATTTATGGCTCTTCACTTCTAGGTTAAGGGTTTTGATATCCGCTTCAATCTCTTATGGTAATTTGGCTCCTAGTTCTAGGACTTGTGTGACTACTTGATCTCTATTATAGTATAGAAGTTCATTGAAATGATAGAGATCAAGGGTGTGTTTCTCTTCAGATGAATCAAAATCATCACCTTTATGGTCAGTTAATACTTATGTGTCTTTAACCTCTGAAAAGAGGGAACCCAAGCTGTAACCACTAAAGGGATAGTTCGTTCCAAAAGGATTTAGCTCTAATTCATGTTCAACTCTCTTGGATGAAATTTTGTGATAGGTGGCATCACTAGTCTCATCTATACTAGGTTTTTTCTAAGTGTAACAAAGATGTAACAAACCTAGGTGTAACATGGTATGATTTTTGTAAAGTCTCAATGTTTCACTATTCAATGTTTTAATGAATAACATGTCAAAGAATCAAATAATCCAATGCTCTGTTGTAGATATGATTCTATGCAAACTATTATCATGCAAGGAATAATCATGTAAGCGTACATGTAAAATAATCAATCAACCAACAATTTACACCCTATGTTTATCAATGGTAGTTTGACGTATAAATGATAAAATCGATGTCAATTCTTATGTCAAGTTAAAGATGAACGTGGTATAAGTATTAAAAAATGGTAGATGTGACTCCCACTCCAAGGATACTACAAAAATTTTAGAAACAAGCAAGACCTAAGTCCTAAAAGGTAGAAATTATGCACGTAAGGAACACATCAATACTACTAAGGCACATAAACCAAGTTTCAATAGAAATCAAGGTTTTAACACTGAAATAATATGGATACAATACACAAATAAAATAATCACCACTTATCAATATTTGAGGTAATGTTTGGAAAAAAAGTAAGTGTAAGTATACTAAGGATTTGTTAAGATGTAGGCAGCGTAATGCCACAATGTGGACACTTATATCCCATTCACGAGGATCAAGGCATACATATCATAATTGTGTTGATACAATGTGAACAACATAACAATTATAAGGGAGTTTGAAAGGTGAATCAATCCTAACTACATCGATAAAATGTCTTAATATGGGTTTGAGACATAGGGCCTACTAGAATATGATGATGTACCAATCAAAATTTCAACACTTGCATTCCAACATTGCAACATAATCAACAATTTTGTTGGCATGCAAGTATAAAATATAAGTGGTGGCCAAGATTATTATAATGGTATCCACACAAGTTGTTCCTCTTTTGTCCCAAATGGGAAACTAGATAACAAATGTGTAAACCAAGTGTTGATGAAACAAACTAAGTATAACTTCATTAGAGTTTTGCCTTACCTTAGGGTAAGTAAAGAACTATGAAAAAGTGACACTTCATAGGAATTGTGATTAATAACACTTAGTTTCAATCTAGGTGGACTCTCCCCTTGATCGAATAACAAGGTTTTGACTCCTATTAAGTCATCACTTTATGAGAGATCTATAAAACATGATGACTTGATATGGAAAATTGGGCTCCAAGATAATATGGATTTCTTATGTGGTTCACTCAACTAGGTACCAAAAACACCCTCTGCGAACTCAATTTACCAAGACACTCACATGGAATAGCCTTGGATTATCTCATCTTTACTCCACCCCCTTCAAATATGATGACAAATGAATGCATTCATGTGTATCTTTCACTAGGGTCACAATGGAGAATGTTTTGGTGCTAAAATCACAAATAAAAATCTAGCCAAGTGGGTAAGTGGAGCACTTCCTATCTCATCCACAAGGTTCCCTTTGTGTGGACTACTTTGGGGTTCCTAGGACCACCCCCTTTGTTATAGCTTAAGGTTTATGCCAAGGGAGTTATGTCCTAGTTTAAAGCAGATGGGGTGTACCCTTATCCAAACCTGCAAATCAAGTGTGTTGAATATGGCATTTTTTTATCTTAGGATCTTAATGTGGTTTTTTTTTCACACTATTTGGTGACCTACAAGAAATGAGTTAGCCTTTGTTTAGAATCTAATTCTTTGACACACGATATTTGGTCCTACAAACAAATATTTGTAATTTTCCAAGTGATGAAATTATCATATAAAGGAGTCAGAATGCTATTTTTTATATCCCAAATCATCCTAAGACTTAAGGAAATAGCATACACAATAAAATACCTCACTAATCTTACGTAAATGGAAAACACTCAATCAAATTGCAAAAAGTAAGTTCTTATAACCAAATTTGAAGTTATCTTCCTTAAAAAACTTAATTGAGTTTTTGTGAAAGTATAAATAAGGTATTTGAAACATTTTTTATTCCCAAGATCACCTATAAGGTGTGAGGGAAGTTCTTACATGTTTCAAAACCTTCTAAATAACAAGGCAACATTCAACAAACTCAACGAAGTAAAGTTAGCACAAAAATACAATGTTATCAAGATAACCTACAAAATGTCATAAAATACAAAGAATCAAACCCTTGCAAGTAGTACAACAAAGCTTGGTTTTAAAAATTAATGCGTGCACACCATTTATGGCATGTGCATGTTTCTAGTGACACTTTCACCCCTAAAATGATAAGTGTACAACTCTGTGGAAAAGACATGGAGTAATTACACTTGCGTGGGATGAATGAGACCTACACGTTATTTTAAGCATGTGTGTATGACCATAAGCATATGTGTGTGCAAGGTAAAAATCTAGTTAATACAAAGATTTAATAAACTCCTACATGTCCCGAGAGGCGTATGCATGTGTATGTAAGTATATGCTCATTGTTCATGACATGTACACATCTCTGATTTAAATATTGGATAGGGAGTCAAAAATATCGGGTAACAAATGTGTAGATAGGGAAACATATGCGCATCTGTAGGGATAAGTGTGTGCACTTTTTGAAGTATGAGCACCCATCTAGAGTACCTGTGTGTGGGCCTGAAAAACCACAAAAATGACGATAAATAAAAATTTAAAAATTCAAACACATTAGATTCTTGCCTTTTAAATCATTTTCTAATGTAAACTCAATAAATCAATATGCAAAAGGAATATTTACTACCTTTAAGATTATCAAAACCTTGAAAATACACTAGTTAAGATTTAAAATGCAAGAAAATGGTTAGAAATTGAAATAAAAAGCTTTAAAACAAATTCTAGAGACCATGGAATAAGGTTCCACTGGACATGCCATATGTGAACATGGGTGAGTTAGAAAAGCTATAAAAATGAGGCTAGAACACTAAAGAATCCCCAAATATTTACCAAAATCAACTATGGACCATCAAGATAAGAGATAAACAAGAGCTACTCCTATGCATGTACTATAACTTTGAAATAAGCATCAAAGTAACACATATATGCAACTTTTTAGTCTTTGAATGCTACAAAATTTAAACATATGAAGATCCTAGCAATAAAATTTGATTGTTTGATGCTCAATGGTTTGAGAATGAAGGCTCACCATGACTATATGGTTCCCCTCATTTACTCAAGCTTGAGTTTGAATATGAAATGGAAGTTAATAGCTCAATAATAAAGAATAAATGCTCTAATCCAATTTGCCTATAATTTATGTTAGAAGGGGGAAAGTGTTCTTAGAAAAGTGAGGGGGGTAGATGTCTATTTATAGTTTTTTGATTTCAAGAAAGGGATGTTTTGGATGTATGTGGGACAAAAGGTAAGTCCAAAAACCACTTTAGCAAGTCAAAGCAAGATTTGACTAGGTTTAGAGACTAATTAATCTCTTAGGATTAATTAGGGGTCCCAAGTAGGTATAGGAAGATTTCTAGAGCATCTGAAGGTGGGTTTGATAGATTTTGGAAGCGTTGGAAGAAGGAGCTAGCTAATAAGAATATTTATTAGTCAAATGTAAGATAATAAGCTTAATCAATGTATAATGGTCAATTAAGAGGAATTACAGGGAAAATGAGTCGAATTGACAAAGTTTCATTAGTTTATAGGAAGTAGAATAATTAGGAATAATATTGCCTTGATCAAACTATAAGTGTCTATAAGAAGCCATAACCAAATGATAAATCTTGAGATGTAAATAACGATTTCCTGTGCTATCAACACATGAGAAAGTAATCATGATGAAGATATTAGGGAAGAAAGAATTGTGAATCTTATTAGGGATATTATTTTTAAGAAGGGAATTATTGTCAATAGAATCATAATAGGCTCTACTCTCAAGGGTGAGGGTATGAACTTGAGATTGAAAATTACTGACATCATGCATAAGGGATATGATATCAAGTGAAGGAATTATTAGATAATTGAGAGGAAAATTGAGGGCTTGAGGTAGATAATTTCCCAACATTACTTGGGCACCCTTGGTGTTATAAGAACAATGCCGACCTACGGTTTAATAAGGGGTATATCAGTTTCATGAACAAGGAAGAAAGAGTGATTATCTCTTTAACCGAAGGGAAGTCAACGCTCTATACTGATCCCTTAGGAGAGGAATTCATCGACAGAATCTATGTGCTCTCCATTAGAGATCCTGAGATAATTCACCCCACAGAGGGAGTTATCTAGTTTGAATATGCTTAGTCCTTGAGTGATACCACTAGAAAGGCATGTGATAATTGGGTGCATGGGACATATGAGTTGAGTGGGTGATAATTGAGAGGATCTGTAATAAGGGTAATCAAGGCATGCTCAGTCAATCACCTAGGAGGGAAGAAGTTGACAAGTTACACTAGACAAGCTTACCCTAAAATTTTCTTGCAAGAAATGGAGGCTTAATGAAAGAATGAGGGTGAGAGAAGGGGAATTCTCAGTTACAACCTACTCAAAACTATAGTGTTCTGGTGGGCTACACATTGGAATATCCTCCTGGAATTCCATGAGGTAAGAGGCACATTCTCTGTAAGGTTCTCCTGGAGTAACTCGGCAACTGAGATCCAAGACTACCATGGTAAAGAGACCGCCTTATTTCATGTCCAAGTAGGTGAGAAGGCCTAGATGGAAAGCATAGAAGTGTTGCCACATTTGTTATGGGTGCATAAGTTGTATTCGACCGTACAAGTTTGTGTATGTTTATGATATATTCATTCAGATATGCATCATCAAAAAGGTAATTAGAAGGAGTTGGTGTCTAATCTCATTCAAGATTTCGAGTATAAGAGTACAAATCCATCAGTGGATAAGGCATTGCAAGTAATCAAGCACCTTACGATGGGAGATAATGTTATGGTAGAATATAGGCTACTGGAGTTACTGGGTGAGCCTTATTTAGAGACGCACCTCAATGAAGAAGAACAATAGGAAGTACAACTTGAATGCGCATGCATGAAAAAAGAAAAAAATGGTCTATATAGTATATGGCGAAGAGATGGAAATTTTAGATGTTAACCATTTTGAAGGTACACACAAATTCATAGATAGAACTGATGAGTGAGCATGCGCCTACCATGAGCCTTTGAAAACAAAGAAGGTTAACATTGGGATAAAGATAAAACCTAAGGAAGCTATCATTGGGGATTATTTGTCAAAAAAAAGGTTTCAAAGGTCATTAATCTATTGCAAAACTTCCAGGATTTTATCCCTCATGGGTACCATGAACTCAAAGGTGTCAATCATTCCTTATGGGAGATGAAGATCAAATTAAAGGAAGGTGTACACCTGATTTGCAAGAGGCCTTTCCAGATGAATCCAAATTTACATGGTAAAGGAAGAAATAGACAATATGATAGCATTTGATATCATTGAGGTTATGGAGGAATAAGAATGGATAAGCCCAATGGTCATCAGTATTAAGAAGGATGGGAGGATAAGGATATGTGTGGAATAGAGGGACCTAAATGTAGTATGTGTGATCAATCCTTTTCCAACCCCCTTTATGGAAGAAATTTTGGAGGGAGTAGCCGGGCACAAAGTATACTCTTTCACGGATGGGTTCTCAGAGTATCACCAAGTCAAGATTGCAAAGGAATACTAGAGGAAGAAAAATTTCACCACTGAAAGGGGAAGTTTTTCCTACAAAATTATGCCCTTTGGATTGAAGAATGCGCTTGTTGTGTTCTCACACATTGTGGTACAAGCATTTTACGACTTCATCCATAAATTTATTCAAGTTTACCTCGATGACTGGACTGTATATGGGTCGGTAAAAGACCATTGTGACAAGTTGAGACTGATGTTTGAGATATATTGAAAATTAAGGATATCCATAAAAATTAAGAAATATGTCTTTACTACTCCATTTGGGACCTTGTTAGGACCAATTATATGTAAATAAGCCTTACTAGTGGATCCTGCCAAAGTTGTAGTTATTGTGGGATTATGGGAGCCTACTAATCAAAGCACAATGTGCAAATTCCTTGGGCATACGAGGTACTATAGGAAATTAATCAAGGATTATGTCAAGATTTTCATGCCCTTGGATTAATTGCTAAAAAAAGAGTGCCTTTCATTGGGGAGAGGTGCTGCAAAAGGCATTTGACACTTTAAAGGATAGGATTGTCATGGCGCCCATACTACATTTTCCTTCTTGGGTTAATTATTTACATGTGCATGTTGATGCCTCAGGGATAGCTATGGGATCAGTACTAGCACAACCTAGTGAGGGGATTGTGTATCATCCCTTGTTTTTTGTAAGTAGAAAGTTGACACCAACAGAACGAAATTACACAACTACTAAGCACGAGGCATTGTCTATGATCTACGCACTACACAAGTTCATATAGTACCTATTTTAAAGACCATTTATATTCTACATAGACCACATGGAATTGAAGTACTTGGTGAATAAGCCCATTTTGCAAGGGCACATATGCCATTGTGTCCTATTATTCCAATATTTTGAGTTCACAATGATTGTAAAACCGAAAAAAAGCAATTTAGGACTTGACCACTTATCAAGGATTAACTCAGGGGAGGATGTGCAAAGAATTAAGGATACCATGCCAGATGCGCAAATGTTTAGGTTGTGGTACAAAACCTCAGACTTGGAATACATCGTAATATCTTGAAAAATGGTATGGCACCAGACAAGATGAAGGCTCTGGAGAGGAAGCAGTTAACAATACATGCCTCACTCTACAAGTTGATTAGTGGATACATAATGACTAGTGTTGATATGTATAAGTTAGGATGTGATGAGGTTCTGCGCTGATGTGTATTAGAACATGAGCATGTGATAATTATGGAGGAAGCACATAGTGGGATTGTAGGAGGACACTATATAAGAAATTTTACCGTGTGAAAGATTCTACTAGCAGGGATTTGGTGGGAAATCATCTACCAGGATTATATTGAGTTTTGAAAGGCTTGTGACCATTTATATTTCATTGGAAAACCTATAAGAAGGGATGAGATGCCATTGTGACCAATAGCTAGTGCTGAACCATTTGAAAAATGGGCAATTCACTTTGTCGGGCCAATTTCACCAACCACATGAAGGACTAGTTCATGGTATATCATTACTTGCACTAATTACTTAACATGATGGGCAGAGGTAGTGCCTATGAAGGATTGCACCGTAATGATAACTAATATATTTTTATGGGAGAACATAATTAGCAAGTATGGTTGTCCTTTAAGCTTAAGTAGTGATAGGGGTATGTACTTTCTCAATGAAATGGTCAGGATTCTGTTAGCAGAATTTATGGTGACCCATCACAAGACTACCCCTTATCACCCTTAGGAAAATGGAAATACTAAGGCATTTAACAAAATACTAAGTCACACGTTGACCAAGATCTGTGACGTTAGACACAAATATTGGGATGACAAAGTATCAGCCATTTTATGGGCATACAAGAAAACCTATAAGAGGTTGAATAAGGCCACAACATTTCAATTGGTGTTTGACACAGAGGATATTATCATCACTACGTATAATTCATATAAGAGGATTGGATGATGAAAAAATTCTGGAAGAGAGGATTTATAAGTTGATGCATTTAAACGAAAGGAGATCACTTGCTAGATGGAGTCAGAAGATAGAAATACAAGACAAAAGGCATGGGATGATCGTCATATCAAGAACAAACAATTTGAGGCAGGATAGATGGTGTTGTTGTATGATTCCAAGTATCTACACCATCATGGGAAGATTAAATTCCATTGGTTGGGACCTTACATCATCTCATATATCCTTGATTAAGGTTCTTTCCAATTACAAACACTAGATGCGACTAGATTACCAGGTCATTTCAATGGGAGTTGGATGAAGCCCTACTATAAATAAGTCTTCTTGGTGTTTGTAAATAAGGCATTATTTCCAGTTATCTTAGAATTTCCCTTTATTTGTTTTTCCTTTCTTGTTCCTTTTTTTGTTTCATTTTACACCTTGTGCACTGCTAACCACATTATTTTTCCAAGGTTGTGTATGTGTAGAGGACCGTACATCTATTTTAGTATGGGGTGGAGTAATGCAAAGAAAAGTATAACCCAATTGTAAAAATTGAGTGGCCCCATAGAAGGAAGTGCATACGATTGAGAAAGCACATGGGGAAACAGTGGATAATGAATTATGGTGTTAAAAAGGCTATAACAAAGACAATGTACAAAGAATGAAGAGAACAAGAAAAAAATGAGGTAGGTGAGGGAAAAAATCAAGTAAAGGGTAGAAGAAGTACCTTCAATGCTCTAGACACATGTATAAGAGTCTTCGGTTGGATTGGATTGGATATTTGTGTGCTAGAAGGTTGTAGAAGGTTTTTCGCGTAGGATTGGGCCCATGGGTAAGGGCGCCCATGGGTAAGGGCGCTTAAGGTTGGCCTTGTGGAAAAATGTGCATTTAATGTTAAGTATGTTGGTAGGTAGTATAGCATTTATTGCTGGATATGAAGCAAACACTTTAAGTATGAAGTGAGGCAACGTTATTATTCTACCTTGATATTATGGAAGTTAGAAGTGCTCTTGCAAACTAGGGCATCTAGAGAGAATTGTACGAAGGAAGAAGAATCCTAGAAAAGTGCACAACTAGAATCAGATCTGTGAATACCAGAGTGGAAAGAGTACATGGGCATAGAGGAGATTTTTGTTAGAAGTACACTGTCTTGTGGAAGAGATTGTTCCTAGTTAGGGTTTGGCAGCTAGGGCACATAAGATAGGAGAAGTTCTTCATAGGAGTGGAGCATTCGAGATTGAGTAGAGTAGTAGATCAGAGAAAGAAGGAGGGATTTAGGTTTTAAACTTGACAAAGAAAACATGACACTAAAGAAGGTGACCATTTCACCAAAGAAACAAGAAGGGTAATGGGTAAAGGAAAACAAACCACTGCCGTCATGTTAACCCCAATGAAGAATGGTATGCATAAATACAATACTCAGATGGAGTATTGCTGGGGAAACCAAGTGGGTTTTCGCACTTGAGAAAAATGGCCATGAGTCAATTACAACCATCAAACGAGCACTATTGAGAAAGAAATGGCATTGGAACTGGTTTGTCCAACTAACAAGAGGACACCAAACAGAATGCCAATATATAGTGACAATGAGGTAGAAGGTAAATTTGGAGAAGGTAGGGATGTTGCAACTATATGAGTTTCCTTATTTTGGACAAGCTCGAGCGGCTATATCAGTGGTTGATATCGTCATGCATTCATGAAGGACCATTTCTATTTTGTAGGCCATAAAATGTGCATAACACCACTTAGTTGATATCAAAGATTCACTGGCTTAATTTGTGAAGGAGAATCCATAGATGATGAATTGGAGGTATAAGGAAACCATCAAGGAAATATGGTATCAGGATTATGAATACCAAAAAGGCTTTATGGTACTTTGAGATCATGTAGAAATTCCTGACCCTATTATGAGGATGGCCGCATGCTTAGTCTACCGAGCTTAATGATCAAGAAAAATGGATGCAAGTAAACAAGGCATGGTTGAATGTATTTTGGAAGATCTCATAATGGACCATCTATAACTTGTACACCTTTATTGCAGATGAGATCGTAAGTATCATGCTAAGGAAGGAGAAAAGTTCTAATGTTCAGAAACATTCCTCCTCACCATCATCTTCTCAGAGATAATGGAGTGCCCGAATGGGCCAGAGAAGTTCGTTTAGGAGTATCTAGAAGAGAAATCCATTTCCCGCGAAAAGTTTTGAGAAGTATACATGTGAGACCATGGCGGCCACTCACAAGGCACGTGCTTGGAAAAGTGGTACAAGTGAATGCGTGATGTATTCAAAGCAGAGTGGAGGACCCCTAGAGTAGTTTCCCATGCTCGTATGGATGGAGAGGTAGAGTTTGTCATGTATATCAACATTTCTGCATTGGCAGGTTTACATTGACAGATGGGACTAAAAGTCCATGGTGCAAGCTACCCTTTTCCTTCACCACGCAATACTTCCAATCAGGAGTCAACCAATTCAAGGAGGTCCAAAAGGCTAAGGTTTGACCGTAGTGAGGTAGACCAAGACCATTGTGAGATGTGCTGAAAGCACGTATACCCTAAGAAGTGCACATACGTGAAGAAGTATGTCTCCCATGAACTACAAGATGATGAAGACTATTGATGCTGCCGATCACTAGAAGGACCACATACAAGGGTATATATGTGTGTAAGGCCTAAGTTTGAGAAAGGCAGTCTACCTGGAGAGTGATGTCTCCATTCTAGAAGACCCCACAGGTTGAGGAAAAAGGCCACACCAAAGAAGAGGGAAAGAGAAGAGGTACAGGAGAAGAAGGCACCAAGTGTGACAGAACACAATGCAGTTTGTGGCACACCGTGAAGTTAGTCAAGAAAGCGCTAAGCCTAAAACTTACGCATGTTTAGAAAGAAGTCCCCAGTCAAGGAAAATACCCCATAAGAAGAGGAATTGAATTATGAAGAGACCCTCACACATGAATAATCTCTAAAGAATATTTCACCTGTTAAGGAGAAGGAAGAATCTCCTATACTAGAATCACCAGTTAGGAAGAAGCTGAAGGTGACATAAGAGGTAGAATTAGAGGAGATAGAAATATAAGATGCCTACATTAGTGATAAGGATGATGAAATGCCTGAAGGAGGTGAATACCATGTGGTATATGATATACATGACTCAGAGGAGGAGGAAGGTGAAGAGAAGTATGGTGAGGAAGATGGAGAGGAGATCGATGAGGAGGAAACAGAGGATCAAGGCAAGGGGGTGAGTGAAGAGGTAATTACCAAAAACCAAGGAAACCCAAGCCTCACCAAGGAACAAATGGAGAATTCCGTGGAGAGAGAAGTGGTGTGCATCAAGAAGGATTTTGTGGAGTAAGAGTTGGGGTAGAGCTCAGATGAAAATTTTAAGGAGATAAAAGAAGAAAGCATTGGGAAGGAATATGGCAGCATGGGTGGGAATCCCAATTCGATGGTAAGCTTCCTAGAAGATATAAGAATAGGAGGGAAGGGTGTGGTGGTGGAAAAAGATCAAGGAATGGGGTACATTAATGATCCTAGTAATATGCTACGTGCACGCTTCCAAAGAATTGTACCAATGGAACAACTCCTGGCTATGTCTTCATTTGATGAAGAAGGCACATATCCTCAAACCATGAAGATGCTATATTGGGAATTCGAGTCCCACATGTATGAACCTGAGTTCAAAGTAAGTTAGAGAGTAGTGATGAAGGTTCCATAAACAAAAGGAGTAAATCCCTATTTGAACGTTCAACAATTATGAGATGAGTTTGTTTACAACTTGTTCAATAAAGTTTCAGTTGAGATTGAGGCCAAACTGTTTGGAAGGAATGATAGAGTGAGATTTCTAGAGGAGGAATTGGAGAAGGAGAAGAATGATCTCATTAAGAAAAGCAAGGACTTGAAGTAGGAAGATATTATTCACACACAATTAAGGTGTGAGCTAAAAGAGGAGAAGAAAAGGGTGCGTGAGCTAAACAAGAATATTTAAATGATTATGAGTGCTATTATTATAACGCATCATGACTTAGTGCCACTCGAGGAAAAAAAAATGAAACAATCTTGAAGTTTCTGGAGGATTTGACACACATAATCATGATGGAAAGGTGTCTATTTTCCTTAGAGTCCACAGACGAAGCACTAGAACACCAAGAGAAAGAAGAAAAGCTAAAGGTTGTTGAGATTATTGCTCGATATACTAAACTCCTTGTCGAGGTAAAGACCGCCATGCAAGTCACAAAAGATGCATATGAAAACTACACTGATAGAGATAGAGTGGTGAGCATCCTAGTCACCATGCATGAAATGGAACTAAAGGAGTTTCAAGAAAAGAATACGGGGAATAGGGAAGAAAGATACAAAATTCTGGCTGAGGTAGAAAAGAATTAAGAAGCTATCGAGACCTTGTAAGGCTCAATCAAAATCCAGTTAAAGGAATTGTAACCCTAGATCACCCATAAGATGGATGCGCTTGAGGATTTGGGAAATAAATTGGAAAGTATTTTTGAAACAATAAGCACTAAAGGGGAGGAATTAAGCTTTGAGGAGGTGAGCAACTCTAGTCAGAGACCTCTGTCAGCAAGTGCAGAGTGAGGTTGACATGCCTGGGAAAAGCTAGTGACAGAAATAGGGAAGGATTTCCCTCTACTCCTTCAATAATAAGCATTTGTTCTCTTTCATTATACCTGTTATTTCATTCCTTCTCCCAATTCTTACATTCCTTCATTCTTTTTCCCACTATTCTAGAGCCCCGCCATTATTTACTCATTGAAGTGAAGTGTTTCCAAGGATGGAGAACATGCGTAGTGTGGGGTGATGTTGGGCCCCCAGAATATTGACTAAGTACAAGAAGGCACATGGGCACACAGTGAGACATATATGAAGAAGGGTGCGCATGGGTTTGAAAGGTGCGTAGGGATAGGATTTTAGTAGGGTTTAGTAGAACATACGGTGACGCACACATAAGGACAAAAAGGGTTTTGAGACTTAGCCATATTTGGCGTTCCGGGTAGCACACGATAAAAGTGTGACCCGTCCATATCATGTAGAGTGGATAAGGTGCCAGCTTGAATAGCTTCATAGGATCAAGAAAGGAATATTCTATCCATGTGACGAAAGGATCTAGAAAGACATCATTGCAAAGAGTAGAGAGATTGGATCAAAGGAATCATGCTCCATTGGAGGACCACATGGAAACTTGGCAACCGATCTGTTATCTCAGGAAGGCATGGCGGTGGAGACTAAAGCTATATATAGAGATGCTCAAGATAGAAGAAAAGGGGCATCAAGAGCACGATCAAGAGGAGTCAAGAAGAGATACCGAGAGATATCAAGAAAGACAAGAAAAGGTGAAGCTGTACAAAAATATGGAGGGTATTCTATGGGTTGGGATTAGAGAGAATAGTAGGAGTGATGGACATATTTAGAGGGATGAGTCTATGTAACCAGTCCTTGTAATATGATGGACATAGTTCAAGTTTCTGATGCATGACTCTTGATCTACATTGTTATATTGGTCCTGTTATGGCTTTAAATGAATGTGATGTGGTTATCTGAAATTGTTAACATGAATATAAGGTTTTGTTCTAAAGTATATATGTTGTTCATGGGCATAAACCCTAGTGTGATTTCCTTCATGTTATGAATAAGATATGTATCCTGTTTGATACTTCTCTTTTGTTATCTGAATAGATGCATTGATATAATAACTCACCCTAAGCTCTCAGAATGAATGCATGGATCCTTTTCATTCTCCTGCACTATAAGTATCTGTCATAAATGATGTGTTCTCACACAGACTCACATAAAGTAGGGGCTCGGTGCACCGTGCATGTGCCTCAAGTGAGCGCCCAACGCCCACTGGGTGATAGGCCGACGCATGCATGGGATTAGAACTGTTGTATCTAAGGGTATAAAAATGACTACAGGTCTAGAGCTAGTACATTCATAATTAAATGGGAGAAACTTTCCTCTCTATATGTAGACAAACATGAAAGGAGAGTTTCCATAGTGACCTCTTAGGAGTAATCCATGACCAGTCCATAAGACTGATTTCAATTTTGTGTGTCAATGATATTTTATTCAACTGACACATGAGTTATTTTGATAATTAATCAAGAAGATGTTTTGTTAGTTGAATGGTGACCATGGCCACTCCATTAAGGATACTAGATTCAGGAAGATGTTGTATATAGCTGAATCTCCAATCAAATTGGTACTGCCCATGTACTTTTCTTGT
This sequence comes from Taxus chinensis, assembly GCA_019776745.2. NCBI lineage: Eukaryota > Viridiplantae > Streptophyta > Pinopsida > Cupressales > Taxaceae > Taxus > Taxus chinensis. Next base: position 401,350,314 of record CM034154.1, read on the forward strand.
GCTACATTAGGAAAGCTAATGTCATTTTCTAAGATAATTGTTGTAGGAAGCTATCCTCAAACATTAATGAGGTAGAATCTATCACCAAAAGTCCAGTATCGTGAGGTTTCATTTGATACCAAGGCCATGTTAAAACTGACTACTTATGATCCACTTTGTGAAATAATTCGTAGCTATGAGAATCCATTTATGGCCTACATTAGAAGTGCATGGGTTAATCACGCTAATAAAATACCATGGAACCGTAGTTTCATGAAAGGCCATGATCTACCTTAAATGGGTTGACCCATCTGGAAGAGCTGCCAACTTCCATATTTCCTATCTGAAAACAGACACACTTGGAACACTTAACCTCTGCCCAGGGTGCATGAAAATCTAGCTCAATAATGCTTTTCCAACTAATAGCTATGCTCTCACAATCTTTAAATTTGTTAGACTCTTAGTGCATAAGATGACCACCTGATAATCCTCCATGAAAGTCTTCTAAATTCATCATTATGCGCCATATTTTCCACTTGTTTAATCAACACATCTCAAGAGTAACACTGGATTCACATCCTTTATAAGTGAAAATATTGATCAACAAGAACGTTAATGGATTTGGATCTACATAATCCTTCATTAGCCTCCTTTTTGTCCTATCCAAATCTTGGGGGAATAATGTCCAGTATGGAGGAAACAAATTATATTGTTTGTCCAACTTTGAGGTAATGAAGGAACAACTATAGCTTGACCAGTTCTCTGGAGCACTGTAAAACATGAGTTTTTGATCATCATCGCTAGTTGTTCACCACAAACCTCTATCCTCTATGACATAGTCTTAGTAGACACTGATGGAATGTCAACATCATAATGGCTATGAATGGCATTAATCCAACCCGTGACTTAGGATCATGTTAAATGGATTTTCTCAAAAGAAACTCTTTAATACTTGGATAATTGAAACCATTAAATGAATCTTGATACGTTAGAAACCAAATGTCCATTGGGATTTTTTTGAGACTTATTATGACTAAGAGGACACTATTCATTCAACAAAATAATACTTTAGCTTGTAATCCTCTTAATCCTTGACTCAAAAAAAGCAATGATGCTACTGGCCAAATTTTCATCATAAGATTGTAATGTACCAACATGGATGACCGGATTGTGCCGATTGCTCATAAACAGCTCTAATAATAATTAAGGTCTTTGAAAAAACATAGATCTAGTAAGTGTCATACTGGCCTTCTTGAGGGATAATGAGATGTTTAAGGTACTTTAAAAGTGTAGACCCAAGAGATTATGTCACGTTTCCACAACATAACTGTTAGCCTAAGACTTATAGATACTATTTAGAAGGTTGTCACTGGATGTACAAAGTACATAATTAATCCCACCTAATTAAAAGGATTATCATTTGATTTATAATTGTATTTTGTATTTCAGTGTATTCATTCTAGCACTTATCCATCCATTTCAGCAAATTATCTCGACATTCTACCCCTAATGTCAGGGCACCCCGGCCTGTACTGGGGCACCCTGGTCTCACTCTAGGTTCCCTGATCTATGAACCTTATCACTCATTTTTTGGATCATTTCTAGCTATTGGTCAATCTTTATCTTTTTCAATAAGGTCTTGGACTTGAAATGGGATTAACTTACAGAAATCTAATGGTTTGATGAACCATATAAACATAAAGTGATAAGACACATTAATGAGGGTCCTAGATCCTAACATCATATGGTTTACTATGCACTCCATCTAGAGTATGCATCCATTACATCAATTAGCATCCACATAGTGCCATGAATCAAGGCTAGGAGATCTAACTATTTAAGGACACACTTCATAGGGGGATGGATTCTATTTTATTCCATGCCCACATACTATTTACATTTTCTATAGATACTATTTCGGGTGAGGTCTACTTCATGTAAGCTGTGAATGACATGAGAGCACCTAGGGCACGCCATACACCCACCCACCAGAACTACATGATGCCGTACGAAATGTAGTGCACATGCTAAGTGATAATTCCACTAGTTTGACGACTAAGGTTAGTTTGACCTATTCATTTGTACTCATGTTTATCTTTTTTTTAGGGTTTAATACATTCTCTTTGCATATGCAGAGTCTATCTTGATTTAGATGGCCATCTCAGTAGATCCAACGTGAAAAATAGTGGAAGGTTCGTGAACCAACTTAGATGACCATACCAGTTGCAGGTTTATGAGCATTTTTGTACAATGATCAACGTGACCATTTGATATTACAGACTAGGGCACCCCGAGGTACCCCAGTACACTCCTAGGCCCCCAGTTACTTTATCATCTTCCAGATCTGTCCTTTGTAGGGTCCCTGAGTGTTTATTTGCACTTCTAGATTTTATGTCTTAGACCCATGGACATTATACGACCATCTACAACAATCAGCTAATCCATTTCGTCTCTACTCTTCTTGCACCAACATCTTAGGGTTTTATTTTGTGTTTAAATTGATCAGGGGATCATTTTTGATTTCGAAATTTCCCTAAACATCCCTCAATGGTGTCAATGCAGAATATCATCTCGATGAGCTTTCCAACGACTGTGAGAATGCGACAAATGGACATCGGGAGTTCTAGTTATGTCTCAGTCAATGTTCGGTCAATGAGAAAGTCAACTCTAGTCTACTGGTCAATATTGGACCAATTGACACTATGGCACGTGGTGAAAAGGAAAAAGGGAGTCATTTGACGAATTGAATACGATCACCAATTTTCCTATCGGGAGCATGACAAGTGGAATACTCGGGATACTATTGACCGAGCTTAAATTATTGTCCATGGAGGGGAGCATTAGCATGCCGTGTCGACTATGGTATTATTGCCGACTTGGTGGGTCCACTTAGCACACCACATTCCAAAAGCCAAACCACTCATCATATTTAATCGATTTATACTATTGAGTATTACAAGTGGACTTCACTGATGACCCACATAATTACCAATCGACCACACATAACAACCAACATGCTATTTACTTGGTAAGTCCACTTACACACCCAATTTCCAAACGGCATGCAATGTATATGCGTGGATAGATATCCACATATATATAGAGGGATGGTGAAGCGGTAGTATGTGGGACAAAACTCTACTAACCACCAACGTGGAAGCTATGACCATGTGGAGAAGGAGGTGAAGTGGTTGATAGGGGGGTGGATAAGCTAACATGTGTGGTTTTGACCACTTCACATATGCGATGGGAAAGGACGGTTAAAGCCTCCAATGGTCCATTGGCCACTAAACCCCAAAATGCATGGGATATACCCCACTTAATCCTTAGCCGCTCTTTTGGGATTTGATCCCATTTAAAATGCTAAGCACCCTATTTGGGATATTTAACCCATTAAAAAATGCAAATCGGCTACCAACATGGGTATTAATCCCATTTCCTATGCAAATCACCCTAAATTTGGAAATTTTATCCCATTAATCTCTATGCTACGGGCTGATGGCTAAGGTTTAAATATAGCCTTAAGGATTATATGGAATGCATATTTTAAGGGCCCTAAATTTTGTATAAATAGGGAACCCATTCTATTGTAATGGACACACATTAGACAAAGCATATTATTTGTTAAGCTTATTTGTGGGATGTGTCCACAAGTATTGTCTATTGGCCTATTATTTTAGGCAATAGTAGATGAAATATTTGTGATTGGGAGTAAATTATAAACTACCCAATAGGCCCATTGAGCCACACCAATTACTTACAAATCCTTGGATTCTCGACCGGAGTGCTAGCTTCGCATTGATAGTGTCGGGAAGGCCGATTGAAGCCGAAGGAGATTGTGCATCAGGAAGGTGAAGAACAATTCGACTGATCATCAGAAGGTTTTCGAAGAACTGGTGTACTGATGGGCAAGTAAAATTCCATTAGGTTTTCTTGTGAAAGTACTATTGTAAATTATAAGTTTTGACTAGTGGAGCGGTTCGACCACGAACTCAGAGACATAGGCAATTGCCGAACTCCGTAATCAATCTTTTTGCAATTGTCTTTGTTGTCTTGCATTATTTTAAATTGATTACTTAAAAGGAGTAAATTATCAGAAAATTATTTAAAGCCTATGAGGGTCCGAGATCAGGTAGTACTAATTTGATTATTTTCGGATCATGTTTGGTATCAAAGCTGGTAATCAACACCTACAAACTTGCGAATCTCCGATTGCAAGTTTGGTATCAGAGTTGGTTTAGCTTCATATTTGTTTTTCAATAAATCTGATTAATAGAGTGATTTGTTCAAGATTGGTGCAGTTGGTTCAATTTGTGTGAATAGGGTACAAGTGCACTGTGGGAAAGATGTCTAAACAGGCAAAGCTCAAGGAAATTAAAGCTTATAATCACTAGATCCATGAAGATAAATCTCTCTTGTGATCCATGTATTACTCCCTAGAAGAGGAGAATGCTCATTTGAAATCATAACTGCAAACCAAGGATGAGCTCTTGGCAAGGTTGTAGTGTGGTGATCAGAGGAAGGAAATACCTTCAACTTCAGATGCAGTGACCATGGCAGATGATTGCACTATAAGTTGTTCACCAATGGGAATATTATTCTTCCTCCCATTTAGTTTCAGATTCAGGTAATGAAGTCTTTGGTTTGTTTGAAAAGCATACTAGAGGCATTGGATCCAAGTTACTAGATAAAATGGGATTTGATGGAAGAGGCCTTGGTAAAAATGGCCAAGGTATTGCTAACCCAATACAGGTCGAGGATTGTCCTCATTTTGCAGGTTTGGGTTATCCTAGTGCAGGAATGGAAATTGGAGAATGCTCCAAGAATGCTGACGAGAGATAAGCTTTCTAAAAGCAAAGAGAATACCCCACTAGTCCTGTAAGAAGACTCTAAGTAGGAAAGTTGCGCTTCATCATCACAGGCAGGATGTGGTAAGAGAAATCAGCAAAGAGGTAATGAGATTCCACCTCCAGTTTCTTACCATAATCGTAAGAACAGTAAAACTTCTAATCCACTTTTTCAGCTTAAGAAGTATGGTTATGATTTTCAGAAGATGTGGAATTGCATTTCCATGTACTTTTTTGTGGATTGCATAATCATTCAGTGGACTAGATTCTGGAAGAGAAGGACACTTGATGAAGAAGTTGATGCCGTTCATCAGGAATAAGGCAAATTAGAAAGACCAATCTCGTCATGTAGAGTCAAGAAATGGCAGAAAGAGTTCCTCATCCCAGAAGAAGGAGATTAAGAGGAATTTTTGTGCTCATTGCCAAAGGAATGGGCATCGAGTGGAAAATTGCTGGAAACTACATCCATCTCACCATCAGAGTAATGGCAGGCCAAAGATGGAATGGAGGCCTATTGCAAAGGCAAAGGTAGTTTCTACTCAACCACTAGTTGACAACGTCAACCCAGGACCAGGTAATACCTGAAAGTGAAAGTCCTTTAAAATGGGTAAGTCAACAATTTTTCAATTATATATTACATAATTCAGATTGATGAATCGTATGCAGTATTAAGTTTGGAGATCAGATTCTATGAGGAAATGCTGAGAGAAAGGTTTACAATACTCAGTGGATTTTCTTACTTAGAAAATTTGATTAATGCTCCAAACATATCTCCTAATCAGCGTGGTGAGTACCTGTTACAGCTTGGATACAAGATTTAACTCATATAAATCTTGGAGATTGATCTGCCATTTGTGTAGATAATAGAGTTCGCAGAGATCAGCTCGGAACTTCATTATGTGTAGAGGCATTATGACTCATGCAGCAGAATGGTAGCTGAATCACCATTGGAATTGACGTCGGGTCGAAACTTCATTCTGTGTAGAGGTATTGTGACCGTGTAGATAGAGTGATAGCTTGATATTAGTGTGTCAACAACGAGGAGCTCTCAAAGGATTAGCTCAGAAATGTCATTCGGTGTCAAGGCATTGCGACTGACACATACGAATAGTAGCTGATCAACAGAATTAGCATCGTGCATTGGAGGCTCAAGGTCTACAGAGGCTTAACATCATGCATCGGAGGTGTTGAGGTCCTGTAATAGACTTAACATCATGCATTGGAGGATTGAGGTCTTAAAAGAGGCTTAGCATCATGCATCAGGAGGCATTGAGGTCTATAGAGACTTAGCATCGTGCATCAGAGGCTCAAGGTCTTGTAAGAGGCTTAACATCATGCATTGGAGGCATCGAGGTGTGTAACAGAATAGCATCATGTATCGGAGGCTCGAGGTCTTAAAAGAGGCTTAGCATCATACATTGGAGGTGTGAGGTCTGTAAAGGGACAAGGTCATTGTCTATCACCGACATCAGATCAATCAAAGCTCTACGTAACATGGAGTTCCTTCAAACCATTTTGGATTTTGTGGAATCAACTTGGAGCCAATAGTTGTGTTATAGAGTCAATGAAGATACTTGTTTTCATATATATGGAAGCTTAGCACCACATAGAAGGAGCGTTGAGGTTTCATTCAGAAACTTAGCACCATAAAGCGGAGGCGTGGAGGTCTTCTTTGGATATCAAAGTGGCGTAGCGGAAGTGTCACGGGCCCATAACCCAAAAGTCCTAGGATAAGAGAACAGAGTTTTCAAAGTGAGAAGGTTGGAGGAGAAGACCTAAGGGTCTACTACAGAAGCACTTTCGAGGTGGTAGCAGAGTTTTTCAGATTCAGGACAGTATGGAAGCTTTTTGGGGACAAAAATCCTTTCTTAGTGGGGAGGTGTGATCAGGGCATCATTTTCTATTTTGAAAGTTCCCTAAACATCCTTCAATGGTGTCAATGTACAGAAGATCATCTTGAGATAGCTTTCCAACGACTGTGAGAATGCGACAAACGGACATCGGGAGCTCTAGTTATGTGCCGGTCAAAGTTCAGTCAGCAGGAAAGTCAACTCTAGTCAACTAGTCAACATTGGACCAATGGCACTGCAACACGTGGCAAAAAGGAAAAAGGGATTCATTTGTTGGTTTTCAATCACCGGTCTTTGATGAGCGTAAAAATGGTACACGGGAACAAGAGGCTCAACTTTTGTTATGGAGGGGAGCCCGGCCACCGTGTGGACTATGGTATTATCACCAACGTGGTGGGTCCACAAGCCACCACGTGGCTTGCCACCACTCATCAAATTCGCTCGATTTTCCTATCAGGAGATGACAAGTGGAATATATACTATTGACCGAGTTAATTATTTTCCATACCACATGGTACATGGGTCGAAATTATATTTACTTGGTAAGTCCACTTACACACCCAATTTCCAAATGCCATATATATATGCAATGTGTGTGAGTGAGAGTGTGAGTGTGAAGTGTGTGTGTGTGTGTGAGTGCAAATGCCAGTGTGTGTGTGTGTGTGTGTGTGTGTGTGTGTGTGTGTGTGTGTGTGTGTGTGTGTGTGTGTGTGTGTGTGTGTGTGTGTGTGTGTGTGTGTGTGTGTTTGTGTGTGTGTGTGTGTGTGTGTTCAAACATTAGTATAACCACATAACTCTCCTAACCACCAACATATGCTATGACCATGTGGAAGGTGATGAAGTAGTTGTTAGGGGGCTTAAAGCCATGCATGGTATTAATCCACATGGAGATGGGGGCGGTTATGCCTTTAATGGTCCATTGACCACTATAAAAATGCATGGAAAGGCTTAATTAAACCTAAACTATTATCCCACCACCCTATTTGGGATATTTATCCCATTAAACATGCTTCTCCACCAACATGGGTATTCAGCCCATTAAAAATGCAAACCATCCTATATGGGTATGTGATCCCATTAATTTTGCTACGAGTGAGGCTAAGGTTTAAATATAACCTTAAGATAATATGTATTGCATTTTTTAAGGGCCCTAATTTTTGTATAAATAGGGAACCCATTCTATTGTAATGGACACACATTAGTCCAAGAAGCTTATTATTTTTTAAGCTCATTTGTGAGATGTGTCAACAAATATTGTCTATTGGCCTATTATTTTAGGCAATATTAGATGGAATATTTGTGATTGGGAGTAAAATGTAAACTACCCAATAGGCCCATTGAGCCACACTAATTACTTGCAAATCCTTGATTGTCGATCAGAGTGCTAGTATTGCATTGATAGTGTCGGGAAGGCCGATCAAAGATGAAGGAGATTGTGCATCAGGAAGGTGAAGAAAAATTCAAATGATAATTGAAAGTTTTCAAAGAACTGGTGTATTGATAGGCAAGTAAAATTCCATTAGGTTTTCTTGTGAAAGTAGTATTGTAACTTACATGTTTTGACTAGTTGAAGGGTTCAACCACGAACCCAGAGATGTAGGCAATTACCGAACTCCTTAATCAATCTTGGTGCAATTGTCTTTATTATCTTACATTATTTTAAATTGATTACTTAAAAGGAGAAAATTGTTGGAAAATATTTAAAGCCTACAAGGGTCCGAGATCAGGTAGTAATAACTTGATTATTTTCAGATCAGGGAGGGCAGAGCTGTTTGAGATCACAATGGAACAATATCCAAGTTGTGGGACCTTACGCACTTGAGAAGGATCTCCGGAGGAGGCTAGTTTCTCTATCTATTTCTATTGCTACTGCTAATCCTAGTGCTAAAAGGGGAAACTAAGCTAATAAATGCCAAAGGACTAGTGATATAAGGATAACATGAAGGAAACTAAACTAAAAGGCGATAACACTAGAAAAAGAGGGTTGAACACTATCTGTTCTGAGTGAGAATGAAAAGGGAGCACATGAAAGGAGGCTAGGCATGAATAACACAACTGAAAAACACATTTACCAGATCATTCTCATGTAACCCAACTAAATAAGGAACTGCAAGGGACGTGAAATGGCACAACAAGAACACAATACAAAAGAAAAGGAAAGAAGAAGGAATGAAAACACATTAGGAATGAGAATAGTCACAAAATGATGCTTATATTACTTCCAGAAATGCATAGAGTTGTTATAATGGAAAAAGAGGCTAATATCCACATGCATGAGCTAGATCTAGATGTCTATAACTCAAAATACATAAAAGATGAAGTCCTTAGTAAAGTGCGTAAGGATCCAAAGTGTTAAACATTAAAAATGATCCCAAATCTTACATTTATAGATGAATCCATGGAATAAGAAGAGAAGGAGGGAAAAACCAAATTTGAAATGTAGCCACCAATAAGAAACATTCAATGCCTGCAAATCCACCTACAAATCTATCAAATGCACTTCCCTAAGAAAAGGAAGGAGGGTGGATCATATCAAATCGTTTAGCTAGAGCAATAAGATCTGCTCATCAATGCTTAGAAAGATGTTTTCCCATTTCTCACCTACCAGCTACACCAAGAATTTGAATTTGAATGTCTAACACTATAGCCTAAATAAGCAGCTATCTGATAAGTCTGGGTACACCTTGATTAGAACTTTGAAGCAAAAGATATGGCTATCAGATGTTTTTAAGAGTCATTGGTGCACACAAAACACATGGCGCATGTAGATCAGTTGAAATAATGGCCAACTATGTAAATGTTTTATCATTTCTGCCACATGTCACTCATTGATTTGTTGCAAGGATCAAACGACCTATTGACGCACTTTGACGGGTTACACATGGCACACTTAAGAATGTTAAAGGATGACATGCCACAAAATGGCATAGAGGAGGGCACAAAGGTATGAACATGGAAGAATGAGGCATGAAGAGAAGGCAGGAGGGAGGCGTGCTCAATGTGCATGAGAAAATAAAGCAAACTAGTGAGCAGAGAACACATGGTAAAGGCACAATCATTACAAGATGATGTGTAGGTGCCGAGAGGGCGAGGGACTTAACTAATTGAAGCACATGTAAGGAATGTACACAGGGTGAACGAATGTCAGGAAGAAGGTGAATGCACATAATACACACATAAGGGGAAGATGGAATAAAGAGGATAAGTAAAGGAAGGGAATAATGGGAAGCATGCAAGGGCACATGAGGAAAAGAAAGGAATGCACCAAGGGATCTTGAGTGCATGCAATCTAAAGCTAGAAGATGTATACAAGTTATCTAAATAACTAGGATAGTTATCTGTATTACAATAATTTTAGTCTCCATGTTAAAAGAGAAATGACACATAAACTTTTCAACTAGCATGGGCCATGTTGCAATCATTTCCTTATGTATGTGGAGAAATCATTCTAACGCCTGCCCTCTTAAACTACAAAGGAACAAATGTATATGATATTTATCACTAAAATATACTTCCTATCAAGCCATGTAGAAGTCTTTAATATGATCATGAGGATTGAATTTACCTTTATATTTGTCAAATTTAGGAAAATCATAGTTTTAGGGAATGAATCTCGTAACATGTCTCTGTCAAATAGATACAAAAATATTCCATCATATTGGTACTTTTTAGTATGACCTACCTTACTCTCCTAGATAGTTGTGAGCATGTTATTCATGGATTACAACTATTGTGTAATAAGTTTTTGTTTCATAGGGTATGATTGTCTATTCACTTGAGTAACCTTCAATGTTTCATCATCGTAAGGTTCGGTGAGAAATTAACTAGATTTGGTTTTAAGTTTATCCTTATGCGTACCTTTGTTCGAGCAATCTATGTTCACTAAATTTTTACCAAGCTTCAAGATTTATCTTTATATAACCTCTTCTTTGGCTTGAGGATCATCTTCTTCATCATATTTAGGAGGAGGTAACTCCTTGTGTTTACGTTCAATCTTAACTTTGCATGAGGCTTTAAAGTACGGTCTCTGAGAGCCATCAATTTTTTTTGGACCTTCACTCTCAAAGTTAATATTATGGACCCCAGCACTGGAAGCGTATCCTTTGTCAAAAGGATTATCCATGTCGATAAGGTGAGGTATTTATGGCTCTTCCACTTCTAGGTTAAGGGTTTTGATATCCGCTTCAATCTCTTATGGTAATTTGGCTCCTAGTTCTAGGACTCGTGTGACTAATTGATCTCTATTATAGTATAGGATTTCATCAAAATGAGAGAGATCAAGGGTGTGTTGCTCTTTTGATGAATCAGAATCATCACCTTTATGGTCAATTAATACTTCTATGTTTTTAACCCCTGAAAAGAGGGAACCCAAGTTGTGACCACTAAAGGGATAGTTCGATCCAAAAGGATTTAGATCTAATTCATGTTCAACTCTCTTGGATGAAATTTTGTGATAGGTGGCATCACTAGTCTCATCTATACTAGGTTTTTTCTAAGTGTAACAAAGATGTAACAAACCTAGGTGTAACATGGTATGAGTTGTGTAAAGTCTCAATGTTTTACTAATCAATGTTTTAATGAATAACGGGTCAAATAATCCAATGCTCTATCCTAGATATAATTCTATGCAAACTGTTATCACGCAAGGAATAATCATGTAAGCCTACAAGTAAAACTATCAATCAACCAACAATTTACACCCTATGTTTGTCAATGGTAGTTTGACGTATAAATGATAAAATCAATGTTAATTCTTATGTCAAGTTCAAGCTAAACGTGGCATGAGTATTAAAAAATGGTAGATGCGACTCACACTCAAAGGATACTACGAAAAGTTTAGAAACAAGCAAGACCTAAGTCCTAAAAGGTAGAAATTATGCACGTAAGGAACACAACAATACTACTAAGGTACATTAACCAAGTTTCAATAGAAAGCAAGGTTTTAACACTAAAATAATATGGATACGATACAAAAACAACATAATCACCATTTTTCAAGGTTTGAGGCAATGTTTGAAACAAGAGTAAGTGTAAGTATACTAAGGATTTATTAAGATGTAGGTAGTGTAATGCCACAATTTGGACACTTGGATCCCATTCACAAGGAGTGAGGCATAAGTATCATAATTGTGTTGATACAATTTGAACAACATAAAAACCATAAGGGAGATCAAAAGGTGAATCAAGCCTAACTACGTTGATAATATGTCTCGATATGGTTTTGAGACATAGGGCCTACTAGAATATGATGACGTACCAATAAAAATTTCAACACTTGCATTCCGAGATTGCAATGTAATCAAAAATTTTGTTTTCATGCAAGTAGAAAAAATAAGTGGTGGACATGATTATTATAGTGGTATCCACACAAGTTGTTCCTCTTTTTTCCCAAATGGGAAACTAGATAAAAAATGTGTAAACCAAGTGTTGATGAAACAAACTAAGTATAACTTCATTAGATTTTTGGCTTACCTTAGGGTAAGTAAAGAACTATGAAAAAGTGACACGTCATAGGTATTGTGATGAATAACACTTAGTTTCAACTTATATGGACTCTCCCCTTGATTGAATAACAATGTTTTTAATCCTATTAAGTCATCGCTTTGTGAGAGATCTATAAAACATGATGAATTGATATGGAAAAGTGGGCTCCTAAAAAATATGGATTTCTTATGTGGTTCACTCAACTAGGTACCAAAAACACCCTCTGCAAACTCAATTTACTAAGACAATCACATGGACTAGTCTTGGATTATCTCATCTTTACTCCACCCCCTTCAAATACAATGAGAAATGAATGCATTCATGTGTATCTTTCACTGGGGTCACAATGGAGAATTTTTTGGTGCTAAAATCACAAATGAAAATCTAGCCAAGTGGGTAAGTGGAACACTTCCTATCTCATCCACAAGGTTCCCTCTTGTGTGGACTACTTTGGGGTTCCTAGGACCACCCCCTTTGTTGTAGCCTAAGGCTTATGCCAAGGGAGTTATGTCCTAGTTTAAAGTGGATGGGGTGTACCCTTATCCGAACCTACAAATCAAGTGTGTTGAATATGGTGTTTGTTTTATCTTAGGATATTAACGTGGTTTTATTTGCACGCTATTAGGTGACCTATAAGAAAAGATTTAGTCTTCGTTTAGAATCTGATTCTTTGACACACGATATTTGGTCCTACAAACAAAGATTAGTAATTTTCCAAGTGATGAAATCATCATATAAAGGAGTCAGAATGCTATTTTTTATATCCCAGTTCATCCTAAGATGTAAGGAAATAGCATACAAAACAAAATACCTCACTAATCTTGCAAAAATGGAAAACACTCAATTAAATTGTGAAAAGTAATTTCTTATAACAAAATTTGAAGTTATTTCCCTTAAAAAACTTAATTAAGTGTTTGTGAAAGCATAAAGAAGGTATTTGAAACATTTTTTATTCCCAATATCACCTAGATGGTGAGAGGGAAGTTCATACATGCTTCAAAACCTTATAAATAACAATGCAACATTCAACAAACTCAACTAAGTAAAGTTAGCACAAAACTACAATGTTATCAAGATAACCTACAAAACCACTGATTAGTATCAACAAAAACCTACAAAATGTCAAAAAATTCAAAGAATAAAACCCCTGCAAGTAGTAGAACAAAGCTTGGTTTTAAAAAATAACACGTGCACACCCTTTATGGCATGTGCATGCTCCTAGCAACACTTGCGCCCCTAAAATGATAAGTGTACAAATCTGTGGAAAAGACATGGAGCAATTACACTTGTGTGGGATGAATAACACCTACACATTATTTTAAGCATATGCGTATGACCATAAGCATATGTGCGTCCAACGTAAAAATCTAGTTAATACAGATATTTAATAAACTCTTGCACTTCCCGAGAGACGTATGCATGTGTATGCAAGTATATGTGCATTGTTCATGACATGTGCACAACTCTGATATAAATATTTGATAGGGAGTCAAAAATATAGGGAAAAAATGTGTAGATAGGGAAACATATGCACTTCTGTAGGGACAAGTGTGCATGCTTTAAAATAGGTGTGTGCACTTTTTGACGTATGTGCACCCATCCAGAATACCTGCGTGCGGGCCTGAAAAACCACAAAAATGATGATAAATAGAAATCTAAAACTACAAGTAGGTTAGATTCTTTCCTTTTAATTCATTTTCTAACGTAAACCCATTAAATAAATATGCAAAAGGGAGATTTACTACCTTTAATATTATCAAAAGCTTGAAACTACACTAGTTAACCTTCAAAATGCATGAAAATGGTTAGAAATTGAAATAAAAAGCTTTAAAAAAAAATTCTAGAGACCATGTAATAAGGTCCCACTGGGCATGCCATATGTGAACATGGGCGAGTTAGAAAATCTATAGAAATGAGGCTAGATCACTAAACAATCCCCAAATATTTACCAAAATCAACTATGGACCATCAAGATAAGAGATAAACAAGAGCTACTTCTATGCATGTACTATAACTTTGAAACAAGCATCAAACTAACACATATATGGCACTTTCTACTCTTTGAATGCTATAAAATATGAACATATGAAGATCCTAGCAATAAAATTTGATTATTTGATGCTCAATGGTTTAAGAGTGAAGGCTCACCATGACCATATGGTTCCCCTCATTTACTCAAGCTTGAGTTTGAATATGAAATGGAAGTTAATAGCTCAATAACAATGAATAAATTCTCTAATCCTATTTGCCTATAGTTTATGTTAGAAGGAGGAAAGTGTTCTTAGAAAAGTGAGGGGGGTAGATGTCTATTTATAGTTTTCCAATTTCAAGAAAGGGATGTTTTGGATGCATGTGGGACAAAAGGTAAGTCCAAAAACCACTTTAGCAAGTCAAAGCAAGATTTGACTAGGTTTAGAGACTAATTAATCTCTTAGGGTTAATTAGGGGTCACAAGTAGGTATAGTAATATTTCTGGAGCATCTAGAGGTGGGTTTTATAAATTTTGGATGCGTTGGAAGTGGGAGCTAGCTAATAAGAAGATTAATTAGTCAACTGTAAGATAATAATCTTAATCAACGTATAATGGTCAATTAAGAGGAATTTAAGGGAAAATGAGTCTAATTGACGAAGTATCATTAATTTATAGGGAGTAGAATAAGTAGGAATAATATTGCCTTGATCAAACTATAGGTGTTTATAAGAAGCCACAACCAAACGATAACTCTTGAGATGCAAATAAGGATTTCCCGTGCCATCAAAACATGAGAAAGTAAGCATGATGAAGATATTAGGGAAGGAAGAATTGTGAATCTTATCAGGAATATTATTTTCATGAAGGGAATTATTGTTAATAGAATCATAATAGGCTCTACTCTCAAGGGTGAGGGTATGAACTTGAGATTTAAAATTACCGACATCATGCATGAGGGATATGATATATAGTGAAGGAATTGTTAGATAATGGAGAGGAAAATTAAGGGCTTGGATATTTCCATTGAGAGTGATCATGGGAGCTTAATAAGGGTGAGTGGATGTGGAAGGAGGAGAAAATCATGACAAATCTACAAGAATATTAGGTGTATGCTATCATGGAATGCTATGTTCAGGAGATATAATAAGAGGTGGATTTGGGGTGGAAGTTGAATCATCATGGTCAACATTGGAAATTAATTCTGAAGTAGAAGAAAGAGGAGTAGTAAACTTATAATCAACATTATTAATATAAGAAACATCATTACTAACATGTTCATGGTTAAAATCATAATCGCAATCATTATCAGTCATATTTTCACAAGAAAGGATTTCATCAAGATAATCATCAACATATAAAGAACTTGTCAGAGTGTTAGCATCAGATTTATACTTACAATCATTGGAATCAAATTCAAAAGCAGGGAGAGGAGGAGAAAGAGATTTACATTCATCTTTAATATTAATAGGAATATCATCATGCATATTTACATTGTGATTATCAGAAGTAGAAACCATGGAATCTATAGTTTTGCAAGAAATAACTTCATCATGTAAAGAATCTAAATTAATGCTATCATTTTCCATAGTAGAGGAGGAGGAAGAGGAGAGTTAAAATATGGGAATGGGAAATGAGGGAGAACATTTTCATGGGAGACTATGCAAAAATTAGTGGTTTTGTAACCAACAGGAAAGCTTTTTTGGAAAATAAGGAGTTGCTTGAGGATTACATGATCATAACAGGGATTACGCATGAGGTCACACAATTTAGCTTTGAAAGTGGCATTGTCAAATACTGGTTGCATACGAGTATGGGTCATATCATGCTTGGGAGGTGGGAACCTCTTTTTATCCATGATGGTTTTAGGATATTACGGAAATGAGTTTAAAGAGAAGTGGGTTCACCAAATGATTTAATTAAAATTTACTATTAAATCTTATTTTATAATAACTAAAATGTATAAATATAATAAGATCTAGTAAAATACAAATGCTAAGTACTTAAGGAATGCAAGACTATAAGAAAATGAGAGAGATAAGTGACTTCATTGATTTATGTGCAAATTGTAGGTGATTCAGGATTGTGCATATATTGGATCTAGAAAGAAATGATGTCACATGAAATTGTCAAAGGTTCTAGAACTCTACACTGATCTAGATAGGGGAACCCATATGAGGATAGAGGTTCTTGGGAACTGGTGGCTAGTTCTAGGCACTGGAAAATGTGTGAATATTTGGGATTTCCTTCATTTATGGGTCTGAAGGTTGTAGCTATAATTTTTGTTTTTTCAAATTACCTTCACTATTAGGATTTCGACCATAAATGCACCTATAAGAAAAACCTTAGTTACTTGCACAATCTCATAGACACATCAAATATGAATGAAAAATGTAAAATGTGAAGTCAGAATGACCCCAACAATCATCCAAAGAGAGAAATTATTACCGATCTATACACTAAATTCCATAGTCCATGTATTTTTATGTGTTTATGTGTAAAATAGTGTCCTTAGGTTTCCGTCATGCCAATGATGCCAAGAAAGTGGGATATAACTAGATGAGAAATAAAAATGTGTGATATGGAATTCAACACTTCCCCTTCTTATCCAGTGTATGAAGCCATAAAATGTAATCCCTTTGATGGTAGTGATAGTATTTAGATGTGATTTCCCCTTTGAATTGTTAGCCAAAATAATAGTATGTATGTTATGTATATATATATATATATATATATATATGGATATTTGTTTTAATTTTGACACTAGTGACACAAAAGGCCGACTATGAAGGTGGAATAAAGATAAAATAAGAGAAAAGTCCAACCATAAATGCCAAAACGTGTAAAAATAAAAAAGAGGACGAAAGCACCTAGAATGGACCCAAGCACATGGGCGCTAGTGTCTAGAATGAGCACTAGTAACCTGAGATAAATGGTGATTGATGTGAACAAACAGATAGACAGGAAACCCTGTGACCTGATGATAAACATATACATAAATGACAAATATGAGAGAGAAGTACACATCAAAACATTAAAATATAGATGGACCAGATATGGTTTCACCAGTGAATACTTTTCTTGCTCAAGATCCATGTATATAAATAATATAATGATGACATAGTAAAATAGTAATATGTGCATGACTTTATTTTTACATAGATAACCATGATTGTGTAGAGTCTTTTAAGAAAAATGATACACATGAAGCACCCATTAGTATGTTAGAAAGATAAATAATATGTCAAAGCATGTATAGATCAATGAAAAGTAAGTGATAATAACAAGAAGTAGAAAATATTGTAACAATAGGACATGTGATGTGTAGTAGGAGAGTAACAAAGGTAGATGCCCCTAGGAGCCTTAGTGGGACAGGTAAAGATAAGTGTCGAGCATCATGAATCATTTAAGAATTAGTAAAAGTGCTACATTCACCACAAGATACCACATGAAAGTGCATGTGTGTAGAGAAGTAGATAATGACATACTAAGTATCCAACTAGTAGGAAACAAAGTGTAACTTGTAAATAATATAAGCTAACAAGAGTAAATGCAATAAGATGTGTAGATGATATGTGAAAGTAATGAAGTATTGTGATAAGGAATATGTGAATATGGGAGGTGTCATGTTTCCCTCCAATGGATGTGTTTTCCATGGGGTTCATTTAGGAATTTCACCCTTAACAGTCAAGTATGAACTGTAGAACAAGAGTGCATCATCAGGTAATGAGTGTATTGTATCTATTTGAGATTGCATGCTAGAAAATATTTATCGTGAAGAACATAGCGTGAAGTGTAGAAAATTAGCTAAGAGTAGAAAATAGAGACATAAAATGGTGATGGAGGGGGAGAATAAAGTGTAATTCCCCCAAACTGTGCAAAAGATGGAAAGATATCCAACAATGGAAAAGAGTGAGGGCTCATTATTTGGTATCCAAGAAAGAGAAGGCATGTGCCCATGGTCTAGGACTAGTGGTGTAGGAGAGTAAATACATGTATGTGAGGGAGACTGATGTGGTAAAGGAGGTGGAGAAAACCTATAGGAATGGGCTACCTAGGTAGGGGACATAGAATGAAGGAGTGGACTAATGGACCAGCGAGGATGATGGGGCTACGATGTAGGTTATGTGCAAATACGAGAGGTAGTTACAAAGATAGATGTATCATTGAGAGGTGTAGGAGGCCTAGATTCCATGAGTGGGGTTGAAATAGAGGTGAGAGTGGTCCTAAGTAATGGAGTTCATATTGTAATACCTTTGATGGTGAAAAATTGTTTGTTATGAATGAACTTAAGACATAAGTGGAGCATGGAAAGGATAGCCTATGTAGCACGAAGCTAAGGGAACTAAGACCATGTCGTAACCCTTGATTTTATATGTTATGAGGAATGTTTTTAGTATGCAACAGTAACATGAAGTATGACACATCCGTAAGAATTAGGGACTGGAAATGTGATTTTAGAAGTTGGAAAGTTTATATCTAGTAAAAGTGCCACAAAGCATGCATTGGAAAGTTCCAAGGGACGGACCATAGTATTATTGACTATATGAGTACCAATAGAAGCATCGATATGCAATGAATTAGAGGAAAATGTAGCATCATAATCATGATATGAGAATGTAATAAATGGTGGTGGCATTTCATCTGTAGAAATGATAAAGTCAAGTGGTGTCGATGCAGGAGGAGGAACAACATGATATGCACAATTTACAGATGAATCAATAATTGGTTTTTCGTGTTTAAATAATGGATCATTGAATATTTTAAGCTTTTTATTATCATTTATGGGTTTATAAGTAGACAATTTTGGGAACTTGATTACATTATTATCAATAAGATATTGAATGATATGTTTGAGCTTAAAAAAATGATCAGTAAAATTTCCATTGCATTGGTGGTAATCACAATGTGCATTTTCATTTTAGTTACAGCCACATGGTCAAGAAGGATCTAGATTGAGGAGTGGAGGGAGAGTAATTAAATCAATTTCAATGAGTTATGGCAATAAGAACCAAGGTGAGTAAGGTATCTTAGTAAAAGTGTGCTTCGTGGGTTACAACTAAAGCTTGGCTAACATAGAAACAACATTGATAATGAATTTAAAGTTGGTATGCTTAGTGGATGGTTTGAATGCGGATTTAGCTTGAAAATTTTTGAAAGATGAGGAGGAAGAAGAATCATAATACATAAATTTTCTCATAGATAATAGTTTTTTTTCACATAATTTGAGTATCTTGCATAGTTGATCAAAAGACAGATAAGTCTCGAAAATGACACTCTCTTGGACAGAGGGTAAGATAATTTAAATGAATAGATCTTGCAATTCTAAATCAACAAGGACATTGGTCATTTTGGAAAGGTTTTTCTTATAGTGTAAGACATAGTTTGGAATATGCTCATTGGATCCTTGTTTAACCTTAGCTAGTTGTGTGTAGGATATCTTAATGTTGATATTTATAAAAAAATGTTACCAAATGGACAAGTAGATCATAGAACCATCACATAGAATATTCATGTAATATTTGACAAAATAATTTAGCCAATAATGTAAGGTTATAAAAATATTCAAGACATGTAACATGGAAGGAGAAAAGGTTCTCCCGAGAGTTTTCATGACCATTAAACATAGAAAATTTAGGTGCGGTAAAGTTAGGAGGAAACAAATAAGAGGAGATGACATGTATAAAAGGGATATGACGGAGGAGTGAGGAATCTAGAGATGGAGATAAGGATGAAGAGGCTTATTGCAATTGGTGAATTTGAGTTTACAAATCATGGTATAATGAGGCCAAGTCATGGGTGTCTAAAGAGGAGGTATGTCATGTGTGAGAAGTAATAGGGAGGGTAAAGTGATTTGTAGGAGTAGGCATAGAAATGGGGATAATAGATGTAGGTGAAAGAGTGGTGGTGGAATGAAGATTAAGTGTCACAATAGGAAGAGAAGTATCATTAGATATGGGAGGGTTGCGTGTAGCTAACTGCGTGGCTTCATAATGGTAAGTGAATAGTCTGATATGTAGGTCTTGAGGGTGTTCATCAATATGAGCCTAGATATCATGAATATATTTGTAGGTAAAGGGTTCATATGTTTCAACTATAGAATAAGATTAGAATAATTCCTTAAAGTAAGGTAGGGTTTGAGAAAATGAGTTCACCAAATGATTTAATCTAAATTGAATTAAACCTTAATACTATAGTAACTTACTATAACCAATGATATTCAGGTAAATATATAGTAGTGCACAAGAAATAAGTATTCCAAGATGTAAAACCCTAAGAAAATGAGAAAGGGAGATGAATTAGTTATTTCTGTGAAACATGAGAGTGCTAAGGACTGAGTGTCTACTAGATCTAGTTGAAAAAAATGTTGAACTGGCTCGATGAGGGTTCAAAACCCTAGGAATGTGAGGGACATAAGCACCCATAGGAGGATAGGAACACCCCTGGCACTAGTGAGTGACTTGGGCACATGTGTCTACTTAGATTATTAGAGTTTGGTCTTCTTTGGGTCAAAGGATTTTCTCTATTAATATCTCTTTGTCACTCTAGTTTTTCTATAAGATCATCACTCATACATGTAACCTTTAGAATAGATAACTAGTTGCACATGCCCACAAACCACATACAATATAATTAAAAAAGATACAAAATGTGGATTTAGACTTACCCTGAAGGTCACCCAAAGAGTGAACTTATGACTAAACACTGCGCTACATCTCAGACTCCATATAGTTATATGTGCTTGTGTGTGTAATGATGCACGTGGTTTCCCTAATGCAAGTTACATGATGATAACAAGATAGATCTAGATAGTTCAAAGTATGTAAAATTTTTGTGATGGAATAGAATGAACTCCCTTCCTATGTTGTGTATGCAAATCAATGTAACCCTTATCCCTTGTATGCTTGTGCTAGATGTATTCCTTGTAATGATATTGTTCCTTTGTGCAAGCTTAGGTGATGATAGATAATGCTTATTGTTCTTAGCCCCTTATTTGAGAATAATAACTAAATATATATATGATTCCCTTGTTTTAATTTTATAATTGACAACTGAAAGGCCAAACCAAAGTGTTAAAATGTGACCAAGAAGTGAAACATACCCAAAAGAGCAAGAAGAGGATAAATAAGGTCAAAAGTGCTCAATAGGAACAAAAGTGTTTGGACACTTCTTTCCTTGCTGGGTACTAGTGTCTAAGGCCATCAAAAGATAAATCAGACAAGTGCTGGAAGAGCTGTAAGATGCATAAAGCTAGTAAAGTGCAAGAGATAATAACCAAAACACCCAAAGGAGTTGTCAACTAGTAGTTTTATTACTTAGGAATCATGTATACATCACTAACCTTTAGAACGTAGAAATGTACATAAGTGCCTAGATTTTGTGTCTACATGTATTTCTTAATCATTGTTTTCTTATGGCTACTTCGGCCTTTATTTTCTTGTGACATTTTGAATGATGTACAATAAATACAACCCACATTTTTTGGTCTCTCTTTTATCTTCATAGTTTCTTGATATATTATATTTTATTACATGCTACCTCTTTTACACTAACACTTGTTTCTAGGCTACATTGTTTTCATGTGCCTTGGTTTCTACTATGAACATTCCCTACCCCATACAAGTATCCAATCTATGAAATACATATTAGTTTCAAGTCCTCTTGTTTGGGCTGCCTCCTCCTACATTTGTCACCACGACCCTGAATGGGGGGGCATTTATTGGGTGAAAAAATCACCCTTCCAACAAAACAAATATTTGAAATAGAACAAAATAGTAGAGAATTGGAAAAGGCACACAATCACATAGTGGTCTAGAATAATATTTGGATAAAAAATAGAGCATACAGTAACGCCCAATAGTAGATAGGAATGGTGGGTGCTTGTGTCCCACATGGGTGCTTTTTTCCTAGGGAAAAAATCAAACAGTTTCTTAGTTTAACAAAGTTTCTAGTAGTTTATAGTATGGATCTATAATATTAGGAAATCACCTTCAATTACAAAATTCATTCAAACAACTATAATTTGGTTATAAATTTATTTACAAATCAAGACATTCCAATGTGAAGTGGCATTTATCATTAGAGAAGCATCATGGAAGGAGAGATAATAGTGTTCTCTCCCCAACACTCTTATCTTGGCGTGAGATCACCAAAAAAATCATCCTTGGTGTGAGATCTCCAAAAAACTCATCCTTGGCATGAGATTACCCAAAAACCTTATCCTTGACGTGTGATCACCCAAAAATATCACTCTTGGTGTGAGATCACCCAAAAACCTCATCCTTGGCCACATGATGGCCAAATCCATAACATATTTAAAGAAAATAAGATAAATTTATATCCTTTACTCTCTCATACATCAAGTGCACTCTTTCCTTAGCTCTTTACTTACTTATACATAAAATACTATGATTTTTCATATACGGGACTTTGAAAACTTTCTTTCTCTTCCTTTTTAGGTCTATCCTTATAAGTAACAAGAAGTAGTGTACATCAAGAAGAAAAAGCTCCAACAACATGCTACTACCCATACGCTTCACCCCTGGGGTCTACCTCCCTTTCCTAGTTGTCATGCTTCACATCACGATCACTTCACGCTTCACACACCTGCTTCTCCACTCGGCATGCTATCATATACACTCTTCACTAGATCAAAATCTATGCATATTCTATCTACTTTATCAAAAACATAAAGTGGGGGAAATTGTAAACACAAAATATATACACTTGGGTACATTTCTAGGTCCTAAAGCAACTAATGTATATATTATTCCTAAGAAATAAAACTAGTGGTTGACAACTCCTTTTGGCTCTTTGATTGCTTTATCTCTTGCAATTTATTGTTCTTGAGCATCCTTTTGGATTTATACATCTTAGAAATTTGTTGACACTTAAGTAATTTATAATTTGATGGCCTCAAACACTAGCACCAAGATAGGACAAAAGTGTCATGGCACTCCTATACCTCCTAGGAACTCATGTCCCTTTCTTTCTTCTTACTCTTATGAGTACTTTTCACTTCTTTGTCACCTTTTAAAACTTTCGGTCTATTTTTTAGTTATCAATTACAAAATTCAAACAAGGAAATCATATAAATAATTAGTTACTTTTTCTAAATAAGGGGCCAATCATTATAAACATTATCTATCACATTTCACAAAGGCACAAGAGAACTATAAATCATACACCTAGCACATTCATATAAGGGAAAATAAATACATTTATTTGTATAAATTGTATAGGAGTGGATCTCATTATATTCCATTACACACATTTTTGCATACTTGGAACAATCTATATCTATCCCGCTATGATTATGCCACTTGCACAAGGGCAACCTAGGGAATTATTTCAAACACAAGCACAAAGAACTACATGGAGTATGATCTATAGTGTAGCGCTTAGTCATAAGTTCACTATTCAGGTGACCCTCAGGGTCAGTATGACTCCCCATTATGCATGTTTCTTTATTAGATTTGATGTGGTTTATGAGAATGTATAGTTATTAATCTATTTTTTAGGTTAAAGGTGTGATTTGAACCCTAAAATTGAATTTGGAGGGACAAATAAAATATTGGAGTGAAGACCTTATGACCAAAAAAAAATTAGAACATGAGAATCTAAGAAAACATTAGTTCCCAGATTGGTCATTAGCACTTGTGATGCTTCGGTCCTCATACAGGAAATTCTGTCATGTATATTTCTGTACTCTCAAATCTTCATCGAGCCATTACAACGCTATTACCATCATGTTCCACCAGACACAAATTATCGATCCCTCCATATGACATATAACTAGCTAAGTCAGTATACCTCTCTTATTTACTTAGGGTTTTGCATCCTTGAATTATTTTTTCTTGTAAATATTATACATATTGTACATAATTATCAGAATAACATTTTTTACAGCAGTTACTCTAAAATAATATTTAATTCAAATTTATATTAAATTAATTTATTTATCGCATCCAGTATTTCCTTTGACATTATTCATCTACTTAAGTTTTGAAAGTGGGTTGACATCCTTACAAGAAAGTCTGTTTATTTACTAGGATTTTCCATTTCCAAGTAACCCCCCATTTTTCTATCTAACTCCATATTTTTTTGAGCATCTTTGGTGTGCAAGTGATTCATCCCATTAGAAGATGAAAATTATGTGCCCATACAAAATTGAATTCATCACCATATAGAAAGAAGGTAACATAAAACCATTCTTTTTTGAAGTTACTTATTTCTTAGCATACTTTTTATTAACTTGAAACAAGAGCGGGAAATTTGGTAAACATTATGGCACGCTCGATGTGACACTTGTCCCTTTAGTGAATTCTTCTTTGTTTAATTTTGAATTCTAATTTCTTTTCTTTGTTTCTTTATGAAATTACTAATCTTGAAACTTGGAGATATTTTCCCACTTTCTAAAAGTGTGGGAAAATCAAGGAAATAAGAAATAGTGAATCCAAGTATTATTATTTTTGTTTCCTTTTCCTCATTTTATTTCTTGCCTATATCTTGCATGTTTTTATCATCAAAAGAAACATTTAATTTTGGGCTTAAAATGAACTTTCATTTCTCATATATTTCTAATCATATAGTCTAAGTAGGGGTTAATAATTTTTTTCACAAATTTATCCCCAAACATCACCTAAACCACACTACATAATTAAAACATCTCAAACACTTCCTTCCCAGTCTATATACTTAAATTTCATCACCAAGATGAAATATGATTCTGTGTTATAGCCATGTATAAATAATTGGTGGGTGGTATATCAGATAATAATCTGACACCCTTATCTCCATGGGACTGTTAAGTGAGGGGGTAGGATCCAATATCAGGCCTAATACCAACACCAACATAGATCTAGGTCTTACGTACCTTTGGGTATATCAAGGACTCTGGAGATTGACATTACCTAAAACCATCCTTAGTGAACCTTTTTGCTGCCTTATCTTATCATTCACCAGGGTTAGTCAGCCCTGGGGATAGGTCTCAAACAAGGTTTACCTTGGATTATGGAAGGAAATTTTCAAGCTAAGGTAATTATCCTTGAGTAGGGTTCCCTTTCATCCACTTCTTCCTCAGACTTAATTTCAAACAAGATAATTAAAACTCTTTGGCTACCTATATTTCTTATTACATAAGTAGTCTCATCGGGGTTTTTTTATTATTTCATGCCCATTTTAACTTACTTGAAATAAAAAACTTAATCAATCACATCAAATGAAGTATCCACTCATAACAATCCTCCTGTGTAAGCACCATAGAACATTGCTTATGTTGCTTTCGTTCCCTTATACCACCATCTCTAGTATTCTCATCTACCATCTCTACAACTCTTCCTTATCTTAATCAATCTTAAAAAATCCCCAAATATAGATACAAAACCATTTTAGGATCATCAACCCATTGAATTTATACCAGGTTCACCTAGTTCTGCTATAACTCCAATGGCATCCAAACCACCTCTTATACCCCGAGGAATGATCTGCCTTCTAAGAAATTCCTTGATGCCAATATGATTACTCTCCATAATTATTTGGTTTAGAAATCTACACACATTCCCACTAAGGTACCTCCCATCTAAGAACTCTACGAGTATCCTCCACATCCATAATACTCAAAGACTCTCACTTCTCAATTTTTTGGTTTCTTTTCTTTCACAATCCCAAAGGAGATAGAAAATACGTAGAGAGAACATGTTCCACATGGACTCTCTCTTTCTGCCACATAAGCTCCACCTCAGACACAATTAGTAGTACCTATACCACCTAATATACCTCCTATCAACACAGTTATTTATACATCCATTTCAATGAAATATGTACTTGCTAAATCTACTAAAAATGTACCTATTCTCCCAAAAAATTAGAACATTATTGATGAGGCCATAAATTGGCCATAAATTACCATTATTTTGTCCTTCCAAGTTACCTTTGAAAGTGGATTTAAATGTAATCTAGGAACTTATAGTTTTCTTAAGATAGAATATAGGATATATATCTTGTTCATTCTTTGGAAATATTTTGTTATCTATTTTTTGACTAATCCTATTGATTATTTGGGAAAAGATGCAAAGTCTTATGTATGCAGGCCATAAAGGAAAGATAATGCTAGTATTGAGAAAAGTGGAATTGATCATGAATGGTATATCTAAACTCAAATCTGATTTCATATTTAGATTCCTCTCAAAAAATTATGCAATTTCAAAAAAAGAATCATCTCAATCCGAGATCATATGCAAAAGTTATAGCTATTTTAAGTTCACTCTTGAACTCGCAACTTAGTTCTGAAACTCGCAGTTTAGCTTAGTTTCCAGAACTCAGCAGATTTTCCAGAATAGTTTTTGATAGTTTTTAAGGAATTGTGAAAGATCAGAGAATCCAATGGAAAATATGAGAGAGTTTTTCATTCATAGTAGTGTGATTAACAAAAAAATCATTCAAATTTGCTACAGGTATTACCAATAAAGAGATATCTAACTTTTAGTGAGTTGTATCTGAGGAAAAGTGAATATCTAAAATTTCCATAAACAAAATCATAAAAGTCAAATGGAAAATCTAAGAGATGTTTTTGTTCATAGCAATGTGATTAACAAAAACCTCATTCATATTTTCTACAAGTATTACCAATAAAGATAGATCTATTTTTTAGTGATATGCAGTCCGAGGATAAGTGTATTAGATGAGCATTAAAAGTTCCATAAATAGAAATAGAAAAAGTAAAATAGAAAATATGAGAGATTTTTTTGTTCATATAAATGTGTTTAACAAAAACCTCATTCAGATTTTCTACAGGATTTACCAATGAAGAGAGATCTAACTTTTAGTGAGTTGTAGTCCGAGGAAAAGTGTATCAGACGAGCGCTAAAAGTTCCATAAACAGAAACAGAAAAGTCAAACATAAAATATGAGAGAGGTTTTTGTTCATAGAAATGTGTTTAACAAAAACCTCATTCATATTTACAATAGGTTTTACCAATGAAGATAAATCTAACTTTTAGTGAACTGCAGTCCGAGGAAAAAGTGTATCAGACAAGCGTCAAAAGTTCCACAGTCAAAAACAACAAAGTCAAATGGAAAATCTGAGAAAGGTATTTGGTCAAAATCATATTTTGAGGAAAATCCTCCTTCCAATAATGTAGAGGAATAAAATCATTATGATTCTTGTTACCGAAAAGAAAGGAGAAGATTTGGGAGCAAATCTTCCTAAAATAAGTGAGATAAGACTTTGACTCCAATAATATATCTCTCTCCATATTTTGTGGAGATGGAGATCTTAGTTGTTAGGATTGGAATAAAGATAAGATCAGATTGTATTTCCTAAAATAAGGAGTTGGTTGGATGCATGAATTATAAATGCAACCTTCCACACTTAGATATGTAATGCTTTTCTCCCAAGAAATAAAGATATGTTCTTTCCTCTCAAATATTTTGTAGTTTTAAGATCTCAGAAGTATGATTTAAATCCTCTTCCAAGGAATGAGTTGGCCACTCACTTCAAGGAAGATGGATCTGTGTATTTATGTTTATGTTTATTCATTTGTCTTTAATTCATTCTGTTGTATTGTTTTTATCTTTGTATTGTGAAAATTCAGTCTGTTGTGAACCTGCAGGTGTTTGTTCAATTATGTTTATTTTTAATTCAACAATTTCAATTTATGCAAGTGTGTTTTAATTTCTGCAAGTGTGATTTCTTTATATTCAACAAGTGTGATTTATTTCATGCAAGTGTGTTTATTTCTGCAAGTGTGCCTTTATTTCTGCAAGTGTGCCTTTAAATTTCTGCAAGTGTGATTTATTTTATGCAAGTTTGGTTTGTGTTTAAAGGAGTTGCTTTCCAAGATCTTCTTCTCTTAATGCATACAACCTTTGGACACCAACCCAGATTGACATTATTAATGGTGAGGATTGATGACCCTCATCATTTTGGCACCATTTCCGGGGACACGGTGTTATTAGGAGATTCAGAGTTCTCTAAAAGAATATTCTAGTGACAGTAGAATACCTTTTAGCAAATTCTGTGACAGGAAGCATTTGGTAAGTAGTTTCTTTAGACTTTTATTTCCTGCAAGTAGATTAAAATTTCATTTCTGTAATTAGGAATATTAGATTGTAAATATTTATCTCCCCACAAACTAACTCTGTGTATAAGAAAATGACTGTGATGTTTGATCAAGAAGGTATAATGGTATGAAAAAAGAATTCAGATCTGGAAATGGTAGAATATGATATTGAATCTGGAAGTAGATCCAGTTGATGAAATATCATATGTCATTCTTGATAACCACCACCATTTCCCCTTGTATCAACTAACAGCTCAGTGATCTTATTACACATAACCTTAGTAAAAAACTGGCTTATCTAGTTTGTAATAATGAAGTGGTAGCATTTCTAGTTAACTCCATCCATATTCAGGGATTTCATTAGAGCCAAAATAAAAAACTCACTCATAATAAATCCACCCATCCAAATTAGTTTTCATCCCATAATAAAATTCAATCCTTGAACCATATCCATTAGAAAAATTTGTTTTCATGTCTTTCAATTTCTTCATTTTTGTATATGCTTGTATAACATTAAGAAGCAATTATGGTGAATATCAAGGAAATAAATTTTTGCGTACTAACATCTGAGGACTAGATCTATAGGAATTTCCAGAGTTGTTCTTGATACCAGCATGCAGATTTTGGAGCACCAACAGTATCAACCAAGGAGCATGCAGATTTTGAAGGGACACATGGATACCTTCACTCTCTCTTTTAACAACTATCCATCTCCTGAGATCACTAGTCTGGGATTTGAAGATTACTATGGTGATTCTGATAATGCACAATTCAAGATGGGCTTTGAAGACCTAGAAATTGTCTACACAATTTTTGGAAATCTTCTTGGAGTTACCAAGTATGCAAAAAGGTTTTTATGAGATCTCAAACATTGCTTCCTATTTTACACAAGTTGTACTTTGATGAATATATTCTGATGATGGATCAAATTTTTCTCTAATCCTTCTCATGCTATCATTTCAGCAAAAAAACTTTGATTGGAAATCCAGCTTTCTGGCCAATCAAAGGTAAAAAAATCAAAAAGCTTTGATTGGAAAACCAGCTTGTTGGCCAATCAAAGGCAAAAAAAAATCAAAAAACTTTGATTGGAAAACCATCTTGCTAGCCAATCAAAGGCAAAAAATAAAATAAAAAAGCTTTGATTGGAAAACCAGCTTGTTGGCCAATCAAAGACAAAAAAAACAACTTTGATTGGAAAACTAGCTTACTGGCCAATTAAAGACAAAAAAAGGGCGGCTCTTCTTCAAAAGTAATCAACTGTTACCTGGTGGCTTCTTTCTTGACACTATTTGACCATGTTAACAATAGGATGACAAGGAAAACTAGAGGTATGATCAAGTTATTTTGTTCTACTATTTTATTTTTAAGCTTTATTGTAAGTTTTTTTATTACAGCTAGATCCACTTTTAAAATCTCCAAGGAAGACAAGATAAAATTCATATCTCCCCTACTTATATAAAAAATATGTGCACCTCTTTGCAATCAAAATTTTAGAGTCTAATTTATGGGCAGCCATGAATAAACAACATGCATGAGGACATGCATGAGCTTAAGTGTGGGAGAGAAGGAGAAGCACGAGGTATGCATTTTGATTTTACAAGAAAGATATGAGACACAATAAAAGGAGATCCACATAAGAAATTGTTTTACAAGAAAGAAATCAAAAGCAGTAGAAGGATCTCACACAAGAACCTGTTGTACAAGAAAGGAAATCAAAAGCAACAGAAGAGATCTCCACACAAGAACCTGCTGCAAAAGAAAGAAAATAAAAAACAACAGAAGGAGATCCACACAAGAACCTACTTGTACAAGAAATAAAATCAAAAACAACAGAAGGAGATCCACACAAGAACCTGTTTGAAAATAAAAAACAAGAAAGAAAATCAAAAACAACAGAAGGAGATCCACACAAGAACCTGTTGCACAAAGAAAGGAAATTAAAAACAACAGAAAGAGATCCAAAAAAACCTGTCTCTGAACTATATATGGAATGCATACATGCATAAGTTGAATGCGGAGAAAACTCTAAGAAGAGGAGATAATAATATAATGCATGAGGACATGCATAAGATTAAGTGTGGGGCAATGATGAGGCCATAAATTGGCCATAAATTACCATTATTTTGTCCTTCCAAGTTACCTTTGAAAGTGGATTTAAATGTAATCTAGGAACTTATAGTTTGCTTAAGATAGAATATAGGATATATATCTTGTTCATTCTTTAGAAATATTTTGTTATCTATTTTGTTGACTAATCCTATTGATTATTTGGGAAAAGATGCAAAGTCTTATGTATGCAGGCCATAAAGGAAAGATAATGCTAGTATTGAGAAAAGTGGAATTGATCATGGATGGTATATCTAAACTCAATATCTGATTTCATATTCAGATTCCTCTCAAAATATTATGCAAGTACAAAAAAAGAATCATCTCAATCTGAGATCGTATGCAAAAGATATGTAGTTGTTTTATAGTTGTTTTAAGTTTACTCTGGAACTCGCAGGCTTAGTTCTAGAACTCACAGGTTTAGTTCTGGAACTCGTAGATTTTGATAGTTTTTGAGGAATTGTGAAAGATCAAATAATACAATGGAAAATCTGAGAGATATTTTTGTTCATAGCATTATGTGATTCAAAAAAACTCATTCAGAGTTGCTACAGGTAATTTCCAATAAAGAGAGATCTAAATTTTAGTGAGCTCTAGTCGCGAGAAAAAGTGTATCAAGATGAACTAAAATTTTCCATAAAAAGAAATATCAGTGAAGTCAAATGGAAAATATGAGAGAGTTTTTTTTTCATAGCAATGTGATTAAAAAAAATCTCATTCATATTTTCTACAGGTATTACCAATAAAGAGAGATCTAACTTTTAGTGAGCTGCAGTCTGAGGAAAAGTGTATCAGACGAGCACTAAAAGTTCCATAAATAGAAACAGAAAAGTCAAATGGAAAATATGAGAGAGGTTTTTGTTCATAGAAATGTGTTTGAAAAAAAAATCATTCATATTTTCTACAGGTTTTACCAATAAAGAGATATCTAACTTTTAGTGAGTTGCAGTCCGAGGAAAAGTGTATCAGACGAGCGCTAAAAGTTCCATAAACAGAAACAGAAAAGTCAAACATAAAATCTGAGAGAGTTTTTTGTTCATAGCAATGTGTTTAAAAAAAACCTCATTCAGATTTGCAACAGGTTTTACCAATAAAGATAAATCTAACTTTTAGTGAACTGTAGTCTGAGGAAAAAGCGTATCAGACAAGCGTCAAAAGTTCCACAGTCAAAAACAACAAAGTCAAATGGAAAATCCGAGAAAGGTATTTGGTCAAAATCATATTTTGAGGAAAATCCTCCTTCCAATAATGTATAGGAATAAAATCATTATGATTCTTGTTACCGAAAAGTAAGGAGAAGATTTGGGAGAAAATCTTCCTAAAATAAGTGAGATGAGACTTTGACTCCAATAATATATCTCTCTCCATATTTTATGGAGATGGAGATATTAGTTGTTAGGATTGGAATAAAGATAAGATCATATTATATTTCCTAAAATAAGGAGTTGGTTGGATGCATAAATTATAAATGCAACCTTCCACACTGAGATATGTAATGCTTTTCTCCGAAGAAATAAATATTTTTTCTTTCCTCTCAAATATTATGTAGTTTTAAGATATCAGAAGTATGATTTAAATCCTCTTCCAAGGAATGAGCTGGCCACTCATTCCAAGGAAGATAGATCTATGTATTTATGTTTATGTTTATTCATTTTTCTTTAATTCATTCTGTTGTATTGTTTTTATCTTTGTATTGTGAAAATTCAGTCTGTTGTGAACCTGCAGGTGTTTCGTTTAATTATGTTTATTTCCAATTCAGCAATTTCAATTCATGCAAGTGTGTTTTTATTTCCTACAAGTTTTGATTTCCTTTATGCAAGTGTGATTTATTTCATGAAAACTTTATTTATGCAAGTGTGCCTTTTAAATTTTGCATGTGTGATTTATTTTATGCAAGTTTGGTTTGTGTTTCAGGGAGTTGCTTTCCAAAATTTTCTTATCTTAATACATACAACATTCAGACACCAATCCATATTGACATTATTAATAGTGAGGATTGATGACCCTCATCAATTACTCTCCCACAACATCATTAGAATCTCAACATACCTCCTCCTCCACCTAGTCAGCACATTCTGACCTTAGTGTCTTTCCTGGTACCCCATGCATTTTCTAATATGCTCATCCCACCATCTCCTCCTTTGAATCCATCTCAAACTAATCCACAATCTCTTAATAGAATTTTCAAAAGTATGTTCCACCATGTTCCTCATCAAACCTCGCAAACATATACGCATATAACTAGCTATCACACACATACCCAGTTGACTCTTTTGATCCAACATTAAAAAATCCAACATCCTCAAACTTCTTACATCCCTTGTAACATCCTACTTTTTTGAGTCCCAAAATTGTTGACCAAATAGATGGTCAATAGACCATCATCTATTTTAAACAAAGTTAATAACCAGGAGTCTTATCTTGTACCAATATTTTCTATCTTATATATATATATTCTTATACACACACACACACACACACACACAAACAAACAATTAATTGAATGTTGAATAATCATAATATTTATAAGGCAATAATTTTAATTGTATTAGTTCTCATACTTAGAATCTTCTTCGGGTCATGTGTTATAATACTTGGCACTATATTTGATAAGATACAAGTTTGTGAATCATCTATAAAAAATATTAATTTAATAGTTGTGGCATTTGAACATGAATAAATACATGGGTTTTAAACTATAAGTATAGGGGTAAGTGGAATTCTCTAACTTAACAAGTAGATTCACTTGATAGAATGGATGAAAATTAGGCACATATAATTAAGTGTTATGTTTAGCCTTCTTTGTTATTAAAGTGTGTGGCTTTGGCCACATCTTGACATTGTTTTGTTTAAGTACACCTTGCTAAATGAGTTTACATTATTTTAATAGTCCATGATTTGGATGGTCTTGGAAACTTGAACTATTTTTTATGTATGTATGAAGGCTTGTTTAAAATACGTGGGATATTAAACCACTTAATATAAATGGGAGGCATGTAAAATTGTTTTTTTGGGCCTTTGCTGCATATAACATGGGTGGCATGTATTAGTGTTTTGTTAAAAATTAGAGAAATATTTAAATGGGACGTTAAGAAATTAATCAAAGTATAGGGAATGTATGTGAACCATGTTTGGTTAATATGGAGATAACTTAAAAAAGGTACGTGGCATGTTAATGTAGTATGGAGGATTTTCTAGTTTATTGTCATTTATTGTAGGCATGACTCCTCGGGAATGGTTATCTTCCCCGAGAATACAACCTAAATGTGTTCGCATTCCTTCATTCTTGTTCATTTGACCATTGTTTGCTCAGTTGTGCTATTTTTTTTTGGTTTTTGGAGGAAGTGGAATCCTCTCCATTATGCACAATTTTTAGTCATGAATATAATTTTTAGATTGGATATAGTCCGACTTGATTACAAATTTAAATGCTTCGATAATATTATTACTATTTTTAGATTTATAGAGAATATTTTGGGAACAAGGAAGCACAGTGCGGTAATACGTGGGTATCACAGGCATGAGATTCTCTCTGATTTCCAATAAAATAATAGTTACATTTTGATAATGGCATACTAGATATTTTATGAATTTGGTTTTCATGGCTAGATATTGATATTTTTTATTAATAATTTATAGTATTTTGTACATGGGTTTTATATAAAAATGTTTGTGAATAGATCACACATGTTACTTGAATTTCATGAGTAAATGACATACAAATTTACATTTTTGAAGGTTATAGTATTATTCGGGCATGCGTTTTTTTGTGAGAAAATAAAGTGCATGATCGTTCACTATGTATTATTTTCTGGGTATGTACCTTTTTTGTGGGATGAAACAGTTATGGGTTATAATTGTACTTTACTTCTGGGCATGCATTAATATCTAGGTTTGATTATTTTGAGTGTAAATTAAATGAAATATGGAACTATATTCTTAAGTTTTGCATCGTTGAATGTGAATAGGTTATGGATTATTAAAATTTTGGGTTTGTATACCTTGTATGTGGAACAAGTTTATGAGTTTATTTTGGAATTATGAGATTGCGATTCTTCGTTATCCCATAGAAATTTTAAGCACCCATATGAGTCTGAGTTCTAGTCAGTGTTTTTTATAATAAGACTAAAAGGAAATATCCCAATTGGGACTTTTCTTTAATGTTAGAGTCAATTTTCTTCTAATAGGTAGTTTAAATACACCCATAATGGGCATGTGTGTTAATAATTGTTACATATATGTGTGCATATATGTAGATACAAGGATCTACTATATAATTTGTCTTCTTTTTTGGGTATGTGAAATAGGGAGGATAAGAGGTTATTTGGTTATCTATTTTTCTTTCCGGATCTAAGTCCATTGCAGGGTATCTTGAATGTTATTCGTTCCTTGGATTTGAATATATATAAGATATACAATTAGATGTCTGTATTCTCACTTGTGGGTATAGATATTTTGCAAGTAAATTAGTATTTTAGTTCTATTATTATCATTATATGATGATTTTGAAATAGAAAATGAGTAGGTTGACTCATGTCAGTTCCTTCGAACAAACCTATGTATATTTCTATCTCCTAACTAATGTATAGGTAAATAGGAAGAATCTATGAAGTGAATACATGGACTAATCTAATACTTTTTATTGATTAAAACCTTGCGGTCACATGTAAAAAGGATCTTTTAATAAATTCCTTATTTTTTTAAAATGATTTCACAAAGAATTCCTAATTGCAAGGATGGGCATATGGCCTGATGTATAATCCTAGTTATGGATTTTGTTGACTTGTAATGATGAAAGTTGATTTTGCAATTTTGTGTGATTTTTTATTAATAAAGACATGTATATCTTATTTACTTGGCCTTGATTTATATGAGTAAATATTATCTACGTATTTATTTAATGACTATGTCTTCATAAACTACTGCTGATTTATTAAGTAAATAATTGGTTAAAAGACCTTTAAATATATTATTAAGTCATTACTTAATTTTGAATATCTTACTTAAACTAGTTCTATGACTAATTAAAAAAAAAAGTAAGTTTTTAAACTAAATTTTTATCATGGAAAATATAACATTGATCATTAACACGATTATATAGTAAAATGTATGAATGACCATGAGTGATATCGAGATTAACTATTAATTCATAATAAGATTATATGATAATAGTCAGCATGGTTAATAAACTCTTAATTGAGAATAAAATGGGCTTGGATAATGCAAATGATTATCCTTAATCATTATTTTGTTATGAAGCATTAATATAACCATCATTAATAAATGATAGTATTACTCTACTATATGAAACAATAGTTAGTAAACTAATCCAACCTTTGACTTAGTAGATTATATTTTGAATAAGATGACCTTACAAGAGAGTAATTTATGATTAATCCATAACCTAAATAAGTTATGAAGATTGTTTAAAGAACAATTGAATGACTCTTAAGAAGTCTTATGTAATATTTCATGATTATGGCTTAGGTAAATAAGAAGTAACTTAAATCATATAGAAATTGTCGCAAGACGAAATATGGTTGTGATAGTAAACCTTAAATACAACGTAGATTGGACGTAGTCTTATGCTATTCATACAAACATATTGGACATGGTTCTAATTAGGGGTGGTTATAGAAGAGGGAAAGATGACGTAATGGCGGTAATTTCATTACATGGTCTCTCCCTATTTCATAAGAACACAGAAATAAATTGTGGTTCTTTTCATTTTCAGAGATGGCCATGTAAAGAACACACTTACTCTTTCTTAACATGTTTACCTTCATAAGAAAAAATCTCTAGATGACTCTGTCAAGATAATTATTTGGTGATGGAAGACTATATCCCTAAAGCTTTTGTGTGGTCTCAGGATAAGTTTTTTATGTATGGCTAGAAACTTTGGCCAAAGTAATGCAAGTAGTTGATTGCATTGTTTGTTCAATGTATCCTTATTATATATAAGTTAAATACAAGAATACAAAGTTAAGGAATTTACTTTCATGGTAGAAATTTAAGGATGGAAAGCATAGCCATCTCAACCTTAAAAAAGGTAAACTTGAACATACTAAAGATTGTATTATATTCACGTAGAGTAGAATGAAGGGAGAAAAGAATTAAACCTTCTCAGTTGCACAAGATTTATACACAGAAGAGTTATCAGATGGATAAAACCTAACTAATAACTAGTTGTTTAAATTTGTTAACTGATTTTACTTTAGTTACCTCTATTACATACTTGTCATGAACATGAAGATTGATTAAAAAAATTCTTCAATTTTTGAGAAAAATATTTGATGTGTTGCGTTTTGGTATCAGATTTGTAGGTTTGAGATCTTGGACTTAATGGGTTCATTATGCTAATATTAAGTTATTATTGTTTTAATAGGATATAATGGTGATAAGAAGAAAGAACAACGATACTTCAACTAGCTCAACAAATCTAGAGGGTTCAACTAATGAAAAACTACATGAGATCCTTTTGGTTCTCAAAGATACCTGTAAACAAATTATTATATTAGAGCAAAAGGTTGGGGATGAAAATGAATACCATGAGGAGGAACATGAGGAAGAACATTGTAGGTAGTAGGATAATGAAAATCAGTGAGATAGTAAGAAATCTTGCATGACTTTAAATTGGATAAAGATATAAAAAAGAATCATTCCACCAAAGTTTGATGGGACTACCTTAGGGGATGGTGAAGAAAATTGGTTGAGTGAGATGGAAAAATATTTTGAGATCAAATATTTCTCTGAGGAAACTAAGTCTATGTGGGGTGCTTTTCAACTCTCTCATGAAGCTTCTACTTGGTGGGATGATCGTAAAATAGAACTAGGAATTAAGACATCGACTATAACTTAAGAATAATTTAAAGGACAGTTTCATCAAGGTCGGCTTCCCCAACTGTATTTCGATAAGAAAATGACATAATTCCATACTTTAATCCAAGGAAAATTGTCACTAACTGTGTATTGGGAACATTTCACAAGACTTTTGAAATATGTTCCCCAATATAAGAAAGATGATAAATTCAAATTCATAAGTTCATTTTGGGCTTAAATCCTAATATAGGTGGTGAAGTGGTTGTGCATGGACCATCCATTATGGAGTTAGTATTTGAAAAATCTATAAAACATGAACAAAATTTTCATGGGATTCTGGTTTTAAGAGAGGAAAAATGCAAAATAGCAAGTAATATCTCTTCACCTACCTTGGCAAAAAATACGGGGTGAAAAATATTTGATAAAAAGGGAATACCTGAAAAGAAGAATACTACATATGAATCTATTTTAAACAAAAAAAAATAAAGATAGAATAGTTATGGTTTTCATAACACATTTGAGAGGAAAGGACTAGTTTGGAGGTTCTTTAAATGCCAAGGTGATCATTATGCTAATAATTGTCCCAGAATAACCAAGGGAATAATCAATAGTGGAAAAACAACTATAGGACCAAAGAACCATTTCAAAAAAGGTTACATACTACTACAGGAAATTATGATGCAGAGAAACAAACCACTCTATAGAAGTATAAGTTGTTTGCTTACCTGCTACTATTTTGTTTAATACTAGAGCAATTGAATGTTTTATTTCTTCTAAGTTAGCTTCTAAATTGTCTAGAAAGTATGGATACATGGAAAATACGTGGATTTTTAAGTATGGAAATAATGTTGTCCACAGAGTTACATCAATGCCTATTTGAAGAAACCTTAGAACTACGTCAGTTTGCTATGGAACCAAACCTTTTTATAGCTCCTTTAGGGTATTATGATGTTGTCATAGGAATAAGCTAGTTGTCTCATCACAAATCATCTGTAGCTTACCTAAGAAACCAAATAGTATGCCTTAATGATCAACATAAAAATTAGTGATCCAAGGTGTGAAAAGAGATTTTGTAGTAAGACAAATCTCTATCTTGTGAGTTGAAAAAGGCTAAGAGTAAAGGTTGAATGATATATGTAGTAAAAATAACATATCCCAGAAAAGAAAATGAGCCAAAAATAGAGGATTTTCCTCTTTCAAATAAATTCAGAGATGTTTTTCCTAAAGAACTACCTAGTTTACCACCTAGACAGGAGTTTGATTTCATAATAGACCTTAAACTTGGAACCAAACCTCAGTCAAAAACACCATACAAGATGACTACCACTGAGTTAGTAAAGCTGAAATATTAACTTCACGAATTTTCCAAAGGATTGATCCACCCAAGTGTATCACCGTGGGGGGCACAAGTAATCTTTCTAAAGAAGAAGGATTGTTATCTAAGGTTGTGCATTGATTACCGAATGTTAAATAAGGTACTAATTAAAAATAGATGTCATTTTCCTAAAAATGATGATATTTTTTTATCAAATGAGGGGTGTTTCACTTTATTTAAAGATCGATATCTAATATGGTTACCATCAGTTGAGAATTAAGGATGAAAATATCCACAAAACAATTTGTAGAACACCTTACAGGCATTATGAGTTAACTTTTTTACCTTTTCAGACTCACTAATACACCTGCAACCTTCATGAATTTGATGAAAAGTGTGTTTCAAGAATACTTAGATCAATTTTTATTAGTCTTCCTTAATGATATACTCATATATTCAAAATATATATAGGAACATGATAATAATTTAAGAACAATTTTTGCAGATTTTAAGAAAGCATAAATTGTATGGTAAGTGGTCCAAATGTACTTTTATCAAAAAGAAGTGCAATATTTAGGTCAAATAATCAGAAAAGAAGGAATTTTTGTTGACCCATCTAAGATAAAGGCTATTATGGAATGAATTCCTCCTAAATATGTGCATGAAGGTAGAATCTTTCATGGGATTGTCTTGTTATTATAGGAAGTTCATTAAGGACTTATATAGAGTGGCAAGTTCAATCACTACCTTATAAAGGAAAAACAAGACATTTTTTTGGGATGATAAATGTGAAG
Source organism: Taxus chinensis (assembly GCA_019776745.2). NCBI lineage: Eukaryota > Viridiplantae > Streptophyta > Pinopsida > Cupressales > Taxaceae > Taxus > Taxus chinensis. Next base: position 401,389,540 of record CM034154.1, read on the forward strand.
AAGCTTTCATGTTATTAAAGAAAAGTAAAATTTAATTCCAATATTAAGGGTTCCAAGATCCAAATGGAAATTTTACAATAGTAACTTATGCTTTTGGAGAAGGATTAGGATGAGTCCTTCAAAATGAACATGTAGTAGCTTTTAAGTAATCATAAAATTAAAATTACATGAACAAAACTATGCTCTCCATGACTTAGATCTTGTTGCTATTGTACATGCATTGCAAGTTTGGAGACACTATTTGTTAGTAAAACCTTTTGAATTAAAATTTTACCATTTGAGTCTAAATACATATTTTCACAACTAAATTTAAATATAAGACAACTAAGGTGGTTAGAATTTTCATCACAATATGATTTTGATATAAATTATATAAAGGGAAATGAAAACCATGTAACATATGAGTTAAGCTGCAGGAAGCATATTTCTGCTATTATTATTTTAAGAACTCAGTTCAAATATGAAGTTAGAGAAAATTTTCAGTCATATCCTTATTATTGGAAAGTTAAAACAACACTAGAAAACAATCCTAGTGACAAGACGTATGATGGATTTAAATTTGAACATGATGGAATTTTGCATTATTTCAGTGGAGTATATGTACCTTTAGGAAATGAATTAAGAAATAAACTACTTAAGAATTTTGCAATGCACCTTATTCAGGTCATCCAGGAGTAAAAAAATGGTATATGACGTAAAAAAGATAGTACTTATAGAAATGAATGAAAAAGGATGTAATAAATTATGTAGCTCATTACTTAGAATCCAAAGGGTTAAGGTGGAACATTTACATCCAACAAGATGGTTGTATTCACATAATGTACCTTAGTATAAGTGGCAAATAATTAGCATGGACTTTGTCCAAGGACTTCCCATGTCCAAAAATAAACATGATGGTAATTTTTTTGTGGTGGATAAGCTACAAAAGTGGCAAGTTTTATACCTAGGAATCTGAAAGATGATTCAATAGTACTGTACTTTTTAAGAAATATTTAGATTCAATGAAATACTAGAGTTGATCATATCAAATAGAGATCCTAGAATGAATTCCATATTTTTGAGGACTCTTAATGTGGCCTTAGGAACAAAACTGAATTTCAGTTCATCTTATCACCTAGAAACTGATGGACAGACAGAAAGGGTAAATCAAGTCTTGAAGGATATGCTAAGGATGTATTGCATGGATCAAAATACAAGTGGGAATAATACCTTCCACTGGTTTAGTTTACATAAAATAATACGTATCACTCATCGCTGAAAAATGACTCATTTGGAAGCCTTGTATGGAAAAAGGTTTAGAACACCTATCAGCTGGGATAAAATTAAAGATAGGGAAGTTATAGGACCTGAAATACTAACTGAAATGGAGGGAGAAATAAAACTAATCCACGAGTGGTTAAAGGAAGCAAACGGACCAAAAAAAGAGTTATGCTAATTTAAAAAGAGTGGAAATAAAATTTAATGTGGGTAATAAAGTCTTTTTTAGAGTAAAACCCAAAAATAGTTTCATTACGTTTGGGAAGTCTACCAAGTTATCACCTAGATTTTTGGGACCATTTAAATTTTATAATGTATAGGTCATGTATCATATAGGCTAGCTTTACCTCCAAAAGTATCCAAAATGAACAATGTCTTCCATGTATCCTTGTTGAAAAAGTATGTTGCTGAATTAAATCATAAAATAAATTAGGATTCATTGTAAGTGCAGGATCTTGGGATCATCATAGTTGAACCTATAAGAATTTTGGAAACATGCAAGTTACAACTTATAAATCATTATATTTCACAATGCAAGGTCCAATGATACCAATACTCTAAAGAAATTGTAACTTGGGAAAATATGGATGACATGTTATCTATTTTTCCTTTTCTGTTTGATCAAGTTTAAAAAGAAGAATAATAATTTTTATTATTTCTACTTGATTTTGGGTTGATTTTATTACATACCATTTGAATCATGATTATTTATTAAGTTCTAAATTACTCTCTTTATCAAAGTTGTTACAACTTGAAGAAATTTTGGAATTTATTTTTTTTGGAACTTTTTTTCATGAAAATACTGCTTGATGTTTTGGTTAAGTGTTTTATTTTCTGAAATGCATGAAATATGTCATTGTAGGATGATGAATTTTTTTAGGTGGGAAGTATGTAACATCCAACCCCTTTGAGTCTTGAAATGAATGAACATATAGGTGATCAATAGACTATCAACTAGTTTAAATAGATGTTAACAACCAAGGAGTACTAGGTTATTGTGTGATCATCACTGAACATTCGAATACTATCGTTTGATACTACCTAATTAATTAAATGTTGGATACTTGGATAGTATTCAGAAGGCAATAATTATAATTGTGTTACTCTCTTATTTGGAACTATTATACGTAGTTCACTTGCTAGATTACTTAGCACTTGGTTGATGATACCATTTTATGAGTCGTCAATGCAAAGTTTATACTAAATGAGCTATTTAATAGAAGAACACAATAAATACATGGGTTTTGCATATAAGTATAGGGGTAAGTGGAAATATATAAATGTCAAGACTTGATTCATTCATAATATGGATTGAAAGTGTTTAATTTGATCCTTTGTTGTGTATTTTGTGGGTGGCATGTAATAAGGTTTTGTTTAAAGTGTCGTGGCTCTAGCACACACTTGACATTGTTTTGTTCACACACACACTTGCTACAATGATTTTGTTAGCTTGTTGTGGTAAGTATAGTCCATGAGTTGGACGAGCTTATAAAATTGGAATTGGTTTTAAGTATGTAAAAAGGATCATGGCATATTAAACCACTTAATATAAGTGGGAGGCATGTAAAAATGTTTTATTTGGGCATTTGTTGCATATAATGTGGGTAGAATGTACTAGTGTTTTGTTAAACATTGGAGGCATATTCAAATGGTACATTGAGAACTTAATCAAATTCTAGGAAATGCATGCGAACCATGTTTTCTTAATATGGAGATGAATTAAAAAGAGTATGTGGCATGTTAACGCAGTATGGAGGGGTTTTGGGTTTATTTTCATTTATTGCAGTATTGAATCCTTGGGAATGGTTAGCTTACCTGAGAATTCAACCTTAATGTGGCCACATTCCTTCATTCTTGCTCATTTGACCATTGTGTTCTCTATTGGGCTATTTTTTGGGTTTTTGGAGGAAGTGGAATCCTCTCCATTATGCATGATTTTTCACCATGATCAACATTTTTAGAATGGATATAGTCTGGCTCAGTTGGAAAAATAAATGCTTCGACAAGAGTATTACTATTATGGATTTCTGGAGGAGAATTCAGGAACAAGAAGTAGAGTTTATCAAGATGTGGGTATCAAATGAATGAGCTTCTCTCTAATTTCATATATCATAATAGTTATATTTTTATAACTTCATACTTAGTATTTTATGAATTTGGTTTTCATGGGGGAATATTAATATTTTGTAGTATTTTTTACCTAGGTTTTATATCAAAAATATTTGTGAATAGATTACACCTGTTACTTAGATCACATGTGGATATCGAATACAAATTTGTGTGTTTGAAGGTTATAGTATTATTTGGGTAGGTGTATTTTTGTGAGAAACAAAAGTGCATGATCATTCATTATGTATTTTTATCTAAACATGTGTATTTTTGTTTGTGGGATGAAAGAGTTATGGCTTGTGCCTGTACTTTAATTCTGGGAATGCGTTCATTTCTTGGATTTTATTATTTTGAGTGTAAATTAAATGAAATATTAGAATTTCATTATGAACTTCTGCATTTTTGAATGGAAATGAGTTATGGGTTATTAAAATTTTAGGTTTGCATACCTTATATATGAAACAAGTTTATGAGTTTATTGTGGGATTTTGGGACTGTGATTCTTATCTATCTCGTAGAAATTGTAAAAACCCATATAGGTATGTGTTCTAGTATATGTTTTTTTATAGGAATACTAAATGGAAAATATCCCAATTGAGACTTATTTTAAATGTTAGATTCATTTGTCTTATAATAGGTAATTTAAATACACCCATAATGGGCCTACATGTTAAGGATTGTTACATATATGTGTAGGTACATAAAAATACAAGAACCTACTATATAATTTGTCTTCTTTTATGGGTATGTGACATAGGGAGAATAGGAGGTTTTTTAGTTATCTATTTTTATTTTCGGATTTAAGTCCAGTGTAGGGTATCATGAATGTTATTCATTCCTTGGATTTGAATATATATAATATATACATTTAGATTTCTATCTTCTCTCTTGTGGGTATAGATACTTTGTAGGTAAATTAGTATTTCACTTGTGTAGTATTATAACTTGAAATACAATAATATGTATTGTAATTGTATATAAATTAGTTTTTTTGCAAAATAAAACTGTTAACAACAATTTAAATATTATTTTTACAAGGAGTTGATTATGGATTATAGATAATAATGTGTTTTATGATTGAATTCTTGACTGCCAAGATTGTAGAAAATATGGATTGAAGGTATATGTCTAAGCTAGATGAATGTAATGGATGTCATGTAATATAAGCTGAAGATAATTATTTTATGATGAACTTTGATTTGTTATAAAATAAAAATAAAATGCAACACAAATAGGTTATTTCAGACTGTTATAAAAATTATGATATTTTATATATGTTGACTTAAATTATTATTTCATTTTAATAAAATGATTTTATTTAATATAGGGTCGAAATTGACTATTATTATCATTATATGATGATTACAGTGTAGGAAATGAGTGATTTGACTCATTCCAGTTGACTCAAACCAACACATGTATATTTATCTCTCCTAATTGATGTACGTGTAAATAGGAGAAGCTATGAAGAGAATACTTGGATTGATCTAATAGTTTTTGATTGAATACGAACTTATGGTCGAATGTAAAAAGGGGGATATTTTAAATAAGTATCTTGTTATATTAAATGATATCATGAAGAAATCCTAATTAAAAGGATGGGTATACGATCCTGATTTATAATCCTAGTTATGAATTTTGTCAATTTATAATGATGACCTTTGGTTTGTAATCTTGTGTGATTTTATGTTAAAAAGGAATGAATGGCTTATTATATCGACTGTGATATATTCATGAGTAGAAATAATCTACATCCCTATTTAATGGACATGTCTTGTATAAATTGTTGCTAATCTATTAAGTTAATAGGTGGTCAAAAGACCTTTAGATGTATCATTAAGTTATTTCTAAATTTTAATTCTTTATTTAATTAATCCTATGATTAAATTATAACAATAGACCAAAATATTTTGAATTTTTTTTTTATTATGGAAATAACAGTATTGATCATAAATGAGTTCATAAAGTAAAATGAGTAGTGATCATGAATAAATACGGTTTTATCTATACTTCATAATAAAAAGATACAATATTAATGAGTGTGGTGAATAAAATCCTAGTTGGAAATAAAATGGACATGGTTAATGTAAAATGATTATTCTTAATTATTATTTCCTTATGAAATATTAAGTTAACCTTCGCAAGTGAATGATATCATCATCTCTATAATAAGACAATGATTAGTAAAATAAACCAACTTTTATCTTGGTAATTTATAGCTTCAACAAGATGACCTTACAATAGGGTAATTAATAGTTTACTCCATAACACGAATAAGTTATAGAATGGTGAGAAACATAATTGAATGAATTTAAGAAGTATTAAGTAAGACTTCATGACAATGACTTAGATATATAAGAAGTAACTTAAGTCTCATAGAAATTGTCACAAGACAAACTATATTTGCAGTATAAAAACCTTAAATATAATGTAGATTAGATGTAATCTCACGTCATCATAAAATTACCTTGACATATTACTAACTAGGGTAGTTGTGGAAGAAGGAAAGAGGACATAATGACAGTAATTCCATTACGCAGTCTTCCCATATTCTGTCATAACCGAGAGAAAGTTGTGGTTATTTTCACTTACGGAGATGGTCTATTTGTAAAGAACACACTTCCTATTTCTTAACATATTCACTTTCATTAAAAAAATATACAGATGACTATGTTGAGATAATTTCTCGGTGATGGAAGACTATATCCCTAAGGATTTTATGTCTTCTTGTGGTACAAGCTATTTACGCACAGCTGGAAGCTTTGGCCAAAATAATGCAAGTAATTGACTACATTTTATTTTTACCATATCCTTACTTAATATATGTTAGATAAAAAAATACAAAGTTAAGTAATTGAATTTCATGGTAGACATTTAAGGATGGAAGAATAGGTTTTCTTAACCTAGATAAAGGTAAAAATGAACATACTAAATATTTTATGATTACTCAATTAGAGTGGAATGAATGAGTTGCAAATGTACCATTCTCGGTTTCACAAGGTTTAAACATATAAGAGTATCGGGTGGATCAAACTTAACTTAAAAAGCATACTTTTTCGAAAATTAACTGATTGAAATAATTTTTTACTTATATTTTAGGAAAATAATTTGAGGTGTTACATCCACATACAAAAACAGCCTTCATAACTAACATCTTCTCAAACCTCCACCTATATCCCTTCCTATCAGCCTTCACCTTAGACTCCTATGTAACTCCACATCAACCCTATTCACATCAGAATCCATTTACCCCATGCTATTATTAGAAACATAAACTAGATCCTTATGCACACGCATAGTTTCATCGATTTTTATATGATCCTCAGAATAATACCATGAAAGAATTAATGAGTAGATGGAAAAAATATAAGCTACTACCATAAGACCTAAGAACATATTCACCTAAAAACATATATGTAATGAACCTATCAATCCAACCATACCCATCAAACCATATCCTCCACATTAGGAATCACTTAAATTCCCCAAGTTATATAGCAAAGAGGATCCAAAATATATATAAGAGCTTTCAGACACTCTTGTTATCTCATCGCTTATGACCAAGACCTTATGCTTAGGACCTTCCCCATGTCATTGGAAATGTTTTCCTTAGACTAGTATAACAACATTCCTAAATATTAATCATTTTCTTTCACTCAATTAGCCAAGTTATTTCTCAAGAACTTATCCATCAACATCACTCATAAAATAACTGTCACTAACCTTTACATCATTAAACAATTTGAATATGATTAAATTTCAAAATTCATCTCTAGATGGAGATGCATCATTAATCAACTATCCTTCTCTTTTCCTTAGACTGAGATCATTGAGTTGTTATCTTGGTCTTGTGCTAAACACATCTCATCTACCCTTTAGATTCAATCATTAAAAAACTTTTATGAAGCCTTTACCATGGATTGGAAGCTAGAAATCAAAACCCTTGAAGAAGGTAAGGTCAAACTCTATTCCAAAAATACCAAGCCCAAGTTTTATAAGAACTTATATCTAACAACAAAAAATATGAAGGCTAGGAAAATGCTATCGTGGTGAAAAACACTTCTCAAAATACCTCCCAAAATATTAAAACATAGAGGGCATCACGAACCCCTTACACCTATGCTCCTCTTGTAGAGTCATACAGTTCCATATTTGATAAGCTTATAGAAGTCCACTTGATAGAATTCCTTCTAATCCAACCCGTCAATGATTCTCACCCTAATCCTACATGATGCTGAGAAAATAACTATTGAAAATATCACCAAGGTATGACATTAAATGATCTCGTAAGGATTTGGTTCAGAAAATCATTAACTGAGGCAATTACAACTCAATAATCTGAATGCACCCCCAATCAAGCCTTGGATATTTTCAATAAATAATTCCCTAATCATCCTCTAAATAATCAGAAAAATCCTCCTAGATATCAAGCTAATGTGGCCCATATTATTAACATCATCAATCACACCTCTGTACCTTCAACATCCACATCCACAAATGAAAATTCAGTTGAGCCAATGATCTTCTTCAATATTCTCATTGGTGACATATCAAAACTACCCTCATCCCCAATAGTCACATCCACAATAATTCACTCCTCTAAATTATCTAAACTTATCATTTTTGATTCACCCAAAACAAAACCCATTGTGGAAATCATAACAATTCATGCCAAAGGTAAAGCTTCACAATGAACAATTAAGAACCCCGGTAGTTCTATTCCAAACTAGTCATTTGTCCACATAAAAATATCTAAATTATGCAAAGTAATATTGGTACACATAATAATTCCACCACTCAACCATCCATTTTGGAACCATAACCTTGTATCATGGGACATCATCTATCATCCAAGCTTATTGTTTCTATCATGAACTCTAAATCTATTCCTAAAGCTATAATAAATCTTGAAAACAAGAAATCACATCTCTTACCTCTCCCCTTTTACAAATATAATGAATTGGTTATTATGTAATCACCTCCACAAGTCCCTATTGGATCCTAAATAACCATCCTAAATTGATTCGTCCAAACATTTTCTATCACATTTCCCCTATCAAAACTTTTGACCCAATTGGATGGAAACCCAAGTGGTATGATTAAAATTCTATCTACACCTACCACTGTATGCTAGGATATGATATGGAGCACTGTAGATCTCATTAGATACTCATAAATTACCTTAAATAATAAGGTGGTCTCCTCACATAATAAGATCACCCTAACCCTTCCACTAGCCAAAACAAATTGAAACCCAAGTACCTAATTAAGCCTATGGTTCAAAAAAATCCCAAATTTGATCCTCTTACCCCTCTTTGGACATTATTTTGCAATCAAATTATATCACTCAAAATAATTATCGTTGTTCCACAGTGATGATATTTGCATATGTTGTCATGTAAATGTGCAACATGAAAATTACTAATTTTCAAGCATGACAACAAACCCCATTGTCAAAATTTTGATTACAAACCTTCTTAGAAACTCTCCCATGTCAAACTATCCCTGTTTCTGACCTATCCTATCCTTCAAGTGGTCTTATGTGTTGTTTCAACCTTTTATATAGGTGATTTAGGAAAACAAGTTCATTCAAGTGCTTCTGAGACAATAACTTTCAAGGCATGCTTTTTAAGAGACTTAGGAATGGCTATTTTTAGCCTTTCCAAGGAAGATGCACATCCTTCAGAGTGGAGTAGAAGGATGAATTTAATCAGAGCATGGTATTTAGGTGATAATAAAAATTTCCTTTTATGTTGTAAGAATTTGGAAGGTTTCAGAGGTTTTGGGACACATCTTGTAAAAGTGAATTTTTGAAGGTGAATGAGCTTACAATACAAAATAACACCTGAGCTTTGGGATGTGATTCCAAGATTTTTGTAAGGATTTTGAGGACAAAAAAATATAAATGGAAATTTATTTAAGTGATATAAATGATTTTGGTTTCATAATATTCACAAGACATAATATTTTCTCCCTACAATCTATTATCTGCACGCACAACCCACGGAACGAAGAAAAATAGGATATTTTAAGGGTGTTTGAAAGAAGAATTAGAGTATAAAAAAATTCCCATCCTTCTAAAAATGATATTTACAGTCAGAATCATATAAATAAGTTCCTAAAATGATCTCCATATGCTCAAGATATGTCTCCGTCAAGCTTCTTTCCAAGGTATGTGTTGTCTCCTAAAAATTGCTCTACATTTTCATAGCTAAATTCAATTTTTTTGAGCTCATGTCCTTTTTGGTGTTTGAGCCAAGTTATAAATTCAATAATTCAGCAAAATTTGTGCCCTAGTGCTATTCAAATCTTTGTTTTGCTCGTTTTGAGAAATTCTCCATCTCCCAGTTTGTGCATGAAATATCCTCTTTACAATCTCCTTTGTGATCAAAATTGTTCACCTATTATATGGCCTGGGTCGTCAAATAATTATTTTGCCTCCATTCCTCTAGTTTGCGAAGGAAATTCAAAAATTGGATTCAAAACAATGAAGTTTTCTTCCTCTATGTATTTTCCATAGTCAGGATGACGGGTGTCTTTTCCCCGTCAAATTTTGACCCCAATAAATGCAAGTACGTGGTCAGATCCTATTGGATGGGGAGGAATGGGATTTTTGGTGAACTTAACACTTCTAGTCACTTTTGGAAAAAATGGTAAATTTTCCTCGCGGCCTCGGAAAGTTTGAAGTTGCTGATTTCAAGTCATTGTAGAAAAAGTGGAATTTTTTGTCCCAGGCTACACAAGTTCACAAGGGACACTTAGACCCAAAAATCTAAAATTGCCAATTGCAAAAAAGGTGGAAGTTTTTGTCCCAGGTTGCACAAGTTAAATTGGGACACTTAGGACCCGAAAATCCATCTCGGCCAAAAAATTCAAAAGCATGAGGTGGGCCAGTAGAGGAAATTGAGTTTTTGAGCCTATTTCCAAAAAAGGTTAAAATGCTTAGAAAAGTGTTGCGACCCCGTCTCCAACCAGAATGTGCCACGTGTCCTAGTCAAATTGGAGAAGTGGTCTAGTGGAGAAGTTTATGTTTTTGAGCCTCTTTGTAAAAAGGGTGAAAAGTTAAAAAATGACCCGCAGCCCTAATCAGGCTATAAAGGTAAAAGTCAAAGTTGAAGCATGTAGGTAAAAAGTCAAAGGTGAAGGTGCCACATGTCCTAGTCAAATCGGAGCAGTGGGCTAGTAGAGAAAATTGAGTTTTTTTAGCCTTTTTCCAAAAAAGGTTAAAATGTTGAGAAAAGGGTCGCGACCCTATCTCCAATCAGAAGGTACCATGTGTCTAAGTTGAAAAGTCAAATCAGGGGTGTGGGCCAATTTTTTCCAAATTGCCAAATCTCTAAAAAATAACAAAATGCAAAGGGCTTTCCCCCGTAACCACTCTAATCCCTTCTTGCCACGTGGATGACCCGATTTCAAAGCTATAGGAGCAAATCAAATGTAACAATTGCTTTGAAAGATCTGGTTTTTAACCCACCATGAGCATTTTCTTCACAACAAAGGATTTTGAAAATGCGTCGAGGATTTGTAAAGATTGTAACCATTTTGGAAAAGGATATAATGGCTTCTCAACATCATTCCAAGGGTTGGGGATTGATATTTGAAAATACCAGAGTGCTCTGTACCTAGAAAAGACAAAAAATGCCATTCTTCTTCTATTTTCTCTTCTTCCTCGAATTTCTTCCATTCTAAAGCTATGTACAAACTCTGCTCAAGCTTCAATAATAAAACGAAGGAATTATTTCCTCTTTGATTGAGGAATTGATTGGTACTTTATGACCAATGGGTTTCATTCGGTCTTGTAGCTTCTCATGTGAATTTGTTTTTCTTCTAATTATAAATGCATGTAAATGAAATTTCTAATCAACATGTGTGAGCATCTGATATTCTACTCACAACATTGTTTTCTCCTATCTCCATTCTCACTCTATTCCCCCTTCTTAGACAAAGTTCTTCTCTAGTGAGAAATTGCTAGCTTTACCACAGGGTAAGTGGAGTGCCCCTGTTGGATCTCTGGTCAAAAGGACACCATTGAAATCCACTTTTTCATGCATACACATACGGAAGATGCACCGTTCAAGTAGAGGGACTTAGATTCCCAAAGCGTTGGCTAGAAACCCACCAATTTATCCACAAGACAAATTTTCTCGCCAATAGTATGCTTTGGAACTTAGACAATTTTCAAGGTAGAAACATGTTACTCCCAAGTTGAGGCACAATTTATTACACCAAATGTCTCATCGCCTTGGGACAAAAGGGACACCAAAATTCACCCAACTCCAAAATAGACCCTTGTATCATCATGTGACTCTAACGGAGCTCAAACAAGCTAGTTAAACCCTTTTGCACCCTTTCTAAGCTCTCTCTGTCATCCAATCCCACAATGCCACTTGTCAGCTTCTAGTGAGGGAGAATTTTCTTGCACATTTTTTTTTTCCATCCCCATGGGATATTTTAGATACAAAAATTTTCCCCATGCCCAACTTGGCCCTTGATTCCTCATGTGGCTCAGGAGGTGCTATGTAAGACATTTTTTAGTCCCCTCTTCTCTCCAACTCCACAAACTAACATCTACCACATGTCATCACCAAGATGATGAAATTTTTCACACACCTTTTTCCCATACCCATGGGATAGTTGAGACAAAAAAATTCACCCAATATTAGCCCTATTTTTGGTCCCCCATGTGACCTAGTGTCAATCCTCGGGTGCTTACTGCTCATTCTCTCTCTCTGTCTCTCTCTCTCCTACACTAACCAATCTCTATCTACCACTTGTCATCACCAAGATGAGGTGAATTTTCTTACACCTTGTGTTCCAGCCAAATGGGATATTTGGGACACAAAAATTCAATGAAGCCTAGCCCTTGTTCTTGTCCCCCATGTGACGCAGTGTTAGCCCCCATGTGTTTATTGCTCAATATCTATCTCTCCTCCACCAGCCAATCTCCATTCTACACTTTTCAAGATTAGGATGAGACAAATTTTATTACACCATATATCTCATCCCCTTGGTACAATTGGGACACAGATATTTTTTCAAGCGCAAGAGGTTTCAAAAATCCCAAAAATGTAAAAATTTAATTGTCGTTCCGCTTCTTCTTCATGCATAAATGAAAACCACTGGAGGAAGAAAAGTGTAACAAAATTTCCCTCCATTCAATGATTTTTATTCCATTCATCCATATTCATGGCTGTAAAACCTCCATTAAAGCTATAATTTTTTTAGACACCATGTTCGTTCTTCACCATATTGAGTTCATGGAAAAACACGTAAAAATATCATATCTCACAATTTAGTGCACTGATTGAATTGAGATATTTTATAGACTTATCCATTTTCAGAGGAATTCAAGAATTAATTTGCAACATTCCAAGTGATTCCCAATATTTTTAATGGAAACACAACATGTATTTCATTCCCTGGATCTCATTCCTTCGATTTCCCATCACTCTGATAGATATATTAAACTAAAACTGTGAGCACAAATTCCAGGAGAAAAACCTAACCTAATGGAGTTGGTTTCATCAAAATCCGAGGTGGAAAAGAACAATTTAAAAAGTCTCATTGACTCCATTAATGACTTCCATGGTAGCTTTGTGCCTAAAAATCTCACCATAAATTTTTTTTTTAATTCCAAACATTCCGGTGGGCAAAACAAAGTTAAATTTGGAGCACAAGATCACAATGAAGGGACAAATCTAAAAAATATTGTTCCCATCACAAACCAATGCCATTTTTTAAATTTAATATAAATAACATATTATATGCCCCTCCACATGTTAAAAATAGTAATTCCCTTGAATTTCATGTTTGAATCACCCAGGACAGTAAAAAATGGTGCAAAGCAGAAAGCAGGGAAAAAAATACAATTTTCCTAAGATAAAAAGTCAGGAAAAGAAACCTGCTAAAAATATAAATGCATCTTCAACATAAAAGGATGGAGTATGCTAGAAGGTTAAAAAGGTAATATTTTATAAAAATAGGTGATATGTCTTGGAACCTAAAATATTGGCTAAGTACCAAGAGGCATGCACACGCAAAATTAGTAGATAGAAGGGTGCTCATGGAAAAGTGCACAAGAAAAATGGGTTTAAGTGAAACCAGGTTGCGCGTGAGAGGAATAACAAGTGTTTAAAGGACTTATCCATATTTGGCATCATGGAGTCACTTGAGGAAAAATGTGAGGACATGACTAGGTGTGATAAATGGATAAGGTGTTAGACTGGAACCTTGGAGGTTAAGAAAATGTTATTCCACATATGTTATATTCGTAAAGTCATAATTATAGTTAGTGGAATGTTTTTCAAAGAGGATAAGCATTCACCAATGGAGGATAACATCAACACTTGGCACATGATCTACTCAGGAGAGAAGTCATGGTAGTGGAAAATGGTACTATTTAAAGAGGTGCTTGGGATAGAAACAAACACATAGAGAGAGACAACAAAAGGGAAGCAAAGAGAAGGAAGGTAACAAGGTGTTGCAAAAATGTTAGGAAATGTTAAGGGTTTGGAGTTCATGGTGCTAGGGTTTAGAGTACTTAGTGCTATAGGGTTGTAAGGGATACCATTAAGATTATATATTGGTATTGGGATCTGTAATAAGGGATATAATGAGGAAAAACATAGTTAGGATATCTGATCAGATAGGTTTGTAAGAGTTGAGTCTCTATCATTTTATGAATATATTCTGAGATGACCATTTTGAATGTAATATGGATACCAGAACTCTGTTAAATCAATATACATAGATCTATTCTATACAACTTTCTTATGGGTGTAAAACCTTATGTTATTTAGCTTATCATGACTCAGATTTGGTTTCTTGTACTTCTTACAAGGTTTATTTTCTTTTGTGATGCATTAATGTGTAGATCTATTAGTTATGTCTTTATCCTTTTGAGTAGATGCATGTATTCGTGTTTCTGTATATAATCCTCCATTAATGGTATAAATCTCTTTTAAATCTCACATAAAGGAGGGGCTCGACACTAGTGCACACCTTGGGTGAGATCCCAATGTATTATGGGTGATAGGCTGACGTGCTTGGGGTTAGAAAGAAGTATTGAGGGTAAAATAATGACTACATCTTGGTTCCATTGCCGGGACTTCTTTTAAAGATATTGTGACAGAAATGTGTAATGACAGAATAATTAACCTTGGACAATGTCCAAGCATGGCTCATAATCATGAAGGATAAGTTTTCTTAGAGGTTTAGTACTAGATCTAATTTTGATTCAAGAAAATGGGTGGAGGATAACATGCATCATGAAATCTATGAGACATTATTTTGTTGTTTCCCAGTAGAGTTGTATGAACTAATATCATCATATGCATCAAGGAGGAGTTGGTACTATAGACCTCATGTTTGGAATTAGGAGGAATATTAGCAGTTGCATGATGCCAATCTAACATAAACTCGTGTTGTTTTTTGGTGGTGGAGTAGAGTGAAGACTAGTTATACCTTGGAATACGATATTTATACATATTATTTCCCAGATATTGTTGAGTTTGAATTATTGAGGGAGCCTAGAGGATCATTCTTATGTGTTATCCCATTAGTTATCAAGATCTTGGTCATTACTTTGATTTTGGAAGCCTTTCCCATGGATGGATAAATTATTGCTACACGCGGGGCATAAAAGATGGCATGGTAGACGATGGAAACCCTTACAGTAGAAATGGAGAGAGAAGAGAGGCAGTTCAAGTATAATGAAGCTCAGGAAATGGAGTTAGCAAGATAGTGAAAAGCTGCAACGGTGATGGATTTATTAAGGAAAACATTGTAGGAAGGATTTGAGATTCATGAAGAGGACGTGGAACCTAATCAGTCAGAACTACCCCATCTTGGAAAGCACGGAAGAGAAAATACCTTGGCTTTTAGACAGAGCTCGTATATTAAGAAAGGAGAAAAGTTGTAGATGCACATCTTAACCTATATAATGATAAGACCCTTACACTTAGTTTTCTAGTTCTTGAGATAAGTTTTGATAATCTAGTTGGTATCGGTATTCATAGTTGAGCAACATGTAGGAGGTATAACTTTTTATTTAGTACATCTATGGTTGTACAATCATTTCCTGTGTTTGGGGGTATTTTTTCTGGCACAACATATAGGCAAGGTGTGGGATCACAGGGTTTGAGTATCACATCTAGGAGTGGCACAGAAAACACATTGGGGAGTGGTTCGGTATCATAGAATATCGGTGCATAGTTTAGCATGATGGTGGGTTTGTAGGGCACAAATACATTAGGCCCCTTGCCTATGACAAGAGGAGGATTTGGTGGATCTAGAGGCATTAGCACTAGTGGATATTGTGGCTCTGGTGGTGGAGGTAACATAGGAGGGAATCAAGGTCTTTGATATGGCAGACAAGTTTCACAATACCATCAACATGTGTTTTATGAGATGTCACTCCACTTATCTAATTACAGGGGCATTGAGGATGCCACGAAACATTTACACAAGTATGAGTTACTATGGTGCACGAAGGGAACCACTTCCCTAAAGTGGAAAGTAATTCATCTTGCAATCATGTTGTAAGGATGTGTGTATAGTTGGTACAAGAAGTATGACCCACACCAGACAGTGGTAGATTACATTGTGTTGCGTAATGATTTTTTATGGAGTTCCACATACCCGAGTTTCAATAGAAAATCATTAGCATATTGAAGGAGATTTTGAAAATAATGGCAGAGAGTTTACGAGAGTATGATGCGAGTTTCAAGACTCTCTTATCCAAGTTATCTTATGACATTCACCGTTCGTAAAATACTCAGCGGTTTTTTGGAGTACCAATCACACCATTCAGGAGGGTGCTTTCATAGAGTACTTTCACATATCTGTGCAAGGCTACCTTGCATGTTGAGGTAGTAAGAAGTGTTGATACAAGATTTAGTCCATTCCTAGAACCCCAAATTAGTGCAATGGAAAAACAATTGGAGAAATTATTTGTGAACTTAGCTCATGAGACTCATAGCGGGTTATGGTGTATGGATTGTGAGGTATAAGCGCATACAAAGGAAAATTTTCCTTGGAGATCGGTACACACAATGATGGTAGACTGTGAGATTTTCCACATAGATCATGATGCAAGTAAGTGTTCACTATTTCAGCATGAGATCCATAAGAATGTGTCTTACTATTGCAAAATTTACACCTCTACTACTCATAACACCAAGGATTGTAGATTGATTGACTAAATACATGATGTCATTATTACTGGTGTGCACCAAATTAGTATTGTAAGTAGTTCCAAGGATGAGGATGCACAAATGGAGGGATTCATCTAAAAGTATTTTTTGGAGTAATTAGAGACTGTGGAAACCATGGAGGTGGATGAAGTGAGTTCCCACATGGAACTTGTTATAACTGTGGGTGTACGTAACACTATAAGCGTAAATGCCCCAATCTATTATAGTGCTATTGGTTTGGAAAGAAGCACAAATATGAGGAGTGCCTAGACTTATTTGAACACATGAGCTAAAAGCAGTGGAAGCATAAGGGCATTGGGATGGTAAGAATGATGAAAGGAGACATGCAGTAAATACCAACAATGGTGCGTGAGTCAGAGTTAGAACTTGTATTGGTGATGAAGCAAGTTCAAGCTCCATGTGCTAGGGATATACCAAAGAAAAGGATGTTGATTACAAGAGAAAAAGTGGTACATTGGAAGTATCTGAACCCTACGCATGAAAAGGAAGTCTATCAAGATACCATGGACATAATCAGAAGTATTCAAGGGGAAATTTAGTGTCTAAAAGAGCAATCCATGAAGTTGGAGAAGAAGAAAAATGTTGAGGTCCCTCAATCATATATAGATGATTTCAGAGAGGTGTGTAAGATGTTGCACCAAGAAAATATCATTCACCTATTAGGATAATGGTTGAGAGATAAAGTACCAAGTGTTGGAGGAGAGTGTGAGAGGCAGGTCTTGTATGCTAACCTTCCTCCCCACAACCTTGACTATGATAAGGATATTACCTTGAATGCAGTTGTTGATGGATGGATCCTAAGCAATATTCTAATTGACATGGGTGCAGAAGTTAATGTTCTCACCCTAGATGCATGGAATGAAATGGGAAGACCCCCATTATAGCCATCTTCAAATGTGTTGTATATGGTTAACAAGACAAATGCAATTCCCATCAATATTTTAAAGGATAATGCTATCACTATCCAAGGGGTGAAATTCACTGGGGACTTCAAAGTCTTAGCACTTGCTAAGGCAGACAACTTTCTGATGTTACTTGGGCACCCCTAGTGCTATAAGAATAATTTTAACTTATGTTTCAATAAGGGGTATATAAGTTTTGAGAACAAAGAGAAATGTTTTATTATTCCTTTAACGAATGGAAAGTTAGTTCCCTATACTGAGCCCTTAGGAGAAGAATACCTAGACAAAATCTATGTGTACTCTATAAGGGACCCTAAGGTTGTGGAACCAATAAAATAAGGATTTATTTAATGGGAATATTCTCAATATATAATTGATACAACTAGTGTGGCATATGAAAATCGGGCGGACATGACATATGATTTAGTTGGAAGGTAGTCAAGAGGCTCTATGATAAGAGTAATAAAGGCATGCTCATTCAGGCACCTGGGAGGAATGTAGTTACCAAATTACATTTGGGGAGCCAACCTTGATGTTTTCCTACTAGCAATGGAGACCTAATGGAGATGTGATATCGAAATGAGAAGGATGCTTAGATATAATTTTCTCAGGACTGCATCATGTTGGTGGGAGACCCATCGCAATAACCTTCTAGAGTAGTGTAAGGTGAGGATTGCATTCTTTGTTAGGTTTCTCCAAAGAAATGCACTATTTTATACAATATTATCATGGGAAAGAACCCACATCATTTCACATCTAGACATGTGAGAAGACATGGATGGAAGTTACAAAAGCATTTCCTCCATCTTTATGGGTGTATAAGATTTACTCCACCTTATAAGTATGCACACACATATGGTACCTTTACTCAGAGTTGCACCATCATACATGAAAATGATAATATTTGATGGGTGATCTCCTTCAAGATTTTGAGTACTGGAGTACTAAACCATTGGTGAATGAGGCGCTACAAGTTGTTAAGCACCTAACTATGGGAGATAGTTCCATGATGGAGGATAAAATACTAGAAGTGTTTGGAGAACTTGTCTTGGAAGCATGCTTAGATGAGAAAGAATCAGAGGAGGTACAACTTGAGCACATATAGATGGAAAAATAAAAAGCAAAATTGGTCTACATATTAGATGGTGAAGAAGTGGAAAAATTGGATGCTAACCATATTGTTGGTTCACACGAGGTTATTTATAATGCTGATGATTAAGCACACACCTACCATGAAACCATGAAAACCAACAAGGTTAACATTAATTTGGAGGTGGAACCTAAGGAGGCTACTACTAGA
This sequence comes from Taxus chinensis, assembly GCA_019776745.2. NCBI lineage: Eukaryota > Viridiplantae > Streptophyta > Pinopsida > Cupressales > Taxaceae > Taxus > Taxus chinensis. Next base: position 401,408,322 of record CM034154.1, read on the forward strand.
GATTACTCGACAGAAAAGGAGGTTTCAAAGATCATTTATCTGTTGCGTGAATTTTAAGATTTATTTCCGTATGGGTACCATGATCTTACAAGAGTTGACCACTCCTTGGGAGAAATGAAGATCAAGTTAAAAGAAGGTGTGCACCTAATTCAGAAGATACCTTATGGAATGAATCTGAATCCGTGCATAAAATTCAAGGAGATTGACAAGATGATCACATCAGGCATCATTGAGGCTACTAAAGAATCAAAATGGATAAGTCCAATGGTCATCAACATTTACAAGGATGGAAGAATAAGGGTTTGTGTTGATTACAGATATTTGAATGTGATATGTGTCATTGACCCTCTTCTAACCCCATTCACCAAGGAGATCCTGGAAGGAGTAGCTGAGTGTGAGATCTATTCTTTCACAGATGGATTCTTAGGATACCATTAGGTTAGAATTACAAAGGAGGACTAAGAATAAACAACTTTCCCTACTGAATGGGGAAGTTTTTCCTACATGATCATGCCTTTTGAACTAAAGAACATGCCTGTTGTGTTTTCATGCATTGTGGTTCAGGCATTTTAGGACTTCATCCAAAATTTTATACAAGTCTACCTAGATGATTGGATAATATATAGATTAGTGAGGGACTATTGTGAAAATTTGAGGATAATGTTTGAGAGGTGCCGGAAGTTACGTATATCCCTCAACATTAAGAAATGTGTTTTTGCTACTCTATTTGGCACCCTATTGGGACTTATCATATGTAAGGAAGGCTTACTAGTAGATCCTTCCAAAGTTTCCATTTTTATGGGATTGGGGAAACCTAGCAGCCAGAATGTAGTGCATGAATTCCTTGGGCATACAGGGTATTACTAGAAATTTATTAAGGGGTACACCAAGATTACCATGTTGTTGGAAAATTTTCTAAAGAAAAATGTACATTTCATTGGGGAGAGGCACAATAGATGGAATTTAACACATTAAATAATAGGCTTATCACCGCACCCATATTATGCTTTCCCTCTTGGGATAAGCCATTCCATATACATGTTGATTCCTTAGGGATGGATATTGGAGAAATCTTAGCACAACTTGGAGAGGGAATTGTTGACCACCTCTTGTGCTTTGCTATTAGGAAGCTAACCCCAGTAGAACGAAACTATACTACTACTGAGTTTGAGGCATTATCGATGATCTATGTGCTACAAAACTTCAGGCTGTATCTGTTGGAAACACCCTTTATATTCTACATGGACCACATGGAATTGAAGTACTTGGTAAACAAGCCCATTCTACAAGGGTGCATATGCAGGTGGCTCCTCTTATTTCAATAATTTGAGTTTACGGTTGTTGTAAAACTGGGTAAGAATAATTTAGGACTTGACCATTTAGAAAGGATAGAATTAGGAGAGGATGTATAAAACCTTGAGCATACAATGTCATAAGTACAACCATTTAGATTGCAGCACGCACCCTATGGCTTGGAAGATATTGCAGTGCTTCTCAAAATGGGTGTGGTGCCGGAAGGAATGAAGACTCTAGAAAGGAAACATTTAGCCATATGCATCGCACCCTACATGTTAATTAGTGGAGACTTATACAAGCTAGGCCATGATGATGTTTTACGTTGGTGCATGTTAGAGCATGAATGCACTGCAATCATGGAGAAAACATATGGTGGAATTGTAGGAGGATACAACCACGCGCAAGATCCTTCTAGCAGGATTTTTGTGGGAAATGGTTTACAAATATTTTATTGAGTATTGTAAGGCCTGTGACAACTTCCAGCACCTTGGTAAACTAGGGAAAAGAGATGAAATGCCATTAATATTGATTGTCAGTGCAGAACTATCCGAGAAGTGGGAAATTGAATTTTTAGGCCCTATTTATGTAGCCGTACGAAGGAAATGTTCACGCTATATCATTCCATGCACATATTTACCTTACAAGGTGGGTAGAAGTGGCACATACAAGGGATTTCACAACAACAACAACATCTAGGTTCTTGTGGGAAAATATAATCAGTAGATATGGATTCCCATTGAGCTTAACAAGTGATAGGGGTAAACATTTGTTAAATGAGACAGTTAAAATCTTACTGGAAGAATTCATGGTAGCCCATCACATGACTACCCCTTATCACCCACAAGATAATGGACTGCTGAGGCATTTTACAAAATTATGAATTACACGTTAACCAATATTTATGATGTGGGAAGAAAGGATTGAGATGACAAAGTTTCTACTGTCGTATGGTCATATCAAACTACTTATAAGAGACTGAAAAAGTTCACACCTTTTCATTTGGTTTTTGGCACAAAATATTTGTTACCTGTTGAATTTATGTTTCCATTACTATGTATAGCACATGCAAGAGGGTTAGATGATGAACAAGCACTTGATGAGAGAATTTATAAGTTGATGTAGTTGGATGAGAAGCGTGATATTGCTCACTTGAGTCAGAAAATATAAAAATCCATGCATAAGGCATGGTATGATAGACACATAAATAAATAAAAATCAAGGTTGGGTAGATGTTTCTATTGTATGATTCCAAGTTTCCGCACTATCCTGGGAAATTTAAATTCCATTAGATGGGCCCATACACTGTATCTTATATACTTGATTCATGCACTTGTCAGTTATAAGTTCTAGATGGAACACAGTTTCAAGGACATTTAAATGGGACTAGGCTAAAGCCCTCCTATAAATAAGTCTTCTTTGTGTTTGTTAATAAGGTAGTTTTTCCAGCTACCCTAGGTTTTGATTTGATGTAGTTTGATTTCTTTGTGTTTCCCTTTCTTGTTGCTTTATTTTGTACATGTTTGTGCGCTGGTATCCACTTATTATGTTCAAAATATTTCTATGTGCAAAGGACCACACATCCATTTTTGTGTAGGGTGAAGTTATGTGATAAGTTCTTGAAGCTATGGTTGTGGATGGCCCGGGTTGAAAAATAAAAACACGTGGATTGGAATATCTCACATGGAAAAGGTGAACATAAGGGAAGGATGGTGTCAAAAGGCTTTGATAAACCACATACAAGGGTAAAATCACAGGAGAAACATGAGGTAGGCAATGGAAAGAACTTGGTCCTAGACATAGAGGAATAATTGACTTTGGCATGGGAGAAATCACAAAGAATTCTATGGTCAAGGTAATTGTGTGCTAGAAGGTTGTGAAAGTGTTCACGTAGGATTGAGCACAGAGGAAAAGTGCTGAAGGTTAGCATTAGAAAAAAATCCACCTTTATTGCATAAGTATATTGGTAGGTGGCATGAAATTTATTGTGGAGAAGAGAAATTTATAAATAGAATATCGGGGTATGTTATCTTCTACCTTTTGTTTTAAGTTATCAAAGAGCTCTTGAAAGCTAGGGAAACCTTGCAAAGAAGGTTTGAGAAGAGTTGTGAAGATTTGCATGCATAACTAGTTTGATCAGTAAAACAAAGTGGAAAGGAGTACACGGGTGTAAGCGAAGAAGGTTGTGTGGAATAATCTCGTGGGTGTTATGTCGTCTTGTGGAAAAAGGGATTTCTAGGTTAGGGTTGCATAGGTAGGGCATGAGGTTTGAAGGAATTTTTGTAAAGGAGTGGAGCCACAAAGTTGAGCAGACCCAAGACCAGGAAGGAGGAAGAAGTTTTAAGGACCCAACAAAGGAATGACACCAAGGAAAGTAGCTAATATTTCACCAAAGAAGGGCAAGGGTAAGGTAAAATAATATGTTTCTACTAGTTTCAATGAAGAATGGTATGCAGAAATGTAGTACCCAGATGACATATTTCTTAGTAAAGAATGGGTGCCTCACGTCATGAAGATGGTCGTTTGTGTTTATAATCATCGAATGAGCACCAAAAAGAACAAAATGACACTAGAACTTATTCACCCTACAAGAAGATGACACGAGATGGAATTCCCATCTATGACAGAGAGGTAAAGGTGACAATAGAGAAGGCTAGGTTATTGTAACTCTATAAGTTTCCCTATTTCAGCAAGCCCAAGCAACTATACCAATGGTTGATGTCGCACATGCATGAAGACCAATTCTATTTCGTAGTTCAAAGGATGTGCATACCCCCCCAGCTAATTTCTAAGTCCACCGGCCTTATCTGTGAAGGAGATTCATTGGATGATGATTTAGAAGAAAAGGAAGCCATTAAGAAGACCATTAAGGCTTATGACTACAAGAAAGGTTTGTGCTACCTTGACATGTTTACAATTACTAATCAGGTGATGAGGATGGCCACGTGTTTGGTTACAAAATTGAATGGGAAAGAGAGATGGACACATATCAATAAGGCCTGGTTGCATATGTGCCACAAGATCTCAGAGGGAACCATCTATAACCTCTCAACTTTTAGTGTAGCGGATATTATAAACACCGCACGTGATGGAGAGAAGATCATGTTTGGTAATGTCCTCCTCACCATTGTCTTTTCAGAGATTGGATTTCTTGATGGGATAGATAAGTTTATTTGGGAATACCCAGATGAGAAATCCTCCCCTGCCAAGAGGATTGAATAATATATTTGTGACACCATGACGAATTCTCATAAGGCATGCCTAGAAAAGTGGTATAAGCAGATGCACAATGCAGTCAGGGCTGAATGAATAATACCTGAGTAGTTATCCTCATTACTATAAGGAGAGGTTGATTTCACTGTATACCAACATTTTTGTATCGACATATTTACTTTGGTAGATGGCACCAAGAGTCCTTGGTGTAAATTTCCTTTCTCCTTCACAGTGTAGTACTTTCAGGCTGGGGTTAATCAATTCAATGACATGAAGAAACTCAGATTTGATAAAAGTGTAGTAGATCAAGACTACCAGGAGATACAAAAGGAAATAATATACCCTAAGAAGCGTTCCTATTTGGAGAAGTATGTCTCGCATGAAATGCACATGGTAAAACCAGTAACATTACCTGTTGTAGGGAGGACAACAATGAGGGTGTATCTATACATAAGGCCTAAGTATGAAAAAGGTGATTATGTTGAAGATGATGTCTCCATTCTTGATGAATCCACCACACAGAAGAAGGATGTGCCAAGGAAAAGAGACAAAGGAGAGGCTCCCCAGAAAAAGGCATCGAGCATGTAGATGGTACAAACAGTAGGGTCACAAGAGTCAGGCGTAGGCACAAGTACTTACGTCCACTAGTAGAGGTCTCCCGTGAGAAAAGAGTTGTTGTAGAAGGAGGAATCACCATAGAAGGAAGATTTTTTTATAGAAGGAAGAGTCACCAGTAAGGGGAGATTCACCTGGGAAAGAAGAAAAAGAGAATTCCCCTGAATTGGAGTCACCAGTAAGGAAGAACTAGAGGGTGTCAAAAGAGTCAGCCTCAAGAAAAATATAAATTATGGAGGCTAAAACAAGAGATGAAGACAATGAAGAGAACAACGAGGCTCAAAATCATCATGTGTATGATGTACATGAGTTAGATGAAGAAGGAAATGAAGAGAAGGATGAGAACGAGGAAGGTGCTCATGAAAAAAGGTGGGGAGAGGAAGTAAACATGAAGGATCAAAAGATCCCAACCCTAACTAAGGAGAAGATGGATAATACTATAAAGAGGGAAGTAGCATGAATTATCCAATAGTTGGTGGAGAATGAAGTTGAGCGAAGTGTTGAAGAAGTCATGAAGGAAACTGAGGAGAGAAAAAGTTTAGGAAAAAAGTATAGAAGCATGGGCAGAGACCCTAGTTTAGTATTAAGCTTCCCAAAGGCACCACGCACAGGTGGAAAATGCATAATAGTGGCGCAGGAAAAAATATGATATACATTAATGATTTGAACAAGGTACTACATGCATGCTTCCAAAGTACCATGCCCACAAACCAAATCCTCACTTGGTCTTCTTTTGATGAAGAAGGTGCATACTCGTGCACAAGGAAAATGATATCTTGGGCTTCTGAGTCCCACATTGATGAACCCAAGTTCGAGTTAAATTGAGATGCATTGATGAATATACCAGATTCCAAGGGAGTAAATCATCTGGTAAATTCCCAACAAGTGTCTGATGAGAAATTTTGCAATGTGATCAAAAAAGCATCGGTGGAGGTGGAGGCAATAGTATTTGGTAGAAATGACATAATAAGGGTCTTGGAGGAAGAGATTGAGAAAAATAATGAGGAGATCATTGAGCAGAAAAAATAAATAAAATAGAAGGAATTGATCAATGTGTAGTTAAGGTGTGAGATGAGGGATGAAAAGGAAAAGGTACACGAAGTCCATAAGAAGATAGAGTCCATTTCAGACACCATTATCTTGATGCACCCAGACTTGGTGTTGCCTGAGCAAAAATACGAGTGAACCATGCACTTCTTGGAAGACATAACCCGCATCTTCACCATGGAAAGGTGACCAATTGCATTAGAGTTAGCATAGGAGGTGATGACACACCAAAAGGAGGAGGAAAAGTGGAAGATTGGGGAGACAGTGACTTTATACTTTGAGCTCCTTTCCACAGTAAAGATCGCCAAATAGATGGCTAAAATCATGTATGAAAACTATGCCAACAGAGACATGGTAACAAGAATATTTTTTGCTACACATGAGGTGGATCTAAAATAATTTAAGGAAAAACACAAAGGTAATAGAGCAGATCACCAAAATAATCTAGCCGATGTTGAAAAGAAGTTAGAAATAGTCGAAACCTTGTAGGGTTTGATTAATAATAAGCTAAAAGTGAGGAACTTAGGTTTGATGAAGTAATCATATTACTATGTGACCTAGTTCAGTATGCACAGGGACAAGTAGATGCTTGGGAGAAGATTGGGGTATCCATAAAGAAGGATTTCCCACTCCTCATGTAGTAGTAGCATATTCTTCCATTCTTCCAGTCTTCCATTCTTTAATTGTTTTAATACCTCTATTATTTATTATTTGGGGAAGCATAATGTTTCAAGGATGGAGAACACACGTAGTGTGGGGTGATGTTGGACCCTAAAATATTGGCTAAATACCAAAATGTGAGAACGCACACAAGATCAGTAGATAGAAGGGTGCTCAAGGAAAAACGAGCAATAAAAAGGGGTTTAAGAAGGGTTTAAGTGAAACTAGGGAACGTGTGGGAGGTAGAACAAGGGTTTAAAGGACTTACCATATTTGGCATCATGGATTCACTTGAGGAAAAATGTGAGGACCTGACTAGGCATGATAAGTGGATAAGGTGCCATCCTGGAACCTTGGAGGTCAATAAAAGGATATTCCATGCAGGGAATATTTCTAGAGGAATCATTACAATTAGTGGAAGGTTTTACAAAGGGAATAAATATTCACCAATGGAGGACCACATCGAAACTTGGCACACAATCTACGTAGGAGAGAATTCATGTTGGTGGATGATGGTCCTATTTAAATAGGTGCTTGGGACAAGAAAATACATCGAGAGAGTGAGAGAGAAAAAGGGAAGTGGAGAGAAGGAAGGTAATAAGGTACTATAGAAACGCTAGGAAATTTTAAGGGTTTGGATTTCATAGTGCTAGGGTTTAGATTACTTAGTGCTAGAAGGTTGCAAGGGATACCATTAAGCATATGTATGGGTATTAAGATCTATAACAAGGGATATAATGGGGAAAAAAATAGTTAGGATCTCTGATCAAATATGTTTGCAGGAGTTAAGTCTCTGTCATTTGGTGAATATGGTCTGAGATGACCCTTTTGAATGTAATATGGCTAGCAGAACTATGTTAAATCAATATACATGGATATATTCTGTACAACTTGCTTATGGGTGTAAACCCTCATGTTATTTGGCTTATCACGACTCAGATATGGTTTCTTATACTTCTTATGTTGAGAAGACAATGTATAACACTTAGCAGAAGGAATACATGAGATTCACATGTAGAAGAGCAGAGTGCATTCAAAGGCATGGGAGGATCAAGAAGGAATCATGCGTGGAGGAAAGAGATAGATTCAGGACTTATCCGTTTTCATGATTAGGATATATTTTTTGAAGATAGAATGCGGAGCACATAAACTAGGAAAATAATTACATGACACACATCAGCTATTTTTTGAAGAGTTGCTATGGATCAATTTGCATGGATGTGGGATAAAGATAAAATTACTACTGATAGTTAACTAGGAGAGGCCTATTGTTAACATTCTTGAATGTGAGCCTATTATTGTAAAGGTGCATGAATATTTCTAGCATGTGACCTATTTTTAGAGTTATTCAAGTAGTGAAGGGAAAGTCACCACCCTTATAAATATGTAATGAACTATGTAGTATAGTAGAGGTGTGTGAGAACTGAATTACTATGAAGTTATTCTACCAAATATAATGCACACATAAGCTATGGTATAATCTATTGTAATGAGATTTTGTGTATTTATCATGTTTAACAAAATAAAGTGTAATGGCTGAATAGAGTATTAATCCTGAGTATAATTGGTTCTTACATGTTTGATTATATCATGGTTATCATTTAAGTCTATTTTTATTTAGATATAGATCTGAACATGCACTGTAGAATGATGTATTGATTACGGATTTGAATGCTTTAAGTATTCATCATGTTAAAATCCTTCAATAGCAACCCTAAAGAGGGGCCTTAGTACCTTTGCATGCTTCGTGTGAGCGCTCAATCTAGGATGAGTGATGTGCTAGCATGCCTAGAATTTTACTAGTAAATTCTAGGCTGCATCATTGGTTCCATTACTGGGACCTCATTTTTAATTATTTTTAGGATGGTTCGTGATGAAGACATGTCGGTTGACCCTAGAAAGTGTTGAGGAGTGGATACATGACCTAGAAGAAGAATATGCACAGAGGTTCAACATTAGATCTGAGTTTGATGCACGTATGTGGGTGGAGCAGAATTGGTATGACTATTTGTATGAGATCTTCTTCGTGATCTTTCTGCTAGAACTATACGAGTGGATGGTTGCTTATGCGTATAAATGGAGTTGGAGGTATCACACACTTTTCTAGATGTAGGAAATTTTTCAAAACCTTTATGATGTTGATATGATTTAGAATCTTGTTATGGATAAGTGGTTTCATGGTGTTTTGAATAGATATATCTTGGAGTACTTAATTTCCACTTATTCATGCCTAGAGGTAGTTGAATTCTAATTTTTACAATATCCCAAGGGAAATTTCCTACAAGGAATTCCACTAGTGATCAAAATTTTGATGGTAACCATGAACTTGAAGAGTAAACCAATGGCTAACTAAGCCCCACTATGCACAAGGGCGAGAACAAGTTTGGTGAAAGATGGAAGACCTAGCAACAGAGATGCATAGAGATGAAAGATGAATTAAGTACAATGAGGATTGTGAGAGGGAGATAGAGAAGTAGTGTGACATTGCGGAGTGGATGGCATTGAGGAGAGAGATGAATTGAGAAGGATTTGAAGTTCACATAGAAGATGTGGAACCTGAGCATCATAAACTCCCCCATTGGGGAAAGCATGATAGGGAATCCCCTCGGTATCAGATAGAAGCGCACCAATAGAGATGACCTAGGACTAGGGCACACATATGAATCTACCTAGAAACCTTTCCCTTACACTTGGTATTCCAGTATCTAGTACAAAAAATAGTCAGCAAGCTAATTTAGGTAGTGGAAGAGGAGTGAGTCATATAAAAATCACATCGATGGAAGTGCAAACATATTTTTTATTGTTTGGGGGTACTGAACTGCACCCATATAGTCTACGAAGTGTTACTACTCCCCGAAGAGAGTTCAAAATTATAGTTCGACTCAAGCTATAGATTTAGGATTAGGAGGTATAAGTGGTTCTAGTTCTGGTGGTTCTAAAGGTAGATGAAACACATGAGGTTCTGGATCAAGTGGGAAGGTTCTACACCAACCCTATAATATTTACATGGAGATGTCTCTTCATCTTCCATAGTAAAGGGGCATAGAAGATGTTCCTGAACACATGCACATGTGTGAAATAATGTGGCATGCAAAAGGAATCATGGATTCTGAGTGCATGGAAAGTCAATTTTCCACTACGCTACAAGGGTGCACACACAGTTGGTATAGAAAGTTTGAACCTGATCAAACTTGCGTAGACTATGAAACTTTAAAATATGCTTTCCTTAAATAATTTCATATTCCTGAGTTTGAGAAAAAGAGTATAAGCATGCTCAAGGATATTAAGCAAGGAACTACTGAGAGTGTCAGGTAGTATGATGCTTGTTTCAAAATTTTGTTATCTAAGATTTCTTATGATATTTATGCAATCCAACATGTGCAATGGTTTGTTGGAAGTTTGATTACACATTTTCGACAAACACTATCACATAAGACATACATTGAGCCACAAGAAGCACTTAAAGAATACTTACATGCTGAGGTATTTGGAAGTATAGACACTAGGGTGAGCCCATTTTTAGAGGCACAAATCACAACTATGGAAAAGTGGTTGGAGAAGCTATCAGAAAATTCAGCACATGAGATGCACACGGGGATTTGGTGCACAAATTGTGAAGTGGAAAGTAACACAATAGATAGTTGTCCCTGTAGATCAGTATACTCATTGTTGTTACATTTCGAGATATGTCATTTAAACCATGATGCTAGCTGTTTCCCATTATTACAACATGCAATAAGGAATAACATCTCTTGTTAATGTAAAATTTACATGTCCATAACTCATGACATGGAAGACTATCAGTTGATTGGTCAGATTCATGATGCTATAGATATTGGTGTACGACAAACAAGAGTTTCAGATAACTCTAAAGGAAAGAATGAGCATCAGGATCGGGATCACAATCAGGCACACTATGATCAGAATGAAAGGCATTTTGAAGGTGGTTATGGTAGAGGTTGAGGATACCATGGTGGATTTGGAGGACGAGGCCATGGTGGTGGAAGAGGTGAGTTACCTTGTGGAACATGTTATACATGCAAATATCTAAAAATTTACAAGCGTGAATGTCCTTAGAATATTACATGTTCTTTCTGTGGAAATAATCATAGTTATGAGGAATGCCTAAACTTGTATTATCATCTTAGAAAGAAGCATAAACAAGAAAATAAAGGTTTAGTTATGGTTTGGATACAACACGTTGTGGAAAATCAGTAGATGCCCAAGTTGGAACCTAACTCCAAGGCATTGTAAGTAAAGATCACTACCTGCACTGAAGCGGTGCATGCCAAAGAATTGTTACAACATAAGCCTACCATCACTAAGGAGGAGGTTCTACAGACATGGTACCTAGATCTTGTCCATTAGAAGGAGGTTTATCAGGAAACCATGGAGGTAATCAGAAATATTTAGGGTGAAATACAATATTTAAAGGAGGAATCATGGAATATGGATCAAAAGAAAGCATCAGAGACAATTGAATCTAATATAGATGACTTGAAAGAAGTGTGTAGGATTTTGTGCTAGGAGAATATCATCCCACTATTAGGGAATTGGTTAAAGGGAAACACATCGTGCACAAGTATTGCGACTAGATGGCAGATCCTACATGTGAATCTTCCCCCTCATAGCCTAGATTATGAAAAGGAAATCACTCTGAATGTTGTTATGCACAGGTGGCTTTTGATTAATATATTGATTGATATAGGCACAAAATTCAATGTTCTTACCTTAGATGCATGGGTATAAATGGGGAGGCCTCCATTGCAACCATCCTCTAATGTATTGTTCATAGCCCACTAGACTAAGGCCACTCCCATCAAAGTTTTAAAATATGTATCAATTACCATACAGGGAGCCATGTTCACTGGGGATTTTGAGGTTTTAGTGTTGGCAGAGGAAAATAGATTCCCAGATCTATTGGGGCATCTTTGGTGCTATGCAAATAATGTAGACCTTTAGCTCAACACGGGTTATATAAGATTTGAAAACAAGGAGGAAATGGTTATTATCCCATTAACAAATGGCAAATATGTGCCCTATGTTGAGCCCTTGAGTGAGGAAGACTTGAATAGGATTTATGTATGTGTCATCTAGGATCCAAAGGTGCTTGAGCCATGTAAAGAAGGGATCCTTCAGTGGGAGGATGTACAATCTATTAGCGATAGTACAAGTGTTTCTTGTGATAATTAGGCTCATAACACTTATGAGTTGGTAGGGCACAAAGTAAAGAGAATATTTTCTAGGGACAACAGACCACATTGTATCAGGAGAATAGGTAACAACTCGGTACCATGTTACACTAGAGAAGGAGACCCTATAGTGTTCCCGTGTGCCATGGAGGAATAGTGGATAAACCAGTTGGAGATATAGAATATGCTAGCATATACCCTACGTGAGAAAGTAGCATGATGGTGGGTGGTTCACAAGGATAATCTTGTACGATGGAATGAAATTAGGATTTTCTTGCCACCGAGTTCTTTAGGAGAAATACACCTACTCAAATTCATAATTATCATGGTAATCAACCTATTTAGCACCATGTTCAGTAGTGTGAGAGACTCTTGACAAAGGGGTAGGAAGCTTTACCACTTTCACTATGGGTTCAAAATTTTTATTCCACTTTACAAGGCTATGCGCGTGCTTGGTATGTATATGCATAACTCCATAAAGAGACTGGAAACTAGTAGGATTTAACTGCAGGAATGGCCCAGACGTTTGACTTCTTCTCTACTAAACCTCTGGTAGAAGAAACATTAAAGGTTATAAAGTGCTTAACTATAGGGGATAGTGCCAATGTAGAGGAAATCATTCAAGATTTATTTGATGAAGGGGAATCAGGGGTGCATTTTGTTGAATAAATTGAGACAGATGGCACACTACTTAAACACGATTACCTTGAGCAATAAAAAGGAAAAATTGTCTCCTTTATGGATGATGAAGTAGAAAATCTTGATGTAGACCATTCATCCAATAGGCGTGAGGTGCTGGAAAGTGTAAATAGGACCATGCACGCCTATCATGAACCTATGAAGATAAAGAAAGTGAATATTAGATCAGATGTTGAACCTAAGGAGGCCATAATAGGAGATTATTGGTCCGACTCTGAAGTGGAAAAAATTATTGAGTTACTACAAGATACCAGAAATTATTCCCTTGGGGGTACCATGAACTTAAAGGCATGCATGAATCATTAGGGGAGATGAAGACAATTATTAAAGAGGGTGCATGCCTAGTCAGAAATATACCCTACAGGATGAACCCCAACTTACATGAAAAGGTCAAAGACGTTATTGAAAAAATGTTGAAGTCTGGAATCATCGAGCCCCTAAATAAGTTAGAATGGGTTATTCCAATGGTGATCAATATCAAGAAGGATGGTTAGATTAGGATCTGTGTGGACTATAGGGAGCTGAATGTTGCATGTGTGATTGATCCCTTTCCTACGCCATTCACTAAGGAAATACTAGAAGGTGTTGTAGGGAATGAAATCTATTCGTTTATACATGGGTTCTCTGGTTATCATTAGGTTAGGATTGGCCAGGACGATAAGGAAAAACCCACTTTTACTACTGAATGGGGAAGATTTGCCTATACTTTGGTGCCTTTTGGTCTAAAAAACACGTCTGCTATATTTTCGTGCATAGTTATTTAGGCATTTAAATATTTTATTCATAACTTCTTATAACTTTATTTAGATAATTGGATGGTGTATGGACTTGTTAAGGATTATTCTGACAATATACGCTTAATGTTTGAAAGATGTAGACAACTGAGTATCTCTTTGAACATCAATAAGTGCATATTTTATACACCATTTGGAATACTGTTAGGACTCATAATCTGCAAGGAAGGTTTGTTGGTTGATCCAGCTAAGGTTGCAGTCATTATCGGCCTAAAAGATTCTACCGGTCAAAGTGAGGTGTGCAGATTCTTGGGTCACACGGGGTATTAAAGGAAATTCATAAAGGGGTATGCTAAGGTTTCCACACCTTTGAAGGAGTTACTAAAAGGAAAAGTTACGTTCTACTAGGGAGAACCGTAATAACGTGCATTTAAGACATCGAAGGAGAAACTTACTATTGCACCTATTCTTTGCTTTCCTTCATGGGACCAACCATTTCATGTACATGTGGATGCCTCTGGCACGACCATTGGAATGGTGTTGGCTCATCCTAGAAAAGGTATTATAAATCATCCTATTTGTTTTTCAATTAGAAAGTTAACTCTTGTAGAGAATAATTACACAACTACAGAGCATGAAGCTTTGTCAATTATCTATGTGCTACATAAATTTAGGAAGTACCTGCTAGCTACACCATTTTTATTTTATACAGATCACATGACATTGAAGTATTTAGTAAACAAGCCCATTTTATAGGGGTGCATATGCAGATGGGTTCTCTTATTTCAATAATTTTATTTCACAGTTGTGGTCAAACCATGGAAAATTAATTCTAGACTAGACCATTTATCAAGAATATAGTCAGGAGAAGAAGCACATGCCATTGAAGATACCATGCGCGATGCACAACTATACAAGTTACAACTTGCACCATCAGAATTATAGGACATTTCTATCTTTCTACAAACATGTATGACACTAAAAGGAATGAAAACCTTAGAGAAGAAACAACTTGCTATACATGCGACACTCTATATGTTGATTAGCGGTGACCTGTACAAGTTAGGTCAGGATGAAGTATCACGTCGTTGTGTACTGGAACATGAGCACATAGATATCATGGAGGAAGCTTATGGTGGTATTGCAGGTGGACACTATGCAGGTGATGCCACTGCACATAAGATTCTACTCATTGGATTATGGTGGGAGACCCTATATAAATATTGTAAAGCATATTGCAAGGCTTGTGATCATTGTCAGCATCTTGGGAAACTAGGTCAATGAGATGAAATGCCTCTAAGACCTATTACTAGTGTAAAAATATTTAAGAAATGGGCTAAAGATTTTGTGGGTCCTATTTTCCCAGTTACGTGTAGGACTGGATCACACTATATCATTACTTACATAGATTATATGATAAGGTCGGAAAAATCAGCACCTACAAAGTCTTGTATAATGGCTATAATAGCCAAGTTTCTATGGAAAAATATTATTACAAGGTATAGATGTCCTTTGAGTTTGACTAGTGATAGGAGCACACATTTTTTGAATGAGACAATCGAAATATTATTGGATGAGTTTATGATTGCACACCATAAGACTACACCATATCATCCTTAGGCTAATGAAATTTATGAGGCCTTCAACAAAATTTTGAGCCAAACATTGACAAAAAATTGTGATGTTGGAAGGAAAGATTGGGATGAAAAAGTTTCTATTGTACTTTGGGAATATTGAACAACATATAAAAGGTTGAACAAAGCCACACCATTTCATTTAGTGTTTGACATGGAAGCAATTCTTCCTATGGAATTCATGCTACTTTCTTTGCGTATTACACGTGTTGGAGGTCTAGATGATGAGAAATCATTGGAAGAATGGATTGACAATTTTATTAAGCTAGATGAATTATTATAAATCACATGCTAGAGTCAGAAGCAAGAAAAATCAAGGAAAAAAGCATGGCATGATAGGCACATTAGGGACAAAAAGCTTAAGATAGGAAAGATGGTGCTTCTCTATGATTCTAAGTTTCTGTGCCATTCAGGAAAACTCAAATTACATTGGTTAGGACCATATGTTATCACTCACATACTTGAAATAGGATCTTTTCAATTAGAAACACTTGATGTAATATGGTTACCCAGTTACTTCAATGGGAGTAGGCTGAAGCCCTACTATAAATAAGTCTGCTTAGTGTTTGTAATATAGTAGTGTTTCCATTCAGATTAGGTTTTCAATTCTATATTTCCTTAATGTATTTACTTCTTCATTGCTATGATTTTTCAATTTAGTTGATGTTTTTGTGTAATAAGAGAATTTACACGTAGACGCTAATTACCATTCACAATATTTTTATGCACAGAGGACTGTACATACTATTTATGTGGGGTGATTATTGAGAAATGGGTACACATAAAGGAAAAAAGAAGCTATAGGTGCTATTCAAGTTGGAGAATTGTTAATAAAAGAGATTGCTTCTGGAAACAAGGACCATAGGTGGAGATGAATGAAGAAACAAGTATAATGTGAGGTAAGAAGGGGCCATGAGAAATACCAAGGGAAAGTGCAATGGCGAGGTAATTGGGAAAATGGAGGTGTGCTGAAGAGAAGTCCGCAAATAGAAGGTAGGAAGGTGTGCTAGAAGGTTATAGCTTGGGTGTAAAGATGTACTGCATGGAAAGAATGAAAATGGTCGATTAATGAGAGGATTATTGGTACGTGAAGGAGAAATAAATGTACTAACTTTTTAAAAATCTATATAAGTACGGGATGTGAGTTCATTCTTGACATTGAAATTGTGAGAATTTGAAAAGACCTAAGTGTAAACAAGCCGAGAGAATCATGTTGAGGTGATAAGAGTGTGAAACTAGATGTGGAGAGAAGATTTGTGCATAGGAGTAACTTGCATCCCCATAAGTGAAGGGTTTGAGTGAAGCAAACGCGTTATGAAAGAGATAGGGCACATAATTTCCACTAGGGCATAGAGATTCAAAGTAGGGTTTTATCTTACTTGTTACAGAGGATATAAAGGAGATATTTTCAAATGGCACTGAAGAAAGAACCTGTAACAAGAGTAAAAGGGAAGAAGAAGGTCGAAGTGGAAGAACAAATTGCTCCCGAGAGTAATTTCTTAGAAATGCAGTATGCAGAGGGCATGATTGTGGGACAAGAATGGGATTCCTACATCTATAAATGTAAGATCAGTGATTATAACCATCACACATCGGATAATAAGAAGGAGCTAGATGTGTTGTTGAGTATGAAAACAAACAAGTGCATAACAGAAGACATATCAGTGTATGATGATGTTGGAGAGAAGTTGCTAAAGTAGATTGGAGTGTACCAGTTATACAAGCTGCCATACTTTGGAAAGTATGCACCATTGTATCGATGGATGATGATCAGAGTCCATGAGGAATTCTTCTACTTCACCAGAAAAAGGATTAGAATCACAACCACCATAATTTCAATAGTGACAGGATTAAGGGCCTCAGGCACAGATCTGGAGAGTGACTTAACAAATAAAAACTTGATCCTGGAGATGAGGAAGGAGCTAGGATATACCAAGGGTCCGCGTGGCATGGAATTTGATAAATTGAAGAAGTGCCCAGTGGTATTGGAAGCTACACATCTAATAAAAAATTTGAATGACCAAGAAAGATGGTCACAGGTGAATATAATGTGGATGCATGTTGAAGGGAAAATATCTCAAGGAGTGAGCTACAATATCACGAATTACATGGCAAAGAAAATCATTGAAGAAGTGCGTATAGGTGACATAATTAGTTTTTGTGCTATTTTATTATCTTTTGTGTTTATGGAGATTGGAGTTCCCGATGGGCCAAAGGAAAAGATTTGGGAGTACCCTGAGGAAAATAAATCTATGGCAGAAAGATTTGATAAATACTTATGCGAAGGGATCATGGGTGGGACATTTAAATAGAAGGTGGAGATATGATATGATAGGCTCTGCACAATGTTTGAAGAGGAGTGGAACATACTCAAGGAGTCACCTTCAGTGATGGGTAAGGAAATAAGATTCGTGGTCTACCAATATTTTTTGTATCGCACAATTTGCGATGAAGGATGGATCTTTGAGCCCTTGGTGCAAACTACCATATGCCTTCATAGTACACTACTTCAAGGCATCAGTTCATCGGTTCACAGATGAGCACCACCTAAACTTCATCATAGATAAGGTAGATTGTGATTATCAAACTGTGAGAAAAACATATGTATATCCAAAATGGATTTCCTACATTGAGAGGCTTATCTTAAATGTAATAAATATGAATCTGGTAAGATTGGCAGTTGGATACATTGGATAAGTGCTTATGTATCTTCAACTAAAGCCCAAACTAGAGAATAAAAAATATGTGGAAAATGAGTTTGTGCTTCCAGGGCTGCCTAAGGGTAAGCATACAGTAGAGAATGTGCCAACTCTACAGCCTACAGAGACTATAGTCGTGGATGAAGAGGAGGATGAATGAGAAGATAGTGGTGGCCTGAAACATAGAGGACAAAGGTAACTTACAAACAAGGTAGGAACTGATCACGTGACTACACCACCTCACGTACAATAAGGAGATGATGAGGACCTAGATTAAGTACAAGGAGAGTGTTGCTTCAAGAGGTTATCTAGAAGAACTGGAAGCCAAGGTGCTACACCATAATCAGTTTGGCAATCACCACGACTCTCTCCTCAGAAAGAGGCATTAGAGAAGAGAAGAAGAAAACTAAAACTAAATGAAGAAGTGGAAAAGTTTTCAAAGAGCACGCCTGACACCCCTGTATAACCATAGGATGTAGAAGACCCAAAGGAAAATAAAGGATGGAAAATAAGGAGTAAAGGAGGTAGATGGGATAACACAACAAACTACTCAGGGAATAGTAAAAAAAATCCAAATATTGGCGCTCAAGTTCCTAAGGGGCCAAGATCAAAGAGGATAAGTTGGGAGTATACTGCACCGGTCATGGGCTATGCTAAGGACACATGTAAAATTATTCATGCCCATTTCCAAAGCATGATGGGCCTTAAGGAATTGTATGGATGGGAACTAATGGATGAAGACATGGCCACCATGCACATAATGAAACATCTATCTTGATCAATGTAGACACATATGGATGAACTAGAATTTTATGTATGTGAAGAGTCATGTGTATAAAGAATATTTAAGAAGACACTTCGGGCCATACAAATAATGGTAAAGCCTACTATTATGTCAGATGAACAAGTAAGTAACGCCATGGTGAAGGTATCTACAGAGATGGAAAGGAGGAATGTGGATAAAGCTGCAACTATTAGGGTCAAGGCCAAATATGAAGATATAGTGTGCCTACGACAAGAGAAGGACTTAGAGAAGAAGAGTAACAATGATTTCATCAGCATCACAGAGGAAATTGGAGACCATGTCCTAAAAGCAAGACCACATTTGGAGTCTAAGGTACCCATAATATTTCCTTCGCCAAAGCATTATGTAAGTACCTTGGTGGATTTTGTGCTTAAGGATGGACCTATGCACATGCCAGCACCAAAATATACTAAGAAGGAAATATAGCAAGAAAAGGCTTTGGTGATGAGGAATATTTCATCTTATGAGGCATTACTCCAAACCTTACAGGAGGATCTGAGGAAAGTATACTAGGAATTGAATATTTTTACAGCTCTAGAGGTGGTCATCATGATAAGGACCATGGTAGAGGACAATGAATTCCTAAAATTGATGAAGGATGAGACATTGGGTCATGTAGAGAGGTTGAAATTGGTAAAAAAAAATCACAAGGCCCTTACAACAACACATGAACCTCATAAGGAAAGGTTAGATGACCTGAGGAAGATTATAGTGTAGAATATGGATCTATTAGAAGGAAGAATGTTTGTAATGTCCAACATCATTCTATTTTTGTAGAATGAAAAGGGAGAAATTTCCCAAGATGAGATAGAGTCTATTGCTATATATATTCTAGAAAAAATAGAGGTCGTTGTTTAACCTCATTCTAGATGTGTTTCTTTGAATGTTGACAAAAAATATAAGGGTAATGGGCTAGGAGGAATACCTGTTAAGATACTGGTTGTAGGTTGTTGTGCGTGTATTAATTTTGGATCCACAGTTGATCATGAGAGCTTCCTTTTTTCTTGGAGGAACTACCTGAAATGGAAAACAATGCCACCAAATAAAACTTAAACAATATATATATAGTGGACTGCCTAGCATGTGCTAGATCTGGGAAACATGATACTTCCTAGACGGATGTCAATCCACTATTTAAAACAACTTAATGCTAACAATAAAGGAAATCCTAATGTATCTAAAATGATTTAGGTATCTCATTCATCTACAATAAGAAAATTCATTCATAACAGGCTAAGAAATGACTGAATTTGAAGTTCAAAGTCTTGGTCAGGGTATTGGTATGGGTCAGGTTGAGATTCTGGGTGGTTTTGGGTATTTGGTGGAGGTTTAGGCTCTGATCTAGGTTTTGGTCAAAACACAGAGACCGACATTAGTCTAGTATGACCGGTGTCAATTTAGGCTAACCGACGGCTGTTTTGGGTAACTAGCGTCAGTATGGTCAGGAGACAGTAAATTCAATAAAACTTGGCAAGGTGATAAATTTGGTGCTAGATGAGAATAAAAGGGCAATGGAAAAGTTTATGTAGGTCCTGGATATGCATAGGAATGGTGAAAGTATTGATATGGGAAGCTCAAGGGTGTGGATAAAGAGATGGTCAAGTTTGCATGGAAATAAAATGGTGGGGAATAGAAATGAGAAGAGAAAATAACAACAGAAGTGAAAGGATATGCTAAAATGGAAAGGAACCAATGTAGGTTAACAAAACTTACTCTTTGTACGAGCTTGATGTCTGATTGGAAATGGTGGTTGATCAAATGGAAGGAACTTGGTGTGGTGTTGGTGCTTCCCCGGATGCTCCCTTGAAGGCAAATGGCTCTGTAGTTGCTTCAGTTGCTGGATATGGATGCTCTGATGTGTGTACTAAAAATAGTTTTGCTTGCATGCAGCTCTGGTTTCGTCACTTTCTCTCAAAAGATGTGATTATCTCTTAGAAATGTTCCAACCTCAAAATAAGGTTATTTTGGGGGTTAAATGGTAACCGACAGTGGTTCTAGCTTAATCATTGGCGGTTTAGGGTAACCGGCACTGGTTAGGGTGGGATTTCCTAGGTTTACTAAACTAGGTAGATCCCCTTGATTTTTTAGGATCTCATTCGTTTGCCCCACAAATTAGAATGGAAGATTCCTTCTAATATGTAGGAATTTGGTTAGAAGGAATGTAGGCATTTATTTTTAGGGTTTGGGTAAGTCTTAGTTTGTTATGTCAATATACTAAGAATAGGTCTTAGGGTGAGGTGGCTAAGTGAAGTGGATGTGTGGGTATTATCTCAATTAGGATATTTAAATAATAAATATTGTGATGATAATTAATTAATTAAATTAAATTAATTAAATTAATATTAGTGTGGGATAAAAGGGGTCATGGTTAGGTGAATGTGTTCAAGGTGTTTATTTGGCGAAGGACTAAAGGGGAGTGTGACCTAATTTTAGTGTCTACATTTTTCCCCTTTTTGTTGCGTAGCTTGTATTGGTAAGCAACGCTGACAAAAATAAGATGTGTTTGCCACATGTGTGGGTGAAGGTGATCCCCCTTAAACCAAGAACTGATGAGGTAATAGGAAGAATTGGTAAGTGGTTTGATATAAGGTGAATGTGATGAAGAAGAAGGTGGGGTAATGGGTAAAAAAGGGAAAAAGGTCCACTCGGGTAATCTAGGTAATGGGTCAGGGTCAAAGGTAGTAACACTCAAATGCATGCACATGTATAAAGTACACTACAATACCAGGTTGAAGAGCATGAAAATCCTACATTGTCCAAGATCGATAGGTTTATCCCAACAAGATGAAAGTGAGTCCGATACCCAAGGTATAGGATATGGTCAGGAAACATGACATAGGTCAAGTGCAGGAATGTTTAAGTATGTTCTGGTACACTAAGGTTTGGGTCAGGATAAATGCTCACGACAAGAGGCAAGGTAAGGTCAGAATTTAAATCAACACAGGTAAAAGTGCTGCAAGGTATAACCAACACATGGGGTCAAAGGTCACTAGCGATGGTCTAGATCCAAGTATCTAGGTCATGGCATGGGTAGGTCTGAGGTATGGGTAAAATAATAAGTCCCCAAAAGAGGATGAGGGGAAGTAGTAAATGTTAAGGTCAAAAAGATCAAGTGAAGTATCCCAAGGAGGGATGAGTGAGGTAAAAAGGGATTCAAGTCATAAATTGGGGGTACGGGGTAGGGAAAAAGTCTAAGCAGGGAAACCAAGGATAGTTTAAGCTAACCAATGCCAGTCAAGATAGACCGACCATGGTAAGCTAGGGCACATGACTGATGTCGGTCAAGGTGAAACCATCACCGGTCAAGTCAGGTAGGTTATAAAAAGAAAAATTGACGTATTTTTTAACTCGTTTGTTTTTTAGCAAATTGGGAAACCAACAAGAGAGAGATAGAAATTTGGAAAGTGTCCAGACAGAATGGAAAACTGAGTTGGCGAGCCAAAGTGGGTGATTGGTAGTTGAGAGGCGGGTCCACGAGATCAGATTGTTGGATTCGGGTGGTTAGATGTGAGGTGACCGATTGGTGATGGCAGAGACTAGAGAGGGAATGGATAGGCCACCAGTGTAGTGGCCAGATGTGCCACCATGGTGACGGTAGCATGATGAGGTAAGAGTCAAACCCTTTTTATGTTTTATGAGATAGACTAGGTGATAGGTCGGGTTTTGAAATATTAGGTGTGTGGTGGGAAAATGAAATTTGAAATGTGGGAGGGTAAATTGGGTAGAATAGGAACGGGGAGAGAGGTAAGTGGGTGAATGAGGTGTGGGACAGGGTTGAGGGGAAGTGTAGGGTAGAATGGGTGGGTAGAAGGGTCAAGAGAGGGAGTTTTTTGAGAGGGGATGGTTTATGGGTCGTGGGTTTTTCTGTGATAGTGACTAGCATTAGTCGGGGCTAGCTGACATCAGTAGGGTCAAACCGGTATCAGTCACGAAATAGGTGACCTATGCCAGTTTCAGGGTGACTGGGGTCAGTTAGAGATAACCGGCACCCGTCGCGTTTTGGAGAAAAAGGGGCCAAAAGGGCCTCAGGTCGAGTGGGTGAGAGAGGTAGGGGGAAAAAAGGTGTTTTGGTGTAAAATATGACATAGGCGGAGGGTGAAATGGGCATGGGTAGATGATAGTGGGTGAGAGTGGGGGTGGGTAGATAGAAATGTGATACGAAGGTAGGTTGGGGAAGAAAGAACGATATGGGGCAGTAGGTATAGGTGAGTTGGAGAGTGTGGGTATGATGAAGGTAGATTAATTTGATGTTTATGTTGGATGCAGGGGAGAGATTAGCTGCAGATGAGACATAGGGTGCCACCCCTGCTCTTGAGAGTGTGAGGCACATTGATAGTTGAGAAGTGGTGGTACGTTGAGGAGGTGGGCCTTATTGGGGTCCGATGCTATTAGCATGCAGTCCAACATCTGAGTCTGATGGTCACCCTCATCGATAGATGGGATTCAGTGACCAACACATTCCACCTACATATGGGTGAGAAGACAATCAACCTAGAGGACATGTTTAGGAACCTTTGGTTACCGATATTGGGGATGCAGCTGTACTCGATATCCTCTGAGGCCTCAGAGGAGTTGATGCATACAATGTTTGGGGAGTGACTAGTAGACATGACATTCCATAGTGCTAGCTTGAGTTACAGGGGGATGTACCTAGCTTGTCTAGAGGAGATGAGGTTAGTTGTTTTATTGATGGAGGTAGTGTGTTGTTTTACACTACTGGATGTAGAGGGTGGGATATTTCCATGCTATGGTGATGGATTAGACCTAGTTTTCCTAGGCACAAACATTCTTGGTGCAATTATACAGAGAGCTGTGGGTGTATGGGTGGCTCCACAAGTTTATCCTATTTTGCACCTTTTTACTACATTGTTGGGCCTATGAGCACATAGTTTATGTGCAGCTAGTGGGTATGCCCCAAGAAGATACATTTCTTCTAAGATTGGTTCTAGTGGGGTACAGGTGATGGGTGCCCATGATTGGAGAGTGTCGATCAGACAGGGCTACACATGATGTAGTGTATTACAGGCATCTATTGGAGGGGATGTCCAGGGTAGACATCATATGGAGACCATATGTGGGTTATCCCTCAAAAAAATAGATGCATGATGAGCTAGATGGCCTTCAGCTGCTAAGATGGATAGAGGTACGTCATGCCAGGGAGCATGAGATGATCCTAGTTGACAGGGTTAGGTGATAGTTTGGGATGCTACAGGACATGCCTCCACCCTTCCCATAGTATAAGAGAGATGACATGGAGAGGCCATTTCCTCTACCATAGCCAACATTTCCCACAGGGCAGGAGGATCAGGTGGTAGACCGGAAGATCGATGATGTTGTAGTGATAGATAGATATAGACAATGGTGGGTGGCTCATTTACGAGCAGTACCACCCAAACCTAAGAAGCCAAATTTAGCCACTATCACGGTGCAGAGAGATGCCCTACAGGGGTAGGTGGCAACTCTAATTAACTAGTTAGGGATGGTGCAGGGGTAGTTAGCCAGTTCAAAGGTGGAAGTATTTGAGTTACATTAATAGGTGGCCAGTCTTCAGGGCTAGATGGCCCAGGGTGGATATGGGGATGGTGATGATGGTTAGGTGGCCGCCCTATAGGCATAGGTTACAGGGGTGTAGGGCCAGTTAGCCATGGCACAGGTGAAAATTTAGATATTACTGGCATAGTTACAGGCACAGGGTGTGAGGCCGATAGGGCCACCACATACCATTCCCATATCTAGGTTTCGGGATGCCCTAGGTGAGGCCAGATACTACCAGGATCAGTTGACGGTGGTCAGGATAGATTTTTTATCCTATGGAGAGTACAGGGCACAACAGGCCTCAAGTGAGAGGACTCGATCCTAGACTCACAATGTAGAGAGTACAGGGGGCCATTGAGCTCTGAGAGAGGATCAAGGAGAGGCCACCAGCTCAAAGGGACTAGCTCCAAGTGATGTGCCAATAGGGGGTGGTGAGATGATACCAGGTCGGTAAACAAGAGCTGAGGAGGAGACTAGAGAGACTGACATGGAGGATGTCTGACAGGACGAGGCTTGATGCTAATTCCTATATTTTGATGTATTGTATCCATTTTTTTGATATATAACAGCCTGCGTGATGAAGATGGTGAGGGTGTACTAGAGTTTTGTATAATTTGATCATATACCAGCCTGCACACTAAAGATGGTGAGGTTATATATGAGATTTTTGAGAGACTGGATTATATACACTGGCCTGCATGTCGAAGACATTTGACAGTTATGTATATAGATACACATGTGTGGATATTATATTTATATAGATGCTGATGATTATGGGCATTATGTTTTTGTGTTGATAACATTTTATTATTATGCATAGATGGAATTATGGTAGGTGTGTTAGGCATGGATTGAGTCAGGTCATGAATTTAGGCATGATGGAGTCATGTTGTGATTGTAGGCATGGATTGAGTTAGGTTTTAGTTTAGGCATGGATTGAGTCATGTCATGGATTTAGTTATGGATTGAGTTAGGTCATGGTTTTAGGCATGATGGAGTCAGTTCATGGTTTTAGGCATGGATTGAGTTAGGTTTTGGTTTAGGCATGGATTGAGTCAGGTTGTGGAGGTTGTAATTCACTAATTTTTTCAATGAATGATGATATGGGTCATGTTTAAGATGTTTTATAAGACATGCATGATGTTCGTAAAGAAATGGTAATCAAAATAAATGTATGTTTTGATTATGAGAAAAATGTGAAGCAATTTGTCGTTTGTTTGATTTAATTTTCAATTTTTGATATATAAAAAGGAAACTAAGTTGGGTAGAATGTGATTTAGGAAAAAGAAAGATGAAATGGTAAGGGTAAAGAGTGACCGAGCTAACCTCCAAGGGCCCCATGCCCATAGAGTGCTACCTACATAGTCCTAGAGAAAAGGGACCTCAGGCCAATGTAGTTCTACCATAAGCTAGGGAAGAATATGAGGAGGTGTGAGAATGAGTTGGTAGGTTTTAGGCATGGTTTGGGTTTAGGTCTGTTAGGTGTGGGTGAGTTGTGGGAAATTTGGTATAGGTGATTTTTATTGTGGTAGAAGAATAAGATTACTGAAAGGTAAGCATCGAGGACCTAGTCCTGTATAAGGTAATCAATGCGTAGTAAAGAAGGTTAAAATATAAGAGGGGGAAAGAAAGACACCTGATTGGTGAGGATCATAATTGGTGGACCATACCGTAGGTAGTCTAGGGGAACATAAGACCCTAAAGAATTTACATGAGTGATTATCCTAAAGGTGAATAATAGTCACATGATCACCAAATGTCATAGTTCCAAGAGGTCCCTTGAGGCAATAGGAAATGGGAGTGCGAATGGTGAGAGGGATAAAAGGTGGTTAATTTTTATATAGTATGAGGTAACATGCCTTTGTAGCAAGAGATCCAAGGTCACAATGAGACAGTCCATGACTAAAAGGTTATTTGTTTTAACTGATGATTGAGATAGATTGATTAATGTGGGAATTCTATATGGGATGAAGAAATTAAATCCTTGAGGTCTTTGTGAGGCTGATCAATTTAGGAAGCTTCATATTCTCTCTCTCTCTCTCTTTTGAAAGAGATTTATATAGCTTTCTTTCGAGGGAGAAGTCTATTTATATCTGTGATTGGAGACAGAAAGATGTCCTTTTGAGGGAGTCATCTTTTTATTTGACGTGTGACTCAAAGATTTGGAGCCCATGTGAGGGCCTTTAAGTCATGGAAAAGACTAAGGTGAAGAATAAGATTCTTGTTCAAAAATCAGGGTGAAATGACCAAGTTATCTCATCTAAAAATAGACGAAAAGTATCCATGATAATCATGTTATGTGTAGTGCCATGGTACACATATTTAAGAAGGAGAAAAAGTGACGAGTAAGCACATGATTCTGATTTAATCATTAGTGATGGCGTAGGAAGTGGATAGCGCTCAAGGGATGAGCATGGAAAGAGGTAAACAGTGAGGTGGGCCTAAAAATCAATAGTAGAATGGTCTAAGATGTAAGGCATTATGGGGCTCGGGTTTGGTTTTACCATTGAGTGAAGATAAATGATAAGCACTTGATCCATAAATATGGGTCACGATGTATGGTCCAAGCCAATTAGGAGAAAATTTTCCCTGTTTTATTTTTTCTGCTTTAGTTACATGTTGATTTTCTTTCAAGACAATGTCACCAGCTCGGAAGCTTTGTTCATGGACATGTTTGTCATAGGCACATTTGATACATTTTTCGTAAACTTAAAGGTGGTCAAGAGTGTTAAGACGACGTTTTTCTAATAACTCAAGTTGTGCTAAACGGTCCCAATGAAAGTCATCATCATTGAGCATGTCATGGAGAGAAATTTGGAGTGAGGGAATCTAGACTTTGAGAGGTAGAACAACCTCTATACCATAGACCAGAGAAAAGGGTGTGTCAACAGTGGAAATACAAATACTAGTGCGGTATGCCCACAGGGTGAAAGGAATGTGTGTATGCCAATCCTTCGTAGTATAATTAACAAACTTCATGAGAATTTTGTTCAGTGTTATGTTGGTGGATTCAGCTTTGATGTTGGTCTTCGGGAAATAAGGCGATGAGAAAATTAGCTGAATGCAAAAGGCATCACAAAGTTTTCACAATGTTTTATTTTTGAAATGTTTTCCATTATTAGTGATGAGGTGATGAGGAACACCAAAGTGACAAATGATGTGATGATTGATGAACTCAAATATTTTCTTATCTTTCATGGAGATAAGTGGTATGGCTTCAAACCATTTTGTGTAGTATTCAGTAGCGGTGATGATCCATTGATGGCATTAGGAAGAATGGGGATTGATCTCTCCGACAATATCTAAACCCCATTGAGGGAAGGGCCAAAGGTCACGGGTGACCTGTAAGGCATGACTGGGTGTATGATGAAGGTTTTCATGTTGTTGGCATTTTACACAACATTTGACGTAGTTACAACAATCATAGTTGAGGGTCAGCCAGTAATATCCTAGGTGAAGAATATGCTTAGCAATAGCAAGGCCACTAAAGTGACCTCCACATATGCCATCATGAACTTCCTTGATGGTATAAGGAATTTCAGAACTCATGAGGCATCGTAAGATAATACCATCAAAGTTGTGTTTATAGAGGAGGCCCCCCATGATGACATAATGAGAGACCTTTTTAAGAAAAGTGTGTTGTCCATTATGAGTGAGGTCGAGAGGTAAGACGGAGAGACAAATATAGTCAGAGTATTGGTTATACCAAAGTTCACTCAGGTCAGGGTCAGCGGTTCAGATAGATTAAATGTCATGAGGTAAATAAGAGGGTGATTGGAGTCATTATATGGTGACAAAGATTTTAGAATCGGCAGGAAAAGTGGGTATTTAAGAAGCCAAGTAGGCCATGGTATCTCCAAACTTGTTGGTTGAATGAGGGATGGTTTGAAGGGCATAGCGGTCGAAGGTGGTCAAAAGTATGTCTACGTGATGTTTGTAATTTTTAAGTGTCTCATTACAAAATTGGTATATACCATTGACTTGGTTTATGACCAATTGGGAATCACCAAAGATGTTGATGGATTTGACATCCAAGGCATAGGCAACTTGGAGACCTAATACGAGCACTTCATATTCAGAAATATTGTTTGTACGATCAAAATCTAGTTTGAAAGACAAAGGCATGGGTTCACCATCAAGATGAATGAGGATAACACCAGCCCCACCCCATGCTGACACTTGGAACCGTCAAAGAAGAGTGTTTGGTAAGTGGGTTCGTCCAGGGAAAGGGTAGCAATTGACTCATTTGGAAAGTCAAAATTAGAGGGTTTATCCCCAGAAATAGGTGCGTCAGCCAATTGTTCGGCGATAGCTTGGCCCTTCATGGAATTTTGATGAATGAATTTGAGGTCGAGGTTAGTTAGAAGCATAATCTAGTGTGTTGCACGTTGGTTTTGGTAAGGTTTGGCATACATGAAGTGTAAGGGGTCGTTGTTGGTCACAACATAGGTTTTTTGGTTGAGTAGGTAATGGTGGAGTTTTGTGGCAATGAAAACTAAGGCTAAGAATTATTTTTTGGATGGGTGTACCGGGTTTTTTAGTCATAAAAAGTATGGCTTATGTAATAAACCACCTGCTCTCTGTTTTGTTCATCACAATGAGCGAGCATGGACCCCAAGGAGTGTTCGGTAGCTGAGATGTATATAGAAGGGTTGTTTGTAGTTAGGTGGAATGAGCATGGGTGGTTAAAGAAGGTATTGTTTAAAGGCCTTAAAAGCTTTGTGGTAACCATCATCCCATTTAAAGGAGACATCCTTTTTGAGAAGATGATGAAATGGTTGACACCGATCAGACAATTATGAAATGAAACATCAAATAGACTACAACTTACCTTGTAGGCTACAGAGTTGACTAAGGTTGGTGGGTGGAAGCATTTTAAGAATGGCCTTGACTTTAGCAGGGTCAAATTTTATACCATGTAAGGAAACAATAAATCCCAAGAGCTTTCCTGAGAGAACTGTGAAGACACACTTCTTGGGTTGAAGGTAGATGTAATATTTAATAAGGCAGTCAAATATGGTTTTTAGGACGACGAGGTTCTCGGAGGAGAGTTTAGATTTTTCCAGGAGATCATCCACTTAATATTCCAATATACGATGCATGATGTCATGGAAGATATAATTCATATCCCACTGATATGTGGCACCAGCATTTTTAAGGCCAAAAGGCATGACTCGATAGCAGAAGGTTCCCCAAGGGGTGATGAATGTGGTTTTGTGTTGATCTGCTAGGGCAAGAAAGATTTGGTTATAACCCGATGAGTGATAGCATCTCGTGACCAGTGGTAAGGTCAACCAACTAGTCAATACCAGGTAGAGGAAATTTTTCTTTTAGGAAAGATAGATTGAGGTCATGAAAATCTGTGCAAATGGGGAGTCCCCCTATCACCTTAGTGATAGGGATAATGTTAAAAATACAACAAGGATAATCAATGGGTAAGATGAAGGAAATGGAAAGAAGGTGTTGAAGTTCTTCTTTCATGAGAAGGGAAATATGAGGGTGCATTTCCCTCAGCTTTTGTTTGATGGGTTTCTCATCGGGAAGGGTTATGATATTGTGGACCACTATGGTGGGGTCAATACTGGGCATGTCTATGTAAGACCAAGTAAAAACATGGTTATGATCTCTGAGAAAAGAAGTGATGGCTTCTTGTTCAGGAACATCTAAATATTGACTGATCTTTAGGATGTGTAGGTCATTCTGAGTATGAATGTTTATTTCGATAGTCAATTCGTTCAACATGGTTAATGTATCAGATGGTAGTGACTAATGAATATATGAGTCTTTTGCACCAAGGTAGGTGAGTATAGATTCATCATCCTAACATTGAATGATGTTAATCGAAGGTTTATCATCGTCAATCATTTTAGGGTACAAGAAGGCAAGAGAGAAGGGAGCCTCGCCCTCACATTGATAAGTCAGAGGCCCTAAGGAGATGGTGTTTATGAAAAAAAAAGTTAGGAGGGATGGATTCAGGATCCATAAACTCCGTCGGTGAATATGGTGATGGTGGTGACGAAGGTAAAAAAGGGCTGATGTCTTCAATGAGCTCAATGCGGGCCTTCTTGGTAGGTGGTTCAGCAAAGTTGATACCACTATGGTCATTATTCTTGTGAGTAGTACATGGAATAAGAGTATGGTGGCCTTGCTCATAAAATCCAAAACCAAAACCCTTCCACGCACATTGGTGCAAGAAGGTGTGGACGAAACGGTGATTGGTGAGTGACTGGAGATCAGTGGAAAATGGGTGAATTTTTTATGGTGATTTAGGTGTGTAATTTGTAGTATCAAGTCCCCCATAGGTGATATTTGTACAAAGGTGGGGAGGACCATAAAGGAGGTGTTCTTCTATACAATGATGATAACAAGGGTGTTAGTGAAGACTTGTCTATTCTTGTGGAGTAAGGAATGTGTTGACACTATATAGGTGATACTCCCCCAGAGTAAGGCATTGAAAAATGCCTTCCAAGGGATCGGTAGTTGGTATGTGGGTAGCTGGAATGAATTATATGTCAAAGGTTAGAGTTGAGGTGGAGCTAATGAATGGGGAGGCTTACGGTTTGGCTGTGGAGGTTGTGGCAGTAGTAAGAATGGAGGAGGTGTGTGTGGTTGAGGTAGCGGTTGCACTGGTGAGTAAAGGTGGAAGTGAGGAGGCAATGGTTGTGGAGGTAGATGATTTAATGGGTATAAGCATGCCATTGGGTCGGTAAAGCATGTTACAAGTTTTGAAAGTTGATGGGTCAACAGGAATGGTATAGGTATGTCCTTCATGCTCAAACTTTACACAACGATGCAAAGTGGAAGGAACACAACCCATGACATGAATCTAGGGTATGCCAAGTAACATGTTATATTGAAATCCCCCCTCTAAGACATAAAATAATTCTAAAATAGTTCAAGGGCACACATGAACATGGAGGATGATAGTGCCAAGTGTAGAGGTGATAGTTTCATTGAATGAACGCAACATGACAAGATGTTTATGCATGTAATTATCAGGTATGCACATTTGGGTGAATGCATGGGAGGAGATGATAATAATGCTAGTGCTCCCATCGATCATAACACATCATACATGTATATCATCGATGTGGACAAAGATGAAGAGAGTTGGATCTAGGTCTTTTGTTTGGTGTGGTGAGATCTCTTCATCTAAGAAGCTAAGGGAGGCTACTTGATGAGTAGGTGGAGGTGTAGATGATGGGGGTAATTTGGTGAGAGAGGCTACATGATGGGGTTTGATAATGGAGGCTACGGGTGTATGGTCATTGGGTAAAACCTTAATAGATTGTAAAACCTCCATGAGAGCTTGATTATGGGATTTCGAGGTTTGGATGAGGTCATATAAGAATATTTTGAGCGGGGATTGGTGTAATTGTTTGATCATCACACGGTGTGTGACCCCATTAGAAATAGGATATGTGGGGCCACGGATAGTGATTTTAGGTGTAGGTGCAGATGGTATGTTGGATATATGATTGGTTGGTGAGTCAGTTGCCTTTTCCTTGCCTTTTTCCTTCTTAACACGGGTAGCAAAGTGGATAATGTTGATCTAAGGTGGGGAGGTAGGTGAGGTAGGTGAGCCATGAAAGGTATAGTGACATGAAGGGCAAAAGCCTAGCGGTGGGAAGGAACTTTGTGAGATGAGATGGGAACATCGACATTTGGGTGGAGGTTTGGTGAGGTTGTTGATGCAAACCATGTTAATTTCAAACCTTAGGGGTGGCTCTAAGAGTTATGGAGGTCTCGGTCACTGAGTGGGCAATGAGGGAAAAAATCTGGGAATAGGTGTTGGTGAAATGGGCTCTTCATCGAGGAGGTCATCATCATCAAAGTTTTCTTTGGGAGGGCACAACTAGATAAGAACATTTTTCAAAGCCTTGCAGTTATCTACATTGTGCCCTGACACACAATGGTAGGCACAAAATTTTGGTGTCATCAAACCCCTGTAGGTTGGGTTTGAGAGGGTCATAAGGTATGAGATGTGGTAATGTGATGATAGAAGTTTCAAAGAGGTTGGTTAAAATTTTGGCATAGGATCCTGCTAGTGGATCACAATGGGAAGTGAAATTTAGTTTGGGTGTAGGCACGAAGGACTGTAGAGGAATGATCTTTGCACAAGGGGGAGTAGGTCGAGCTATGGTTTTAGGCATTGGTCATGTTTGTTTGGGTATGGGTATGGTAGATGAACTGGAAGGAGAGTGTATGGTTGTTTTGACTACCTTATTGGAGGGAAGGGGATTTTTTTCCTTAGGTTGTACCTTCTTGGGTAAAGGTGATATGGGCACACAAGATCTAGAGGGAAAGGTGGATGGTGGAAGAGGGCATGTTACCCACGGGGATAACAGAGCTGCTGTGAAGGTAGATGGTTTAGGTCATGCCAGAGGTGTGAGGGAAAGAGATTGAAGTGTCGTTGGTAGTGATGGGGCGATCGATGGTATTAGAGGTATGGGTGGTAAAGATGTTGCAGATGTGGGTGGAAGTCATGGTGGATGCTTGGGTATGTTTGAGGTTTGCAATGGTGGAATGGGCTGCTGTGTTTTTAGTTTACTAGTGGGTGGAGGTTTCTTAACCATGTTAGAAGGGTGAGCTCCTAAGATAGAAAAAGAGGGTGAAGGAGATGAAGGTGTGATCGGTGAGGTTGGAGTATGAGATTTATGGGTTGGCTCTTCTATTTGGGTGTCAAAGTAGGTTTGTTATTAGCCTTGGAGGATGTAGCTAAATCTAATTTGATGGGTGGATGAGTAAGGATAGTGGTTGGGATGACCCCTAAGGTAGTGTTGGGTTTAGGTGAAGAAGATAATGTAAGTGTAGGCTTGGGTGTAGATGCACGTTGGGTTATGGGTAGGGGTGTGGTTTGAGCGATGAGGGGTATCGTGGAAGAATTTGTGATAGAGGTAGTTGTGCTTGGTTTAATTGGCTGAAATATTTTTGGGTAGATAGTGGATGTGTCAGTAAGTGACATCTGCATTTACATTGAGACAGGAAGCAGAAGATGCCCCCAAAGTAAGGCTCTATCCACATAATCTAAGTGATTAGCTAAGTGTGATAACGAAATGGCTGTAGGTGAGGTTGATGAGGACCTAATGGAAATTCTCGTAAAAATTTTCTTAGAGATGGGGAATTTGCTAGCTTCGCTGAAATTAAGTCTGCAGGCTCTTGGGTAGTCGATGGAGAATGATCACCTAGAGGCAAAGGTATTTCTACTAGATCCTTGATAGGTGGAGGAGTAAATGTTTGCTCCTCTATGGTAGGAAGAGATAAACACATATCCTCCTTGGACTGAAGAAGTATTGTGGGTGACGGTTCTAAAGGTGAAATAGTTTTGATATTAATGGAAGGCTCCTCCACAGGTGAGGAAGGAGGTGAAAGGTGTTCCTCTATGGGTGGAGGAAGAGGTGAGGTTGATTCAAGTGTAGGCGGAGGACTTCGGGCTAGGATTTTATCGATGGAAGGAATATGAGGTAATTGGGTAGCAATGGGTGTATCGCTGAAAATAGCATGGACCTCGCAGGTATGACTATCATGAGTTGAGGTCTCTCCCATTTGATCAAAAGAAGGGTCATGATAAGGAAAAGGTTTCTTGAAGATATATAGGTTTGGATTGGGAGGTGCGTTAGGATTATCCAAGGTTAGCACATCTTTCTCAAGCATTTCTTGGACAATGTTTTTGAAAGTGATGCAATTTTTGTCACTCTGACCCTTTACTCGATGATAATTACAGAAATTGTGCTCTTTATACCATGTGGGTGAGGGGAGATCAGGGTCAAAACCGGTGTGTGGTTTCATGGGAGGAATGGTGATGGCCCCACATTTGATGAGCTTCTCTCAGATAGAAGAATAAGGTTCCCCAATTGAGGTATTCTTCTATTGTTCCTGTCTAAATTGAAAAGTCTGAATGGGTGAGAGATTAGATGAGGGACTAGCCTGATTTAATGGATGAGCTAGGCTGGCTTTGAGTACCACTGCGCTAGCGGTTCCCTTGTCCTTTGAATAATTGTTCTGTGGTTTTGAAGAAGAAGAGGTATCATTTGACTTGAATTCCAAGTTCTTTTTGTGCAATTAGATTTTTTTCTCTTCAATGGCCCGAATCTCAAGCTTTTGTGCCATGGTGAATGCTTCGTCAAAGCTTCGGAAGGTTTGGACCTGTATAGTTAGTGAGATATGCCTAGAAAAAGCCTATGTGAAGAGTTTGATGAGTTTGGTTTGCAGTAGTTGGAATGTGAGTTGATTGATCAGGCTACACCAACGAGAAACAAAATCTGCGATGGATTCATCATCATACTAATGCATAGAGTAGAGGTCAGTCATGGTAACCTTCTTAACAATATTAATGGAGAAGTGATCCAAGAAGGCTTGGTCTACCTGATTAAATGAGAATATAGAGTGTCTAGGTAGCCCACTATACCAATCTAACACGAGTCCAATCAGAGACATGGGAAAGGTCCTCAGGAGCAAAACATCATCATGGGCAATCAGATAACACCCATGTTTGAATGACTGAAAATGTTGTTATGGGTCTTCTTTGCTATTGAAACGATTGAATTTAGCCACTTCCCAATGTAAGGGATATGGATGGATAAGAATGGATTGGTGTATAGGCTTATTACAAATCTCATCTTAGGTAAGAGTGTTGCAGGAGCCAGAAACCGATGCCTCCAATGTTTGCATCTTGTCCATCATTAACTTGATTAGGTCATTGGTAGGTTGTGATGGATGGGTAACTCCTATAGCATGAGAGGGTTGGTGTTGGGTATATAATGGGGGTGGCATTCCAGTATATGGTGTTGCTGTATAGGTAGATTGAGAAGAAGGTAGTGAAATAGGGGGTACATACTATTATCCAAAATGTGCCCACTGCTCATTTTTTGGCTAACTCCTCTCATTCTTCCCTCTCTTGTGCCTCAGTCACAAAATTTTCCTTCCAGGCACTCAAAACCTTCTAAAAATGGCACCATTGGATAGATCTCTTTCTCAACTTTCCAGAAAGGTAAAGTTTTCCTTCTAACTCCATGTATTTTTCAAGTTATGGCTCGTTAGAGTTTTTGTGGGAAATTTTCCCCTGAAAGGCCCACAGCCAATGAGAACGCGCCACGTGTCCAAGAAAGTGGCGGAGGTCGGAGGAGAATTTTAGAAAATTTTCTAAATGACCAAAAAGTGTTTTGGTGAAAATCTCAAAAGAAAATATTCCCACCGACCCGATTTGGCCCTATTTTTCCCTACAAACTTCAAATCTGCCATATCTTTCGATCTAGAGCTCAGTTTTTAGCATTCTTTATATCAATTGGCTAAGCTGGTAAAATTATCTACAAGATTTTGGGGTCATTTTTGCATTTTGGATGGCCCCGTTTGGAGAGATAAAATTACATGATAGATGTCCTAGGGAACTGGAAGTTCGCAATGCAGGGGAAAGGTTTGAAATTTTGCTAAGTGTTTCACCAATTTTTAATGAAGAATGGCTTGGACCCATTCTCCCCCAGCCATGGTTACCAATGCGGAACGTGTCACCAGAGCTCAGACCATGCGGTATGTCATGGAAGCCCATGCTATTTTGATGGGAAAAATGTTTGGTCGAATGGTTGAACCCCTTGCACATTTTGGCCCGCTGCCTTCGTCAGCCAATCATATGAGGAAATCGTGGTCTTAGCACTGTAAAAGCCAGAATGAGTTCATTTTGCAAAGGAGAGACACTTTTTTCAGCTCTGTAACTTCCTTTTTCTTCCTCCTTGGTAGAATTTGTGAAGAAATTTTACCTTTCCATGTAAGGGAAAGCCCCGCCACCTTATTGCTTGCACCCCTTTGGATTTGCTGCCACGTGTCCCAGCTCGTATTGGATCTGAGATGTTGATATATGTTCCAATGTGATTAAAATCCCTCAATCCTTTCATATATCTATCATTTCTTTCTTGCATCTTTCATTACATTTTGAGCATTTGCCACATGTTTTGTGCTATGTTTCCTAGTGGACTTGTGTATTTCATGTAGCATCAGGTGTCTACAACTCCTTTGGTGCAAATCACCTATTAGCATTAGTTCTTTCTTTTTGCATTCTCTATCTCTGTCTCCTTGGAATTTAGAGCCCTAGATTTAGGAGTTTAGACCTCTGCAACTTGTACCAGTATAAATCTGATCTAGAGCTCGAGTTGAGGAACCGTTCTCTATATCAATGGAGAGTTCCTTTCCCATTATCTACAAGTCCCACACTATGGGGAAATTTTTCAATGTTGGTGCAATCACACTGGATGCTAGTATGATCAAACTAGAAATAAAATCAACACTTCTAGGCACGTGGTGCTACTGATTTGCAACAATGACGTTTTGGCACACCACCGGTGGGACCTGAAGAATGGTCTTCGCATTCTCTCCCATCATGGTTGACAAGGTCAGGTGAATGGTTCCTGTTAAAGCATTCATGCCTATTTAGAGGTACTTTCAAAAGCACATCTAGTGACTCCATCTGGTAAACAACTCATTCTCTAAGTTGTAGACCTGTTTTGGGTAAGTGCACCAAGTTGGGGGACAATTAAGTGGACATTAAATCTTGAATTTTATATTAAAAATAGCAAAACATCAAATTTAGTCTTCCACGGACTTGAACCATGCTAAAAAGTAAAAAATATGTCATAAAAATGGTACCTTTCCATGTAGGGGAGCACCTGTTAGCTTTGCCTATAAATCACTGATTTTAAAGTGAATAGAATAGGATCTGAGATCATTGATATATGTTCTGTGATTACTAATCCCTCAGGTCCTTTATAGATCTATCGTTGCTTTCCCTTGAATATTTCATCAAATTCTGAGCATTTAAGACATGTTTAGTGTTGTGTTTCACTTATCAGAATGTGATAAAACTTATACCATCCCAACCATTAGGTGAAATCTATATACATCCTTCAAAAAAAAATCAATTATTAGGATTTCAATATTGTTTGATGAAGTTATGGTGGGCAAACGGAAAGTGCTCTATTTTCTTGGATGTTTTCAGTATCACTTTCAGGAAAAAATCATAAACCTCTAAAATATGTACTCAAAAAAATAAAAAATAAAATCCATCCCAAGAGCAGATAGTGGCATACCAACTTCTCACCAAAGGAGAAAAATCCTATATCAATTTTACAAGTCATCCAAATCGTGGGCAAGATGGATTCTATAATTGTGCAATCATACTGGCATTTTTAAAAAAATGATCCAAGTCATTGAATTTTGAGTGTTTAATATAGCTAGGGGGTCTTGTCCATTTTTTAAAAAACAATAGTATTTTAGCAAACTAGATTTTGGACCTTATATGATTCATATCCACTTATATTTTTTTCTACATTTTGAGTGTATGTATTGCTAATAATCCCTACAAGTTGATATTATGTTGTTATTTACAATGATGTCCACTTATGACCCCCTTTTTGTCCCCCCAACTTGCTGCACTTACCCTTTTCCATTCATTTCCATCCATTCTTCTTTCCATCATTTCCATTTTTTTCCATTCCATGAAGTTGTGCAATCATGACTTCATTTCCATCATGGAATTCACATTTACAACAGCAGTATATCACACCTCCAACATGTTTTACAAATCCTCCAAATCAGCATTTTGATCAAATTCAAAATCAGCATGTCTACCCATATGAGTAGCAGTGCCAAAGTCAGTTTGGATATGAATCATGTCAAGCACAAGGGTATACTGGTTGTGAGGGTAGTCAAGAAGAAAATGCAGATCTGCTGGAACAAATCTAAAAGATGGAGGTAAACATGGTGCAATTCAGGGCTCAAGCACAAATGAAATCATTTAGAATCAGTTGTAGAGCACCTTGTCCATGGGTGGGACCCTTTCCAAGGCATTACAGCCCTCAAGAGAAGCTATAATTCATGATTACAACACTACCATTGCTTGCAAAGTGGACTGAAGGAATAAATGTGTATGAGAGGAGTATTCAACAACCTTGTCAACAGGTAAGCACACCATCTCATGCCTTTTCTCTCCCTCTTTCCCAATTTATTTTATCTCAGCAGTGTCAAGTTTTAAACTCTCCATCTACTGTCCCAAGTGTTGAATCCATTTCTCCATTCCCTATTCTTCCACCCCATCTCAATTCTTCTGTCTTTTTCCCTTCCAAACAGCCATTCCCTCCAAAGAAACAAGAGTTCCTACCTCCTCCACCACCACAAAAAATTGCAAAATCAATTGAGTTACAATCCACTTATCCTCTTGCATTCCCAAATCCATGTTGGGAGGATAAAAATTAGAATGCAAATCAAGGAAAACAGCAGCATAAAGAAGAGCCAAACAAGGATGAAGAAATTCAAAGTCTGAAGAGTTGGGCTCTTAAATTCGGGATTACAAAAATCCCCTTGATGGTGAAACCAATAGAGGATGTTGAAGTTGGAGAACAAGTGGAAAACAAGGCTGATTTTATAACATCAGTGAAGCGAGAAAAACAACAGTTTGTTGTGATGAGTTGGGTGTCCATGTTGGCACTTTTCCCAAAGAAAATGCTGATCCAGTTTACACTGCAAAATCAGCCATCGAGAAGGAAGGAAAACCATCTCAAAACCCCATCCTTGAGGAGCAAATGGATGAGGTCAAGTCAGTTTTTACAATAGTACAAGAAGGAAGCATTATTGATACATTTTTGCTTTCATTTGAAGGGGCTGATTTGATTGATGAAGCCATTATGGAGGTGAACAAAATAGGTCCAAATTGTGAGCAAAAGGCACAAGAAATTTCATGCTTCTCTCCCACTTCATCTCTCCAACAATCTAATTTTTGGGATGAGTTTGGATTGACAAGTTTCATGTTTGAAAATGAAGTTATACAGGGTGAAGAAAATGTAGATTTGGAGGCCACCATACAAGAGGGAGAGACTTTGCTGCAGCAAGACATTCAAGAGTTTGATTTGCCATCAGACTTAGAAGAATGTTTAGATGAAGAGCTAGCTGAAATTACCATGTTTCCTTCTTCACCATTCGTTCTCCAACAATAATAACTTGCTGGCATGGACAAAAGAGTTCAAGGACAACAGCCTACAGTTTGCAACATGCCTCTTGAATCAAAGCTGGAAGAATTTGATCTTCCAAAAGATACAATGGAGGAGATCCAAAGCCAACAATGTATTACAGCAGGTAACAACAATGCAAAAGTAACTTCATTGGATGTTGCAATCAATAATGAGGAGTTGCACACTATAGAATAGTTCCATGTTGCCATGAAGGAAGAGAAAGGGCAGAAAAGTCCTACCATTGCTTCCACATCACCCACCCAAGAAGGTTTACAAGAAGACTTCATTTTTGGAGTTGAAAATCAGAGCTATGGGCATATCAAACGGATCATACCTTGCCCAATAAGGTATTTGACTTCATTGGAGTCAAAGGAGAAGTCACAACCAGTCATGTTTGCTTCTAAGCATGAGAGTGAGCTACAAAGTACCAAGGATCAGCTGTCATACCTCTTCAATCTAAATGCAGAGCAACTAAAAGAGGTATTGGATTTGTTTTCAGTTGACACCTTGATGATTTGGGTAGAAGACCGGCTTCTTGTTGATTTTCCACTCATCCAATCAGCCATGATTAGTGCCAAATCAGTTACATGGTTGTAACTTTTGAGAAAGGGAAGCTATTTCTCCCAACCAGTTACAGGGTTTTTTTAGCCCACTTTTGCTTCCAGTTAGAGTAGGATAGGTATTTTTTCTTTTAGTAAAAGAAGTGCTTGTGCACACTCTGCATGTTCCATTTTAGAGCATGTATGACCTTTAGTTTTGTACATAGTTTTTGTGGTGCTGGTTTTTCTCTCGCACAATCCATTTCAGTGGGTTTCCAAGTGGCTCAGAGAGGAGGTTTTCAAAGTTCAGATCAGTTTACAGGCTACAACTCATGACTCCATGCCCAATGGATGCTTCAGGCAACTGGTAACTTCATCCAGTAGGCAGATG
This sequence comes from Taxus chinensis, assembly GCA_019776745.2. Taxonomy (NCBI): domain Eukaryota; kingdom Viridiplantae; phylum Streptophyta; class Pinopsida; order Cupressales; family Taxaceae; genus Taxus; species Taxus chinensis. The sequence continues at coordinate 401,448,371 of CM034154.1, forward strand.
ACCCCTCTGAGTCACCAAAATTGTTATCCAAAATGTGCCCCCTGCTCATTTTGTGGCTAACTCCTTTCATTCTTCCCTCTCTTGTGCCTCAGTCACAAAATTTTGCTTTCAGGCACTCAAAACCTTCTGAAAATGGCACCATTGGATAGAACTCTTTCTCATCTTTCCAAAAAGGTAAAGTTTTCCTCCTAAATCCATGTATTTTTCAAGTTATGGCTCAGCGAAGTTTTTGTGGGAAATTTTCCCCTGAAAGGCCCATAGCCAATAAGAACGTGCCACGTGTCCAAGAAAGTGGCCGGGGTTAGAGGAGAACTTGGTTTTTTACCAAGTGTTTTGGTGAAGGTTTCAAAAGGAAATATTTTTCCCCGCAGGCCCGCTGACAAATCAGGGGTTGCCACGTGTCCGGGGGGAAGATTTTGAAAATTTGGCTAAGTGTTGGCACAAGAATTTTTTTTGAAGGATGGCCCCGTGGCCAATAAAAACATGACACGTGTCCTAGGGAGCCGGAAGTTCGCAGCGCGGGGGGAAGGTTTGAAATTTTACCAAGTGTTTCACCAAATTTCAATGGAGGATTTTTGGACCCATTTCCCTGAGCCGAATCACAATGTGACATATGTCACCAGAGCTCAAACCAGTGGGGCGTGAGGAAGAATTAGATTTTTGGGCAAAATGTTTTGCCGAAAGTCCAAAGGATGAGTTTTTGGCCCGCTGCCTCCGTCAGCCAATCATATGAGGACACGTGTCCTAGAGTGGCGGAGCATGGGGAGAATTTGGAATTTTTTCCCAAGGAGGAAATAAAAAAGAAAATTCAAAGGGAAAGCCCGCCCCCTTATTGCGCGCCCAATCATTTGCTGTCACGTATCCCAGCTCGTCGGCCTGGCGGGAAAATTTTGGAAAATTTTCCAAAGGCTAAAACAAAGAAAAATGGAGCAGGAGGGGCTGTGCCCAATGAAAACTTGCCACGTGGCACCTAGACTTGTGGAGCGTGGGAAAATTTTGGAAATTTTTCCAAATGACCAAAAAGATAAAAATTCAAAAAAAATTCCCACCGACCCGATTTGGCCCTGTTTTGCCCTAAAACTTCAAATCATCATATCTTTCAATCCAGAGCTTGGTTTTTCATGTTATTTATATCAATGGAAAGCTGGTGAAATTCTCTACAAGATTTCAGGGTTATTTTTGCATTTTGGTGGATTTTGGAGAGAGAAAATCAAAAAACACTTCTGACACGTGGTCATAAATAGAAATGACGTTTCAACCACTGATTTTAATGAAGAATGGCTCGCATTCTCTCCCAGCATGGTTAAAAATGTCAGGGAATGGGTCTGTCAGGGCACCCATGATGTTTTGATGGAATTTTGGTCAATGGTTGAACCCCTTGCACTTTTTCCCATGTTTCTCTCTCCTAGGGTCGTGGTTTGCACTGTAAAAGCTAGAATGAGTTCATTTTGCAAAGGAGAGACACTTTTTCAGCTCTGCAACTTCCTTTTTCTTCCTTGGCAGAATTTGTGAAGAAATTTTACCTTTCCATGTAATGCAACACCTTTTCTTTCCTCTGGATCACCGTAATGTACTATATTGGATCTGAGATGTTGATATATGTTATGTGATTAAAATCCCTCAATCCTTTCATATATCTATCATTGCTTTATTGATCTTTCATTACATTTTGAGCATTTGTGCATGTTTTGTGTTGTGATTCCTTGTGGATTTTGTATTTCATGTAGCATCAGGTGTCTACAACTCCTTTGGTGCATCACGTATTAGCATTAGTTCTTTCTTTTTGCATTCTCTATCTCTGTCTCCTTGGATTTTAGAGTAGATTTAGGAGTTTAAACCTCTGCAATTGTACAATTGAATTAGCTGATCAGAGGAGTTGAGGAACTAGCCTCTAATCTAGATATTCCTCTTCCATTTTACAAGTCCCACACTTGGGAAGAGGATTCAATGTTGTGCAATCACACTGGATGCTTAAAATGATCAAACTAGAAATCTGATCAACATCTAGGGGGTGCTGTTGATTTGCAACAACACATAGCCAACGTGAATAATAGATGAAACATGAGGCTGTTGATAGTACGTATATGGAGGTGGAAGGGTCGTGGTGATCCTAGTGACAATGGGGGCTAAAGATTACATAATAGAAAGGATGACATTTTGAACAGGGGTAGGGATCACCGACACCAGGGGTAGTAGTGTAGCTATAGGTATATGCAAGATAATAGGCATGGATGAGGTTTTGTTTTGTGTGGTTGGCAAAGGTATAGTGGATGTGGCGGGTGCAAAAAATGTAGCAGACATGGTAGTCATAGTAGGTATAGGGCCTAGGTGTAAAACAACTAGGGGTAAGGTAAATGTGGGTAGTGCAGAGCTAGATGGGGCTGACGTAGGAGTGGGAACGAGAATCAGGGGGATAGATATAGGCATGTCGTATATCAACTAACTCGAGGCATCTCGAGTGGATGAGTGGGAAAGGTAAAACTACAAGGTGAAAAGATTTTTGTCAAGGAGTCGTGTGAATTCCTCATCTATGGTAGTGATAGAGATAGGTTGGATAGGTTCCATGGCTAGTGATAAAATGGAAGGTGGTGAAGGGCTAGGTGGGAGTGGTTGACAATTGGTGTGGAATATGAGGGAACTTTCTTGTCAGTGTGTCAGTACCATGTGAACAGGTACTAATGTGGTAAGACTACTTTCTATAAATGACATAAAAATATATCACATGTAGGATAAATAGCCGGTGGTAGGTGAATTGGGGTTAAAATGTCAGCTAGAAAATGATATAGGCTAATCGATGCCGGTTAGGTTAAACCAATGCCGGTCATAGGTAACCGCTGCCAGTCACTATGGAAAATGGATAGTTGGTCAAAAAATAAGGTATAAGGCCAAATTTTTTAGGTATGTAAAATGCTGATGAGAGTTACTAGGTCAATGGATATGATAAGAGTGACAGAGACTCTAAACAGCTAACAAAGGGAAATATGTGTCCTTTTTGGGTTGGTTAACAAAAAGAACAGTTAACTGACGTTGGTTGGGAAAAACCAATGATGGTCAGAGGGTACCTGACGAAGTTCGTTGGACCGACACCGGTTACTGTGAAATTGAAACAATGATGAAGAAAATGTGGTTGTGAGTTAAAATTAAATGTGGAATCAAACCGAGAATTCTGAGAATGAGGAGAATAAGGTCCGGGAACACTCAGATGAAGCTAGAATACACCAATTGTGATGAGGAGCATGTAAGGGGAAAATAAAAAAATGAAGAATGTGACCTCTCACCTCAAAATGTAAGCTAAGCAGAAACACTAAGAAAAATATGATCTTAATAGTGCTTTTTCTATTATGTTTGTTTAGCTTATGCTATTTAAGGACTGACTCATGAACTGTAAAATGTTTTTTTGGTGAGGATGGATTCCTATGAAGAAGGAGAGGCTTCAGGTATGTTATGGTGGGGGCGATCCGTCCTTTGATGGGGTATTGGATAGAGATAACTAGCGGGGTGCCCACTATGTCGTGATCGTGTGATCACCTACAACTGCTTCTGAGTGAGATGTTGTTTAAGAATGTGTATATATTTAAAATTTGTGATGTTTGGGTAAGACTCAGAGAGAGATAAAAGTAAGGAAGTTCTTTTCTATGATTTATTTGTCAACCATTAGCTGGGAATGAATTCCAGCGTATAGGTTACCCTCAATTAATGTGAGATAATGTAGAAAAGCACAATGAAATGAAATGATTTTTAAACCCAAATCGAAATGTGGAATTTAATGGCACAAATATATGAACAGGAGAAAAGATGCTCTTTCACTAATGTGATACTAATGAAAGGGAAGACATGTTTGTTTTAAGAACCAAAATAAATATTTCTTTTAGACAATAGAAGAGAAGAAGGTTCTAGGTGAGAAATTTTAATGTAAGAACTTTTTAAAAAAGAAACAAACATATAACGTTTTAACCTAGAAATGAAAGAATGTAAAGAACCCCAAATGCATCCCACTGGGTGTGCCAAAATGTTTCACTTGATTCTAGATGCGTTTCTTTGAATTTTGACGAAAAAGTTAAGGGTAATGGGCTAGGAGGAATACTTGTTAAGATGTCGGTTGTAGGTTATTGCGCGCATATGACTTATGGATCCATATTTGATCGTGATAGCTTCCTTTTTTCTTGGAGGAACTACCTAAAATCGAAAACAATACCACCAAATAAAATTTAAACAATATATGCAATGGACTGCCTAGCATGTGCTAGATCCAGGAAGCGTGATACTTCCTAGACGACTGTCAATCCACTATTTAAAACAACTTAATGCAAACAATAAAGGAAATCCTACTGTATTTAAAATGATTTAGGTATCTCATTTGTCTACAATAAGAAAATTCATTCATAAAAGGCTAAGCTATGACTAAATCTGAAGGTCAAAGTCTTGGTCAGGGTACTGGTACGGGTCAGGGTGAGATTCTAGGTGGTTTTGGGTATTTGGTGGAGGTTTAGGATCTGATCTGGGTTTTGGTCAAAACACAAAGAACAACGTCAGTCTAGTATGACTAGTGTCTATTTAGGCTAACTGATGGCGGTTCTGAGTAACTGGCGTTGATATGGTCGAGGTCCAGGAAATTCAATAAAACTTGGCAAGGTGATAGATTTGGTGTTAGATGAGAATTAAAGGGCAATGACAAGGTTCGTGTAGGTCCTAGATATGCACATGAATGGTAAAAGTCTTGAGATGGGTAGTTCAAGGGTGTGGATAAATAGATGGTCAAGTTTACATGGAGATAAAATGGTGGGGAATGTAAATGAGAATAGAAATTAACAACATAAGTAAAAGGATCTGCTAAAATGGTAAGAAACCAATGCAGGTTAACAAAACTTACTGTTTGTACAAGCTTGATGTCTAATTAGCAATGGTGGGTGATCAAATGGAAGGAACTTGGTGTGATGCTGGTGCTTCCCCAGATGCTCCTGTGAAGGAAAATGGATCTGTGGTTTCTTCAGTTGCTAGCTATGGATGCTCTGATGTGTGTACTACTATTGGTTTTGCTTGCATGCAACTCTAGTTTTGTCACTTGCTTTCAAAAGATGTGATTATCTCTCAGAAATGTGCCAACCTCGAAATAAGGTTATTTTGGGGGTTAAATGGTAACTGATGGTGGTTTTGGCTTAATCATAAATAGTTTATGGTAACCGACATCGATTAGGGTGAGATTTCATAGGTTTACTAAACTAGGAAGATCCCCTTGATTTTCTGGGAACTCGTTCGTTTGCCCTACCGATTAGAATGGAATCTTCTTTGTAACATGTGGTAATATGGTTAGAGGGAATGTAGGCATTGATTTTTAGGGTTTGGGTAGTCTTAGTTAGTTATGGTAATATACTAAGAATAGGTCTTAGGGTGAGGTGGCTAAGTGAGGTGGATGTGTGGGTATTATCTCAATTAGGATATTTAAATAATAAATATTGTGATGATAATGAATTAATTAAATTAAATTAATTAAATTAATATTAGTGTGGGATAAAAGGGGCCATGGTTAGGTGAATGTGTTCAAGGTGTTTATTTGATGAAGGACCAAAGGGGAGTGTGACCTAATTTTAGTGTCTACATTTTGACCCTTTTTGTTGCATAGCTTGTATTGGTAAGCAACGTTGACAAAAATAAGATGTGGTTGCCCCATGTGTGGGTGAAGGTGATCCCCCTCAAACCAAGAACTGATGAGGTAATAGGAAGAATTGGTAAGTGGTTTGATAAAAGGTGAATGTGATGAAGAAGAAGGTGGGGTAATGGGTAAAAAAGAAAAAAAGGTCCACTCGGGTAATCTAGGTAATGGGTTATTGTCAAAGGTAGTAACAGTCAAATGCACGCACATGTATAAACTGCAGCACAATACCAAGTTGAAGAGTAGGAAAAATCTACATTGTCTAAGGTCGATAGGTTCATCCCAATAAGGTGGAAGTGAGTCTGGTATCCAAGGTATAGGATATGGTTAGGAAACATGACATAGGCTAGGTGCAGGAATGTTTAGGTATGTTCCGGTACACCAAGGGTTGGGTAAGGATAAATGGTCACGGAAAGAGGCAAGGTAATGTCAAAATGTCAATCAACAGAGGTAACAGTGCCACAAGGTATAGCAAACACATGGGGTCAAAGGTTAGTAGAGATGGTCCAAGTCCAAGTATCTAGGTAATGGCATAGGTAGGGCCGAGGTATGGGTAAAATAATGAGTCCCCGAAAGAGGACGAGGGGAAGTAGTAAATGATAAGGTCAATAAGATCAAGTGAAGTGTCCCAAGGAGGGATGGGTGAGGTAAAAAGGGATTCAGGTCATAAATTGGGGGTATGGGGTAGGGAAAAAGGCTAAGTAGGGAAACCGAGGATGGTTTAAGCTAACCAATGCTGGTCAAGCTAGACCGACCATGGTAAGCTAGCGCACATGACCGATGTCGGTAAAGGTGAAATCGTCACCGGTCAGGTCGGGTAGTTTATAAAAAGAAAAATTGACGTATTTTTCAGCTCATTTGTTTTTTAACAAATTAGGAAAATGAGAAGAGAGAGAGAGAGAGAGAGAAAGTTGGAAAGTGTCCAGAAGGAACAGAAAGTTGAGTTGGCGAGCTGAATGGCAGGTGATTGGTAGTTGACAGGTGGGTCCACAATATCATATTGTTGGATGCGGGTGGTTGGAGGTGAGGTGACTAATTAGTGATGGTAGAGGCCAGAGAGGGATTGGGCAGGCCATTGATACAACAACTAGACGTGCCACCATAGCGATGGCAGCATGATGAGGTAAGAATCAAACCCTTTTTGTGTTTTGTGAGATAGATTAGCTGATAGGTTGGGTTTTGAAATATTGGGTGTTTAGGGGGAAAATTAAATTTGAAATGTGGGAGGGTAAATTAGGTAGAATAGGAATGGGGAGAGAGGTAAATGAGGGGTGGGATGGGGTTGAGGGGAAGTGTAGGGGAGAATGGGTGGGTAGAATGGTCAGGAGAGGGATTTTTTTGATAGGGGAGGGTTTGGGGGTCGTAGGTTTTTCCACGATAGTGACCAGCGTTGGTCGAGGATAGCTGGTGTCGGTAGGGTCAAACCGGTATCAATCATGAAACATGTGACCTATGTTGATTTATTGGTGACTGGGGTCAGTTAGAGATAACTGGCATTAGTCATGTTCTGGAGGAAAAGGGGCTGAAAGGACCCCAGGTCGAGTCGGTGAGAGAGGTAGGGGAAAAAAGGTGTTTTGGTGCAAAATATGGCATAGGCGGGGGGTGAAATGGGCATGGATAGATGATAGTGGGTGAGAGTGGGGGTGGGTAGATAGAAATGTGATATGAAGGTAGGTTCAGGAAGAAAGAACAAGATGGGGTAGTAGGTATAACTAACGTGGAGAGTATGGGTATGATGAAGGTAGATTAATTTGATGTTTGTGTTGGATGCAGGGGAGAGATCAGCTAGGGATGAGAGATAGGGTGTCACCCCTACTCTTAAGAGTGTGAGGTGCAGTGATAGTTGAGGAGTGGCAGAACATGGAGGAGGTGGGCCTAATTGGGGTCTGACACTATCGACATGCAATCCAACAACTGAGTTTGATGGTCACCCTCACTGATATATGGGATTCAATGACCAACACATTTCACCTACCAACGGGTGAGATGACATTCACCCTGGAGGACGTGTTTAGGATCCTACAGTTACCCATATTGGGGATGCATGTGTACTCAATCTCCTCTGAGGCCTCAGAGGAGTTGATGTTGATAGTGTTTGGGGAGGGACTGGTAGACATGATATTCCATAGTGCCAGGTTGAGTTACGGGGGGATGTACCTATCCTGTCCAGAGGATATAAGGCTAGTTGTTTTATTGATGGAGGTAGTATGCTTTTTCGCACTTCTGGATGCATAGGGTGGGATATTTCCCTGCTCCCTGATGGGGGTTTTACATTACATGGTGATGGATTAGACCTGATTTTCCTAGCAACTAGCATTCTTGGTGTAGTTATACAGAGAGTTGTGGGCATATGGGTGGCTCCACAATTTTAGCCTATGTTACACCTTTTTACTACACTGTTGGGCCTATGAGCACATAGTTTGTGTGTGGCTAGTGGGTATACCCCTAGAAGATGCATTTATTCTGAGATTTGTTCAAGTGGGGTATAGATGATGGGTGCCCGTGATTGGAGAGCTTTGATCAGACAGGGTTACACATGATGTAGCATATTAGAGGCATCTATTGGAGGGGTTGTCCAAGGTGGACATCATATGGAGATCGTATGTGGGTTATCCCTCATACAGACAGATGCATGATGAGCTAGATGGCCTTCATCTACTGAGATGGATAGAGGGGCTCCATGCCGGGGAGCACAAGATGATCGCAGTTGACAGTGTAAGGTGGAAGTTTGGGCTACTATAAGACATACCTCCACCCTTCCCATAGTACAGGAGAGATGACGTGGAGAGGCCATTACCTCTACTGTAGCCGAATGTCCCTGTATGGTAGGAGGAATAGGTGGTATACCAGTAAATCGATGATGCCAAAGTGATAGATATAGACATTAGTAGGTGGCTCATTTACAAGCAGTACCACCCAGACCTGGGTAGCCATATTTAACCACTATCATGGTGCAGAGAGATGCCCTACAAGGGCAGGTGGTGACCTTGATTACCCAGTTGGGGATGGTCCATGGGAAGTTAGCCAGTTTAGAGGTGGATGTGTCTGAGTTGCATAAACAGGTGGCCAGTCTTTAGCTCCAGATGGCCCAGGGTGGAAATAGGGATGGTGATGATGGTTAGGTGGCCTCCCTACAGGCACATGTAACAGGGCTGCAGGGCCAATTGGCCATGGCACAAGTGTAGATTTAGGCATTACAGGTGTAGGTATATTCATAGGGTGTGAGGACGATAGGGCCACCGTAAACCATTTCCATATCTAGGTTACGAGATGCCCTAGGTGAGGTCAGATACTACCAGGATCAATTAATGGCAACCTAGATAGATTTTCTATCCTATGGAGAGTACAGGGCACAACAGGTCTCAAGTGAGAGGACTACATCCCAGACTCACAATGTAGAGACCACAGGGGGCCATCGAGCTCTAAGACAGGATCAGGGAGAGGCCACCAGCTCATGGAGACCAGCTCCAGGTGATGTGCCAGCAGAGGGTGGTGAGATGATACCAGGCCGGCAGATAGGAGCCAGTTAGGAGACCAGAGAGACTGACATGGAGGATGTCCATCAGGATGAGGCTTGACACCCATTCCCATATTTTTATGTATTTTAGTCATTTTTTATATATATACCGGCTTGTGTGCTGAAGATGGTGAGGATGTACTAGAGTTTTGTATATTTTGATCATAAACCAGCCTACGCGCTGAAGATGGTGAAGTTGTGGTTTTAGGCATGATGGAGTTAGGTTGTGGTTTTAGGCATGGATTGAGTTAGGTTTTGGTTTAGCCATGGATTGAGTTAGGCTGTGGAGGTTGTAATTCATTAATTTTTGCAATGAATGATGATATGGGTCATGTTTAAGATGTTTTATAAGACACGCATGACGTTGGTAAAGAAATGGTAATCAAAATAAATGTATGTTTTGATGATGAGAAAAATGTGAAGCAATTTGTAATTTGTTTGATTTAATTTCCAATTTTTGATATATAAAAAGGAAACTAAGTTGGGTAGAATGTGATTTAGGAAAACGAAATATGAATTGGCTAGGGTAAAGAGTGGCCGAGATAACCTCCAAGGGCCCCATGCCCACAGAGTGCTGCCTACATAGTCCTAGCAAAAAGGGACCTTAGGCCAATGCAGTTCTCCCATAAGCTAGGGAATAATATGAGGAGGTATGAGAATGAGTTGGTAGGTTTTAGGAATGGTTTGGGTTTAGGTCTGTTAGATGTGGATGAGTTGTGGTAAATTTGGAATAGGTGATTTTTATTGTGGTCGAAGAAGAATATTACCCAAAGGTAAGCATTGAGGACCTGGTCCTGTATAAGGTAATCAATATGTAATAAAGAAGGTTAAAAGATAAGAGGGGGAAAGAAAGCCACCTGATTGGTGAGGATCATAACTAGTGGACCATACTATAGGTAGGGTAAGGGAACATAATACGCTAAAAAAATTGCATGAGTGATTATCCTAAAGGTGAATAATAGTCACATGATCACCAAATGTCACAGTTCTAAGAGGTCCCTTGAGGCGGTAGGAAATGGGAGTGCGAATGGTGAGAGGGATGAAAGGTGATTAATTTTTATATGGTACAAGGTAGCATGCCTTTGTAGCAAGAGATCCAAGGTCACAATGGGAAAGTCCATGACTAAAAGGTTTTTTGTTTTAATTGATGACTAAGATAGACTGATTGATGCAGGAATTCTATATGGGATGAATAAATTAACTCCTTGAGGTCTTCATGAGGCTGATCGTGTTAGGAATATCTATGTTGTAGTGTGAACATAGAATATTATGTAAGTGATTATATTATCTAGGATAATATAATATGTGTTGTAATAATTAATTACATTATTGTAAATATAATTATGAGTGGGTGAGTAAATATTTTTATGAGTTGTTGAGTAAACAAATCATTAACAATATTAGTTTTGTGAGAAAACAAAATCTCACGTAAAATAGCATGGAGTTGTTTTAGGAGTTATGTGTGGAGATATTTATGGAGATTATATCTCCTTAAATATAGGAACAACATCTCCTATTTAAATGGATGTAATACTTCCTATGAATGTAGCAAGAATAAAGAGTAAGATTTCAAATTTTCTTTATGTAATTATGATATTAATTTTTCATTTGGTAACAGAGCAGGTTTGATGCAAGAAATTTCAGTGCTTTCATGATCAAATCTGTCTCAAATAATATATCATAGTTTTTGTTTCCGGATGTGGGTTTTTCTATAATTTTGCGTGCAGAATCATGTGCTGGTCTAGAAACTATAGAAGAAATTTCAGTAGAACTCAGTAAGTATTTTGGAATAAATTCAGATTTTACTATGCAACTATCAAATTAAGCACATCAATTCTTCTACTAAAAGTTTTCTCCAATTTTCAATAATGTTGAATTTTTAATACAAGTTCTTGACTTTCTTGGAGGTTAAAAGGTATTCAATATAAAATTTTAAAGTACTTGATTCAATTTTGTATTTTTTTATCAGTATTGTACAAAATAATGGAGAAACTAAATCTGATTGAAAGGTTTGAAGGACAAGATTTCCATACATGGCAACTACAGATGCAATTACATTTAATAGAAAAGGATCTATGGGATGTGGTGAATTCTAATTCAACTCCACCCACTAGAGGAAATGAATTGGAAAAGTGGAATGTAAAAGATCAGAGAGCATTGGGTACCATTGGTCTGGGCTTATCAAAAGCCTATCTACATCATGTGGATTTCACAAAATCTGCAAAAGAAATTTGGGAGTCTCTTAACAAATTGTTTGGTTCTGAAGCTGAAATGGCAAAGACTACACTGAAGCAACGCTTGTACGGGTTGAAAATGGAAGAGAAATAAAAAATGGTAGATCATATAAGTAAGTTTCATTCTTTGCTAAATCAACTAGCTGGAATTAAAGAACATGTAAAAGATGATGATGCTAAAGCTATTCTTCTTAATAGCATGCCTAAGAGTTACTCAAATATTGTATTTACTTTGAGTAAAATTACTATTAGTCTAGAAGGAGTGATTTCTACATTGTTAGAACAAAGCAGTCATGAAGAACATGAAGAAGTACTATATGTAGGAAACAAACCTAGCTCCTCATCTAAGAAGGAAAAACATAAACCAAAGAAGGTTCCTTCACATGGAAAAATAAAATGCTTTTATTGTAATGAGATTGGGCATGTAATATTGAACTGTAAAAAGAGAGCTCAGGATCTTCTTGATGACACAATAGATCAGAAAGCCCTTCTAGCTGAAGTAGAAACTGATTGGGAAGTCTACTCAAATGATGAAGAACTTTCATGTCCTATTGATGAGGATTTCTTATGGTAGACTCTTTTCTTGTTGGAGGAAGGAGGCAATGGAGGAAGGAGGAAAATCAGTGTCCTCTCGTCATTCACCAATGATGGGGTCGCAGACAGATGTGGTGATATTTTATTTCAGCTATGTGGTGTGCTTATACACAAGGGGGTGAAACTAGTTTCATGTTTTGATTTTAATGTGTTCACATAGACTAACAATAGTTCCTGAGTGTCTATTTGGTGTGGAAGAATAAAACTTCTTGACTCATCTTACAGGGGCAAATCATCTACGTACAGTCCTCTGACTATTATACAGTCCTTTGACTACCATACTTCGGTGGAAGGTACTTCATTGGAAGGTGATCAGTCGATGAAGATGTTCATATGACAAGGATGATCATTAGTAGTAAGATTCAGATAGCAAGATCCAGTAGCAATGGCTACTCTGACAAGTTTGATGTTTCCAGGAGCTCTTACCCCATGTTCACACCAAGGGGGCGATTGTTAGGAATATCTATGTTGTAGTGTGAACATAGAATATTATGTAAGTGATTATATTATCTAGGATAATATAATATGTGTTGTAATAATTAATTACATTATTGTAAATGTAATTATGAGTGGGTGAGTAAATATTGTTATGAGTTGTTGAGTAAACAAATCATTAACAATATTAGTTTTGTGAGAAAACAAAATCTCACGTAAAATAACATGGAGTTGTTTTAGGAGTTATGTGTGGAGATATTTATGGAGATTATATCTCCTTAAATATAGGAACAACATCTCCTATTTAAATGGATGTAATACTTCCTATGAATATAGCAAGAATAAAGAGTAAGATTTCAAATTTTCTTTATGCAATTATGATATTAATTTTTCATATCGATGCAGGAAGCTTCATATTCTTTCTCTCTCTCTCTCTCTCTCTCTCTCTCTCTCTAAAGAGATTTATATAGTATTCTTTCGAGGGAGCAGTCTATTTATAGTAGTGATTGGAGAGAGAAATATGTCCTTTGGATTCATATTTTTATTTGAAGTGTGACTCAAGTAGTTATATCCCATGTGAAGGCCTTTAAGTCATTGACAAGACTAAGGTGAAGAATAAGATTCTTGTTTAGAAAGTAAGGTGAAATGACCATGGGATCTCATCTAAAAATAGATGAAAATTATCCATGAAGATCATGTTATGTGCAGTGCCGTGGTACACATATTTAAGAAAGATAAAAAGTGACGGGTACACACATGGTTCTTATTTAATCGTTAGTGATGGCGTTGGAAGTGGATAGCACTCAAGGGATGAGCATGCAAAGAGGAAAAAAGTGAGGTGGGACTAAAAATAAATAGTAGAATGGTCAAACCTTGTGAACATTGGTGGAGACATCTTATTTTCCCAACTGAAAAATTTAATCACCAACCATTTTTGGCAACTACGATGGGGAGATATTTTCCCAAGTGAACCTAAAAAATATCTCTGCCCAAAAAATACAAAAATTATATGTCACAAAAACAAAAAAAAAACAGATTTCAAAGAAGAATCATTTTTGAAGGAAACTCCATCAAGGAATAAACCTGTGTCACATTTGTTTCCTAAAACACAATGAAAAAAATTCTGGATTGAAGTGAAGTATCCATGAGTGATAGTGAAGAAGAAGATAGTTTCCAAGAAATGCAAATTGTTAATCACTAATGGTTCTAGACCGGATCTCACAAGGAAGAGAATTCAAGAATGGTAAAATGGTCTCTTACTTTAATCCATAGTATGCAATTAGACAAAGGAAAGAAAACATAACTTTCTGATGAGGAAGAAGGGAAGAAATTGTTTAAAAATATGCAAAGAAGATACAAGATGTTATGTGATGCCAAAGAATCTGTGAAAGGTAATACTTTCAATCGTGCACAAGTGAATGAAAATCTTGGAGCCATGTATTTTGTCATTCTTCCTTGGGATGATTTCCTTGCATATATAAATGAAGAAATGATAGCCTTGAAGATTGATTATGTGGAAATAATTGTGATCATTGCATAAGGAAATTCCAATCCCCAAATCTACCTTGAGATTTTCAAGTATGCTGAAGCCTTGTATGACATGTATGAAAACCTTGAAGCACTCAATAAAAAGGAAGAAGGATATGAGATTTTCCCTATGGAGGAAGATCCCAATGACTTCCCATACTATGAGGTGTTCATCCTTGGAAGATTCTTGGATGCTTTTGAGGAATGTCTTATCCTTCAACCTTCTGATGAAAATCAAATCAGCACTCTGGAGGATGTTGAAGGAAAAGATGGTGCAGAATCCAATGAAGGTAATTTTTTCAACTTCACACATCTATCCAAGATAATTATGGCATTTTATTTCATCTCCCTTCCTCTAGATGACTTCCTTGCATATGGTGATGAATAAATGTAAATTTTTAAAAGAGAATATGTGCAAAGGATTTTGTTCACACGGGAAGGAAATTATAATCCCAAAGCTTATCATGAAATATGGAGGTATTCTTTAGATTTGTAAAGAAGGTATGAACACCTTGAAGAACTTCACATTGTGAAAGCCAAATAAACTCAAGAAGACCCTAATGATTTTACACACTAAAAGGTGTTCATCCCCAAAATATTTGTCAAAACTTCTAAGAAATGTCTCATCCTTGAAACTTCTGATGAAAATACAAGAAACACATTTGAAGATGATGAAAATACATAGAGGTAGAACCACTATTCATCAAATCATTCTAGCTTGAGACACATCCCATTAGAGGAGAAATGGATTCAAGAGAGGAAGATTCTTTTTGCATGATGGTTGATTCAATTCTTTTCAAAGACTCCACCAATGATGAAGAAGTATAAGAAGTCTATTGTATATCCAAAACTCAAGATGATGAGTTTGAGGTAATCAAGGATAATCTCCTTTCAAATTTTGATCTTTCGATTAATTATGGAATGTAGATATGTGAAGAATCAAGTCCCCTTATCTCCCTTAAGTACTGACTTCTCCGTTTGGTGTATTATGCTTACATATCCCCTAATAAATTTATTTTAGTATCTTATGTCCCAGGATTGTGTGGAGCTCTGAGGGTGTTATTGGTGGTTTGAGTTCAATTATGACAATTTTTTTTCTTGATCAATTAAAATCCCTTCCTTACATACTATGTTCCCAAGTAGCACTCCAAATGGTTAAAAGAAAAAACATTTTTTAAAATTTAGTTTAAATTACAAAGTTCTACATATATCTAACATTAAGTGTACCTTATATACGTGTTATTTGAACAAATAAAATATAGCATAATTGCATAGGAAGTGATACTTCTAGGAAGTCGTGAATGAAAATTTATTTAAGATGTAGTGACAGACATCTTGGCATGAAATACCGATGTTTGTAGATCATATTTTCAGTCCAAATGACATGGGGACTTTATATGCAAATATTTTTCCAATGAGGATGAAGATGAGTATATGGAAAAATCAGAAATGTTATGTATGTAAGACATCTTGAAGGATGTAGAAGAAACTGAAGACCCCCAAATCAGTCTCGAGATCATAACTGAAGATTTGGAGATGAAATATAGGTATGAGTTAATTTGTGCTTTTCATTTTGATACACCAATTATTAATGTTGATACAAATAAGATGGATGAGCTTGATGACTTCCTCGATGCCTTGGTTGGTGAGAGAGAATTGGAAGATATGTCTCTCTATTTCATGATTTTTGAAGAATATCAAAAGTGAAAAATAAGGAAGGTTATTAAATATCCTATGAGTATTCTCAATTTTAAAGATAATATATATGACATGGAGGAAGATAGTAGGAAAAATGTGAAGTGAAATTGCACTAAAGAGAGTGGTTCAGAACAAAGAGAAATTTTACAAGAGTCTTGTGAATGTATTCAATATCAACTTTTTCTAACCACCTTTGGATTCCTTATCAATTCAGAACAAGAATCCATGCTGCAAAATTCACTCAAGAGTGAAGATTTATTCTATGATCAAAGCAACAATTTTGGTTTCAAGAATAATGCTAAAATCAATTTTGAGTGGATGTATGTTGAAAAAGCTTATTCCAAACAACAAAGTGAGAATGTGCATGATTCATGTGAAAGGATTCAAATTTAGATTGCACTCATCATTTCCCATGCTCTAATTTTTCTTAAACATATTTACCTGCTACAACAATTTCACATGATGATGAAGGACTTTGAGTCGATGATTTCACCTCTATTTTTGAAAGTAATTTCTTAGAGAAAACAAGTAGTATGTTGAAAGAGGATGTTGAATGGGAAGAAAATTAGCATGTTATTTTTTATTAGATAGAGTAAAAAGGAAGGGATAGGCTCCCAGAGGATGAGTACAAAAGATTACATAGTGATAGAAGAAAAGTGAGACAAAAAAAGGAAAAAAACCCAGAGCTACATAGACTTAACTCCAAAGAAATAGGATGGGGTCCAAGAACCAATGAGAAGTAGAGATTAAGCCAAAAAAAAGAATAAATAGAGGAAAATACCCAAAATTCCACAGACAGTTCAGAAGGAGTTCCACAAGCCAACATTACTTTTTTTTTGTTTTTGGAGGGATTATCCTCCCTAATCTCCTTTTTCATTCTAGATTTCAAATTCTACTTCACTGGGGTGTTTCCTTGATGCCCTCCTTAGTTTCCTCCTCAGGCTCCTCCTCCTCCTCAGGCTCCTCCTCTTCCTCAGACTCCTCCTCTTCCTCTTAATTAGAACTAATCCACCTTCTTTTCCACTTCTCTTTTTCCATGACATCTAAACAAACACCCAACTCATGAAGCAGAGAATCCAAATGTTTGATATCCATAGGATGTTCTTTTGGTGCAAGAAATTTTCTTGGTGGCTTTGATGTTGTCAATCATCCCCTTTCTCACCACCGAATTGGTTTCTTCTAGGACTTGAACAACCGACTACAGGTATTGAACTTTGTTCTTCCACATATCAATACCATGTTCTACTTCCAAGGAAAATTTATCCTTCCCCTTCGACAAACCAGCTTCTTGGTTTTCCATCCCTTCCCCATTCTTCCCATCACCCATTTGCTTAGGATCCTAGTTTCCTTCCCTCATTTTGGAAAAACACTTAGCTAGTGTTATGTCCTCCTCCTCTGTGGTTGGGGGTATTTTTTTATCCTGGGAAGGATTCCAATTGAAAAACAAGAGAAGAATGAGGCCCTCATGGATAGGAGACTCCACCTTATTCCGTTGAAAATATGTCACTGAGGTGGTCAGAGACATAAAAAGATATAAGGGGATACAAAAAAAATTATTATGTCTAAACATGTTCAGAAATGACAAGTGGTGGGTATGTATCTTGTGATAATTACCCTCAAGAGTTAGATACTTTATGATGTGCAGGCATAACTCTCTCCACACTCTAGGAATGCAGGTACAAACAATACCATTAGTGAAGTAATGGATAGTTTCCTTTCTGAAAAATAAATTATTGATTTCATACTCTCTCTGATTCTTATCCTTGAAGATTTTTAGACCTTCCACATCCATACTAGTAGTACGGGAAATGGATTCCTCAGAAATTTCAATTTCATTGCCATGAATCACAAATTTCCCTTCCTTCCATGCTAGCCTGAAATCCATAGTAAGTGATGGTTCATGCCCTTAGAGTCTGGTGATGAAGTTCCTAAAACCCTCAATTCAAAAAAGGTGCCACATGGACTTATCTTCCACAATATGCCTATGGATGGATTACTCGACTCTAGTTCTATCCCCACCCATGATGACCAAACAATGCACCACACTTTGAGCTCTACAATTTTTGATATTAGACTTGTCTTCCTAAAAATAGCTTAAGCCAGACACTCTTTTCCAATGTTGGAAAATGAACCCATTATTCTCCCTCGTACTTCTTAAGTTGAAGTGCTTACAAATTTTCATGATTGATAATATCATTAATGTACTAAGGTATGATGTCGCCATTTTTCAACACCTTGTAATAATTATTTTTAACTCCCTCGTTTGCCAATCTGTCTGCATAAACATTTCCTATACAAGGGATATGAGTAATGATATGGGAATCAAAGTACTTAAGGTGTTATTTAGTATCATTAATAATATTTCCCAAGATCCAATTCTTGGATAGTCTTACTGATATTATTTAAAATAAGAAGAGAATACCCCTCAATATGGATATGTTTAATCCCTTTCTCCTTTGCAAGACTGATACCCCCCAGAGAAGAGCCCAAGATTCGGAAACATTATTGGTCTACATCCCTAAAGGACCAGTATAGTCGAAGATCCAATCCCCATTATGATCCCTAATTATGTCACCTCCACCAGCCATACTAGGGTTACATTTAGAAGCCCCATCAAAATTAAGTTTGAAGTTTCACCTCTCAGGCTTGGACCATTGAATTTTAGAGGAAGGAAAACTGAATTGAGGCGGAATGAAGGAAAAATTTTTGAGCACTTCCTCTTCTCTACTAGAATCATCCATTTTAGGCTTCACCTTAATGAGTTTGGAGTTCTCTTTAATTGATGAAATCAGCCCAGCACTGACCTTTCTGAAATTGGCCTTCTAGTTTCTAAAGATGAGGGTGTTTCTTTCCTTCCATAAGCTCCAGAAAAAGAGTGATAGGGACATTTTCCAAATAGCCAAAAGAAAGGGATACCTAAAATGGAAATCCCACTGTAACCAACATTATTCGATGGACTTATGACAGACCCATTAGACCTTGAAAATATCCAACACCTTGGACAACACCCCTCAAGAAAAGGGGCAAGATATGGGGAGGTGGTTGACACTTTCCTCCTCTTTTTTGCAAAGGACACATCTGTTGGGGATGAGCATGCCTCATTTCCTCATATTTTCCATAGTGAGAATTATATTCTAAGTAGCTAACCAAAGTAAGATGTTAACTTTAAGAAGGAGGTATTTTACCCAAAGTTTTCTCTAGTAATCTATTTGAATAAAATTCTTTAAGTTTAGGAGATAAGCATATTTAACAGAGAAATTTATAGAATCATATTCCTTCCAAATAATATAATCCTCATTTTGTTGGAAAAGAGGAATATACATGTTTTTTAACTTCAAGTTAAGGTCATAAAAATTTGAGTTTCTTCTATGAAGTTGGGAGGGGCAATCACCTTCTCCTAAAGAACTAGATTGTTGGAGAATCTCCAATAGTCCTTAACCCAAACTTTACCATTATCTTCAAAGAGTTGCACCACAGCTCTCCCAGAATCATACTCAACAAGGGGTTTATTAGAGATCCAAAAATCTCTCCAAAAGAGAATTCTATCACCTTTCCCAATATTCTATTTAATTACCCTGTTCAGGATCTCCCTATATGATAGAAAATAATTCCAAGAAAAGGATCCCTTAGGTATATTGTCCTGCAAAAATAAATTCTCTATTCTGCCAATGTTCCTTAAATATTTATTTTTGATAATATCAACCCATAGGCCCTCTTCCTTTATCACTTTCCAACCAGATTTATCCATGAGAGCTTAATTCATGAGTCTCATATTCTTTAATCCCATTACCCCACAATCCTTGGGCTTGGTCACTTTTTCCCTGGCCGCAAGAGGAAATTTAAACTTCTCATAAGCCCCTTCCCTCAGAAACCTTTTTTTTAATTTTTTCAAGAGCTTCCAAAATATTACCTAGAAGCCAAAAAAGGGACATGAGATAGATTGGAAAACCTTTAAGAGAGCTTTGGAGGAGTTGAGTTTTACCCACTTGAGATAGGAAAATCCCTTTCCAAGTACACAACTTACTGGAGACTCTCTCGAGCAGGGTGTTATAGATGGAATGATTTAGTTTTTTGTGAGTGAGGGGAATTCCAAAATATGAGTTAGGAAAATTCTTTATCGTACATCCAAAAATGTGGGCTAATCTCCTTGGATATGCTCTTCCACATTTATGAAGAAAATAACACTTTTTAGGAAGTTCACCAACTAGCCATAAACCTCCTCATACTCAATAAGGAACTCTTTTAAGATATAGGCTTCTTGTATAGATGCCTTCCCCAACAAGAAATAGTCATATACAAATTGGTTGAGGGAGGTAGGCTGAAGACCATTAGAAAATTTGACATCTTGCAAGAGATTAAGGGAAACCACCTGATTGCAGAGTCTGCTTAAAGTTTCTGCCACAATAATATAGAGGAAAGGAGAGAGGGGTTCTCCCTATCTGAGACCTCTACCAACTTGAAAGAAGCCTTTCGGTTCTCCATTAATCATAATAGAGAAATCGGTAGAAGAAATGCAGACCATAATCATATTGATGAAGAAAGCATCCAACACCAGCTTAGACAGAATGGCATGAAGGAAGGTCCACAAAACTCTATCATATGCTTTGTGCATGTCAAGATTGACAAACATGGTGGATCTTCCTAAAATTTCAACAGAGTGAATGAATTCTTGGATGAACATAATGATGTAAAGAATTTGTCTCCCAGGAATAAAAGATCCTTGATTGGGAGAGATAAAATTGGACAACACTTTCCTGAGCTTGAAATTGATAATTTTGGTTATTAATTTGTAGTTAGTGTTTCATAGACTGATGGCTCTGAAATCATTCACATCCTTGGCCCCTATCATCTTGGGAATAAGGACTAGGAAATTATTGTTGATCTATTTAAGAAGATGGCCATTCATGAAGAAAGTTTGGATCATCTCGATGACCTCGTTCTTAACCACTTCCCAAAACTATTGGAAAAAGAAGGTTGGGAACCCGTCAGGTCTAGGATATTTATCCGGTTCCAAGTGAAAAACAACATATATGATTTCTTCTTCCCTAGGAATGAGCATGATATCTCTATTTTCTTGATCTGAAACCACATTCTGGAAGATTCCGAGGGTCTTCTCCCATGATGTTCTATTTGGAATATCCCCATGGAGAAAAATGTTCTTAAAATAATTGACAATAACTTCATTGAATTCTTTTTCATCTTCTATGAGAGTACCATTATTTTTTTGATATCCTTGATATTTATATGATTTGACTTGGAGGTGGCAATGAAGTGTAAAAATTTAGTGTTTCTGTCACCCTCCTTTATCCATTTAACTCTATATTTTTTCTTCCATTAGACTTCCTCCTTGGCTAGGATATCATGGTAATCAATGAGGAGGGATTGCTCTTAAATTTTTAGTGCTTGGTTGAGCCCATCTTCCTCCATGATTTTATCAATAGTCCTTAAGTCTTCCTCTATTATGTTCTTAGCCTGAAAAAATGTTCCCAAAAATTTCCTTATTCCACTTTTTCAAATTTTGTTTTACATGCTTCAACTTTGAACTTAATTTAAACATCATTAACCCATGGAACTTGATCCCCCACCACTCTTGAATTCTTAAGAAAATTTAAGGATGTTGGAGACACATTTTTTCAAATATGAAAGGTCTATATTTTTTGGGAATAGCCAAACCCATCTTGAGAATGATCAGGATGTGGTCAGATCCTATTATGGGCAGAGTGGATAGAGTTTAGATTTGATTAAGCAAGCAAGGGTGGATCACCAAAAATCTATACAACCTTATCTAAACCAGGTCCTTACCGGTTCTTCTATTGGCCCAAGTAAATTAGGAACCTCCAAGCTTGAGGTCCACAAGATCATTATTATATAAAAAAGTAGCTAACTCCTCCATAATATCCATGTAGGAAATGGATCCACCTTTTTTCCCCCCAGGGGAAAGAGAGGTATTGAATTCTCCTCCATCAATCCAATCATCATCTTTAAAAAGGGACCTCCCCTTAGAAATTTCACTCCAAATATTCCTTCTACTAGTCACAGAGTTGGGGGCATAGATATTAGAAACAAGCCAAGACTTGTTAGAAGTTAAATTAGCATGTTATCACTACTCTTTATTTCATTTATAATTCAAGAAATGTTTTCATATTACAATTCAAGGATGAAGAATGTTTCCATAACAAGATAAATTTTCCCACTCTTGAGGACATGGTGGAATGATATCTCATGATTGCAGGACATCAAGTGAATGTTGCAAGATACAAAGACTCCAAATAGGTGATAAAATTTTCATTAGATACAAGAAAGTGTTTAGTATACTATGATTATGAAGATGGAGTCTTAGTGTGTCTTCTTCTTCTCAAGCCATACAAATCAACCACAAGAGCATGGTTTGATCATATAGTAGTTTTTGTGCTTCAAATATCACATTTCAGTCCATTATTCTATGATGGCATGTATATTTCCCAACCCATATCTAGGTATGTGTAGATTATTCCCCCCCTTAGTTAATATCCCTCTACTGTATATAATTTCCCTTTTTCCATTGTGTGTGTTTCCCTTCCGTGTGTTTGTTTTTGTGTGTATTTGGAAGAAATTACTCTCTATAACCCAATGGATAAGGCACTAATCCATAAAAGAAATTGATATTATGGGATTCTTACCTTTCTACGTGTTGGTTGTATAATTTAATATTGGAATACAAGCAACAGTCCCTCCTCTTTATGGGAGAGGTTACCTTATTGAACATAGAAAGACAAAGAAAATTATTTATAATATAAACTCTTGTTCAACATTTGGGTGAAGATTTTGATGTTTTAAATGTCTTCCTCAAAATATTTTCAATACAAAAGAAAGGATAAATAGAATAACTAGTATTCAGAAACTTAAGAGAAGAGAATCTTTAGACATATAGATAGCAGAATAATATCTTACTGATGCTTGAAAAAATAACAAGATTTAGACTACGCATATAAAAAATAGGACATGCATGTATTAGACACAAATCTCTAAATAAACCTATCAACTGAAAGATACAAAGTTCTTGATTAAATACACATATTTATATCAATCATATAAGGAACATAAAGAGAGAAAGCATGAGAGAGGGTGAAACTTCTTCTGTATTGAATAGTTAAATGTTATTTTACATCCAGATATCAAAATCTTGATCCCTTACAATGATAAGGAAATTTATTTAAATAACCCAAGAAACAATTACAAAGATCCTTTTTAGTTTCCTTTCTTTTAATTTCATAAGTTAGCATCTAATCTTATTTTCATAACACACGATTAAATAGATAAAGCCACCTTAATTAGACATTTTAAATAAGAAAGGAGAATATGAAATAGGTAGCCGAGATGCTAGTAGAAGTGCTTGGAGTCCCCTCTATCTTAAGAAATTTATGTCTGAATATTTTCAATGCTTCAGCTATGTCCATTCCTTGGGGAATTGTTGTATTGACAGTTGCATGAGTCCAACTACCCAAACAATTATTCGTTTCTTTTCTGAACTCTACATTTTCAAAGAACTCTTTATTGGCATCCATGATAGCAGCCTGTAGTGTGAAAATTTATTTCACCTTATCCTTGGATATGGTGTCCTGCTTGAACAAACCTTCTTTGAAAAAATCCTTGAACTGAGATTTGATCTCTTGAATAGTGAATTTATCATTTGAATTCTCTTTGAATATTTGGCAGTGAATATCCAAGAAGGAAGACATGACACAAGCCTTAAAAGATTATATTTTTTGTAACATTTTTATGAGTTCTCTAATGGCCTCTTCAAGGACATTTATTTTCCAGACAATACTAAAAAACCCACTGCTTAGAAAAATTCAATTTTCCATCATCAAACACCTTATCTGCTAAAAGGACTTGTGCATCTATCTCACTCATCAATCTAAGATCCTGAATGCAGTCACTCCATAATTTCAACTCCATATCCATCCCACTGAGTGTTGTAGAGAACTTCAATTGAATATTGGCAATTTTCTCATATGCCTTGAATGCCTCTTCAATAAAATTCAGACATGAGATTATCAAGTCATCAACCCTATCCTCCATTACATTCCCATAAGTGGCATGCTTATGATTGTATTTGATTTCTTGAACCTCGTCATTGGACATGCTGACATGAGGTGAGATGGAAGCTAGGGGAGTTGGGTTAAGTACATTATCTTTTGACAATAAGGATTTGATGAAACTTGACAAAATTTGATTCTTCTCTTCTAACTGCTCCTCTGTCTGCTTCCCTTTTTCAACTCTTTCAATCACTTTAGACACATTATCCCTCAAATTATGCACCTCAATTTTAGGTGTTGATTCACCAAGAACAATTCTTGTCAACTCCAAATCACCCATTGACAGGTATTTTTCATCTTTTTCCAGCTTGGGTTTTACAATTTCCATGAATTACTGGCCTTGGGAATCATAAACTAATCTTGATGTGACTTCAAATTTTTTTACTGGAGAGGGAGGCGTAGTACCTAGAAGAGCTGCCACTGCATCAAAATTAGGAGCAATCACACTTGAAGTGGCCTTTATTTTATTTCTTTCCAATAATGATTGTACCCAAGTAAACGAAGAGCTTGAAGTGGAAGGAGTAATAGATCCAAGTGTAGATGTAATCATAACACTAAGAGTTTGTACCACAACTACTTCTAACATAGAGGTATAAACTTGAGTGACAAGAGCATCTGTAGTAGATATTTCCACATATCCTAAAAATGTTTACTTTGACTAATCTTCCTTCACACTTATTTCAACAAAGATATCCTCAGGATTTTCCTACTCTTTCCCTTCACTGTCATCATCACCGAGGTCCACAATTGCTTCCTTGTTAGTCAGGAATTGTTACAGTTTTCTTTGGAGAGGTTTTTTCTCACTTTCTTGAATAACCTCAACTACCTTATCATCCTTCTAGGATTTTTCCTTCTTGGTGTACAAAAGAGTTGAATATTCTAGAGGAGAAGGAACAAATTATTCATGTGTCTCAAGAGATGATACATGCATTTTTTTTTGTGGAGTAGAAGTATCTTGAGAAGTAGACCTATATTCCCATGCCTTGATCATCTTCATTTTCCTATCAAACTAAATTCTAGTTCTCACTAGAACATGGTTATTGAGCTCCTTCAAATAATGACTCTCCTTGACAAACCAATCAATGGTTTCAATAAGGGTGTGCTTGATTGACCTATGATACTCAAAAGACTACAATTATTCATCATCATCCTCCAATCCTTCAGGAATATCATATATACCAAAATCCATGATTTTTTGCATAGATAATCTTCCATAGGACCTTCTCTAGGCTTCATAATCATCAGAGAAATCTACCTAGTAGTCTTCAATACCAGTAAGATGCTGATAACCCATTCCGAATTTGGTGGAAATGAAATCATTAATGTCAAAGCAATTTTTGAGCTTATAATAGTGAAGGGTAAGAGGAGAAATGGTTCTATTAATGTTCTAGGCATCCAAATTAGTTCTACAAGTGTAGTTACCTAATGTGATTGGGAACTGAATACCTATAATCTTCTTATCCCTACAGGTTCTATGAAAATTATCCAATTGTCTTCATATCTCAACTAGATCCATTTTATCATTGTAGTACATTGGAAGTTTGAAGGGTTGTCCTTCAAATCCATCCAAACATATATATGAAAATTTCCTGAATTGATTGAAAAATCTTCCATGGAAATTGATAAGTTGTTTTTCCTCATCTAAGAATATTCTAGCAGTATCCCCTTCCAATAATATGACAATGTACATAGTGAATGCATCACTCACTCTCCTAAAATGATGATTGCTGACCTTTAGAGTCAACTGTGGACGATACATATAAACAAGGGCATATTTCTTGTCTTCTAAAGGGGAAAAACCGAACCATTCTTTGTAGGTTACAATGATGTACATCAGATAGGAGGTCATGTAGAAGGTTAGAGTCCTCTAAAAAAATTCCAATTGCTCGGTCAAGCTATCACAAATTATTCCTACCCAGTTCAATTTTTGCTTACCCTCACTTATAATATTGATATAGGGGCACATCCTGTAATGGAAATCATTGGTGGAGGGCATTCCAATTATCCTATCTAATAGAGTAATGACATCTGAAAATTATTCATGGAAATAAACTCTTACCATTGTCTTGGGTAGCCTTGAGGCTCCTTTGTTTGGGTTATTAAACCAAGATTTGGCCATTTTTCTCTTCTACCATTAACTGTATTGATAAAAAAATAGTTTGCACTTGATCCTTGGTAAGAATATTTGAGCCTTCAATTACGAGAATTTTGAAAGTAGTGTAAATAAAATCCTCATCAAATTGAGCCACCACCTTCCCTTGAGGGTCAACATTATGTTTTGTATTAGGGTTGAAACAAGAACTACAAGTGATAACTATATCAACACATTAAACAGAAATTTGAAAACCTCTAGCCTATGTGATTCCACTATCCTTAATTAGCTAGGAAATGGGAGAAGGGTTTTAATAATTAATGCATGCCCAAAAATCATCCAAGCCGAGGTGGCGAGCTTCACTATCACCAATATTTAGTATAGCCATCTCCAAGGTAGAGAGTTTTTTGTGTCCCTTGAAACTAATCTTCATTTTATGAAAGGAGCAGAAGATCACTATGAGAAAATCCCTTACTTCCTCAATTTACTCCTTTCCGATTCACAACTTCTCTTTGCACCTACAGATTTGAAAACAATGGAGGAGTACTAGACCATGACTAGAAATTTTGAAGAAAAAGGGACTTGAATGGTCTTTAGAAAATGCAAGAAAGGTAGTGAAAATGATCGATTACCCAAATATTTATACACATTTAAACTCAAGTAGGTCAGTGAGATGAAATAAATGAGGTAATAAATACTCTATACCAACCTTAAAACAATGAAAATAAGGTAAGGAAGAACAAATGTGCACAACTGGCCCATGGAACATCGGGAGGTTTAGGACACATGGAGCTGAAATAGGTGATTTGTGGAAAAAGTGGAAAAAACTTGCAAAACTTTCCTAAGGGACAATGAGACAACTGGGACACATGGAACCAAAATAGCCACAATAAATGAAAATCGGAAAAGGAGGACTTATGAGGAAATGAAGTGGGGGAGAACTCGGAACACATGGGATGAAAAAATTTGAAACACCAGCAACACACTAAAATCAGACAAGTCAAAAATATTTAACATAGACCACCCTTGGGACATTGGGACACCAATTCTCCAAAAAGTTGATGTTGTCATGAAAATGTGCAACATGAAAATTCCCAATTTTCAACATAATAACAGACCCTAGTGTCAAAGTTTTGATTGTAAACCTCTGAGAAAATCCCCAAGGTCAATCCTTCCCCTATGTTGGGCCTATACTATCCTTTAAAGTGGTCCTATGTGTTGTGTCAACCTTGTATATAGGTGATTTAGGAAAACAAGTTCATTCAAGTGCTTTTGAGACACCATCTTTTAAGGCAGGATTTTCAAGAGACTTAGGAATGACTATTTTCAACCTTTCTAAGGTAGGTACACATCCTTTGGACTAGAGTTGAAGGACCAAATTCATTAGAGATTGGTATTAAGGAGATAAGAAAATTGTGCAATTAGTTTTGGAAGGTTTCAAAGGTTTGGTGATAAGCTCTACAAAAGTATGTTTTTGAAGGTGAAGGACATTGGAGTAAAAAACAAAACATGAGATTTGGGAGGGATTTTATAAGCTTCGTAACTTGTTAGAGGTAAAAAAATATCAATGGAAATGTATCTCAGTTCTATAAATCATCGTGGTTTCATAATTTTCACAAAACATTATATTTCCTTGTTATAATCTATTTTTTACATGCACAACCTATAACCCTTAGAAAAAATGATATTATTTTGAGGGGTTGATAGGTAGAATAAGATAATTGGACACATTCAATCCTTATAAAAATGATATTTCCACTCAAAATCATATAAATAATTTCCCAAGAAGACCTCTGGATGCTCAAGATATGTCTCTGTCAAGTTTCTTTCCAAGGTATGTTTTGGGACTTAACAAATTTTCAAGGTGGACACATGTCACTCCTAGGTTAAGGCACCATTTATTGACCCAACTACCCCATCCCCTTGGGAAATAAGGGATAAAAATTAACCCAACGACAAAATATACCCCCAGACCATCATGTGGTGTCGACGGAGTTCAAATAAGCCAATTAAGCCCCTTTGCACCCTTTCTAAAGCTCTCTTTGTCATCTTATCATGTAGTGCCACTTGTCACCTTTTGGTGAGTGTGCATTTTATTGTATTTTTTTCCCATACGAATGGGAAATTTGGGACACAAAAATTTTCCCCATGCCCAAGCTGGACCTTGATTCCTCATGTGACCCCAGAAGGAGCTCTTCATGTCATTTTTCCAGCCTCCTCTCCTCTTTGCCTCCGTAAACCAGTATCTTTCACTTGTCATCACTAGGAAGAGGAAAATTTTATTTCAAATTATGTCCCATCCCCTTGGGATAGTTAGGGAAAAAAAATTGGCTAAGCCTAGCCCTTGTTATTATCCCCCATATGACCCAGTGTCAGCCCCCGAGTTCTTATAACTCATTCTCTCTCTCCTCCACTTACCAATATTCATCTACCACTTGTCACCACCAAGATGAGACATTTTTTATTGCATCTTGTGACCCATCCCCATTGGATATTTGGGACAAAATAATGGGCCCAATCCTAGCCCTTGTTCTTGTCCCCCGTGTGACCCAGTGTCGACCCTCAGGTAGTTATTGTTCATTCTCTCTCTCTCTCCTCCACTGGACAATCTCCATACACCACTTGTCAAGATGAGGATGAGGAAAATTTAATTACACCATATGTCCCATACCATTAGGAAAATTGGGACAAAAAAATGTGCCCAAGCCCAAGAGGTTTCAAAAATCCAAAAAATTTAAAAAATTTAACTTTCGTGCTTCTTCTTCTTAATGTATACAAGAAAACCATTTTTGGAAGAAAAGTGTAAGAACATCATCCTAAATTCCTCCATTTCTCTTCCATTACTCCATGTTCATGGATAAAAAAACTCCATTAAACCTATAATTTCTTCTGACACCATGTATGTTCTTTTCTAGATTTACTTCATGGCCAAAAGGTAAAAATCTCATATCTCAAAATCTGGTGCACAGATTGAAGTGATATTTCGAGCACGAGATCACAACGAAGGGCCAAATCTAAAAATATTATTCTCGTCATAAACCAAGGTCATTGTTTTCATTTACTAAAAATAAATTATTCTATTCTCCTCCACATGTTAAAAATATTAAGTCCCCTAAATTGCAAGTTTGAATCACCCAGGACAATCAGAAATGGTGCAAAGCAGAAGGAAGGGAAAAAAGGACATATTTTGTAAAATAGCAAGTCGAGAAAAACAAGCTGCTAAAAATAAAAAGTTTCTAAAAATAGAAATGCATCTTCAACAAAATAGGATGGAGTGTTCCAAAAGTTTCAGAAGGTCATATTTGAGAAAAACATGTGATATGTCCCAAACTAGTAGGTCCCGGTACTACTTGCTAAAAAAAGAAATTCTCTATTTTGGGTGTAGAAAAGTATAAGATGGATCTGTATTCACTCATATTTCCTCTTTTTAACTCTTGACATGGTTTCAAGATGATCTCATAGCTCAAATAGATAAATGAAACCTCCATATGGGTCTTAGAAGTATCTTCTAGGTCCTAGTTGTGCTCAAGAGCATGGTGAAGCATAATAGAGGAATCTTCTAACCATTGAACAGTTGGAAAATATTCAAAGAGTTTCAAGGACTCTATTAAATCAAAAGAGTAAGTCATCATGCTTATCATATGGGCTTGGAAACATCACCACCTCATCAAGATGTGCTATTTTGAGTGATTTTAGTGAGATTGACAAGCCCACTGAGCTAAGGGAGTTGATCAAATGGACATTAAGGGGATCACCATGATAAATTCCTATGATCCTCTTGAGCTCACATCAAGGGATATGTCAATAGTGTTTCCAAACATTCATTCAGAAACCTAAGGTGTATGTGCATCATGCAAAATTAGGAGATTGTGATTTTCATTGGTAAGTTCTTCATCATAGGGAGCTTCTTCATTAGATATGACAACCTACCCCTTCTTATCTCTTTCTCCCTCTTCCTTCTCTCCCATTTATAATTTTTCATTGGGTGTAATCATGGTATTTTTTCCTATTTACTTAAGTGACAATATTTGTAAATTGTAAAATTATTTTCTCAAAATTATAAGACAAATACTTAATTTGTCTTTTCTAATGGAAAATAAAAGGTCACAAGTGGAATATGACCAAGAAGAGTCATATGAGGGAGGTAAGAGGTCAATTCAAATTTCTATAAATTCATATGGCTTCTTCATTCAGAAGGATCTAGATAGTTACAATATCTTGGTACCAATTATGAATTGTTGTAGCTTGATTGAAGCTTTGTATTCATCACTACACATCAAATGAAAGCTACTTTCTTCCATTTTCCCTTTGTCATATTCCATGTTTTCCCTCTTATACGAACTTTGTAAGAATGGTGATTAAAGAGGGTGTTAGTGAAAAATTAAAACACCCCCCGAATGGCCTGATGGTGAATGGGTCATTCAATGTAATTTGCATAACATGGGTACATCTCTCAAGTTGTGGGACTTGAAAACCTGAGATGAACCTACAGAGAAGGATGACATCCTCTACCTAATCCTAATGTTAAACTACTCCTAGAGTAGAAAATATGCCTAACTAAACCTATCCTAACAACACCAAGGAGAGAGAGAGAGAGAGAGAGAGAGAGAGAGAGAGAGAGTGCATGAAATGGGAAATCCTACACTAACAGGGTGATAACACCAAAAAAGAGGGGAGAGATACTCTTCTGACGGAGGAAGAAGAGGAAAAAAAGAGTTGGGTGAGGTCAAGATAGTCATGACATAGACCCAAACTACATATTCCATCTGCACTCCATGAAACACAACATCTTACAATTACAAATGTGAAATACATACACAGGAAACAAACATGAAATGGAGAGGCATAAAGAAACAATAAATCATGAGAAAGGGTTGAAAAACACCAAAAAATGTGATTTTATTGCTCTATAAGGTGCAGAGACCATTACATTTATACTCAAAGGAATCAATACACTTTCCAGGTGTAGGAGAAGGCTTATAACTCAAATGAAGTTGAGGGAAAATTTTGCAAGAGTTTCCCCAACTCTTAGAATGTATCCCTTCAAAAATGAGGGGTTCAAGTTATTTTTATAGCCAATTTTCACCCAATCTCATTAAAGAGGTATGGGAACCCATTAAATTTTTCTTCATGAGGGTAATATTTTTATAAAATACATGGATACCATACTGCATTAATACCAATTTTTGAGGTGTCATTTTCTCACCTGTTTGTGCCTCACCTGAGACTCATGAGCCGCACAACCATGTGACCCATCTAACCTTGTTGTACCACCACCCAGGAATCACGCTTCATGACCCATCTAACCATGAATTTCCTAACTTCAACCATCCAACTATGTGGGTCATACATTTATTTTCTCACTGATTAACCTGATGGTCATTCATCTGTTGGGCTGACCAACCTTGGTACATGTCCAACCTGGTGACACGACTAACCTCTCAGTAAGCTATCCAACCTGGTGACCCAATAAAAATATGTGTCATGAAAATTTTATGGGTATGAAGAGCATATAAAACTTTCCATACACATAAAAAAATGTGACTTGACCAACCTAGGCGTCCAACCCAGCCGACCGACCTCGGGAGGCCAACTTTCAAAGGTGATATCTTGAGCTCCTGGATGACTTTTGGGGTAAACGTTTATATGATTTCACATGAAAAAAACACACTAAATCTAATGATGGTGGTATAAATATCTAATTTTTGATTTATCACCTCAAAAAGGCTCATTATTTCTCAGGATTTCTGGTTGTGCACCAGAAGAATGAACTGCCTTGGGAAGTTTAGTATGCTTTAAGATGTATCATCTTTTCCACCATGTAGGGAATAGAAAATAAATTCCATAAGAACTTTTTTGGACTTGTAATTCCTAACATGACTATCATAATATTCCATTAAGGCTCAAGTCATTTTTCACGCTGTGCACTCCTTAAGGCCTGAAAGCCTACTTCTTATGGGTGGCCCTAAGGCGTCTGAAACTTCCCTGAATCACTTGCAATGCTTCCAAAAATTGAAATATCAAATGTATCATTCCATATTGCTCCATGAATCATTGTCCAGTGCTCAAACTTATCCTCCCAAGTTTTCTATTTTACCAAGGGGTAAAAATAGTTAATAATTGGTGACCTCTCAGGGACATCTACCTGCTAGATGTCTGACAAGTGGCCTTGAAGCATCCATTCGGCATGGAGTTAGTATTATTACACCTGTAAACTGATCCTAAAATCTTAATTCTACCCCTGAGCCATTAAAACACTCATGCTTGAACCTAGAACTTACTGCCACTACTTGAATTTTCCCTCTCATTTATAAAATTATCTCAATTAAGGTTTTGTGAGAGTGGAAAATTATATTGAACCTTGAAATATATTTCTTCTGTAAACATGATATATCGGAAATAGTTTGAATCTCCCTTGAAACTATCCTTTATTTGATTTCTTTTCAAGTATGAAATAAAACCAATTGATGATTCCTTAACAAGCATAAACACTACAAAAGTCATGGCAACTGTAACACTTATGATAAACTGTTAACTTCTCCTCTTTGCAGTGTAATAATTGACATATGATTTTTCTTAGGAAGGTGTATTCTTTTGATTGTTGAAATCATGCTTTCCAAGGATAAATTATTTCTTTTCTTGGATTCAATTGCTGAAATATTGTTTCTTGTAAGGAATCTATTTTGTTTGAGGTTGTAAACTGGTAAAGTTGTTTTCAAATTTATCTCTATATAATAATGAGACCTTAGATAAATTCCATTGATCCAAGGTATGTTTTAATTCTTCTTACTTGATCTATATGACAAAATATCATTCAGATGTTGAAGGAAATAAAGGACTCAAGCCTTTATAGGATTAAAATTGTCATTGATCTTCTTCAAATTTCATGTTATGCATTCTACATGGAAATTGTGTTGCTCAGATCTTTGTATCAACTTCTCCAGAACACTGAATGAGGTAAGTTGGAAATAGGCCTTACTTTAGGACTATTAAGGGTAAAGCCTAATTGCTAGATCTATAAGATCTATCCTAACAGGATTCTAACCTAAGGTTAAATAGACCTCCCTTATGTCTATATGTACGCTAATATTGTCACACAACCTAACCTAGGTTGCATGTTTTCTAAGTTAGCGGATTTGGGAAACAACCTAAGGTAATAATAGGTATATTTATAACCTATTACCTATATTACTATATTGGTATGAAAGAATGGCCTATTCTAAGGTGGAAAATTCACGTAAGGAAATATTAAGATAACTTAAGGTAAATATTTTCTAAACTAACCTAAGGTCATACCCTAAGCTAATGATATCTATCCTAAACTAATGTGGGGATAGAAAGAGGGCCTAAGGGGGGGGTCATATGGAAAGTTAAAGGCATGGTGATGGCTCCTAAGTCATTTTATTTTATTTTATTTTAAAATTTAAGATTATTTATTTACTATCAGTTTGACAGAGGAATGGAATTTGGAGGTGATCCTAGCTGGCACCATATATAAATTTAACAATACATGTTCTTTTTTGAAATTGGACTCACAAATTTTTGGATGGCGGTCGCATGGAGATTTATGGCTGGATACTGGGAATTAATGATATTAATTGTCATCATTTTTGGTGAGCAAAACTGCCTTGGAAACGATATGAGCATGGATTTTTTGGGAGTTATTTTAGTCTTTCATGCATTCTGATTTTTGCTATGCATGGAGCTATCTAGTTCTTTGAACCAACAATTCTACTTTTAGTTTGTTGCTATTTTTAACTCTTTTGGACTATTTTTCGATCCAATGGAAGTATATGAGGAATTTGACAAAGAATTTTCTGGTTGTTGATTTCTGTTTGGAGAAGAAGGAGTTGTGAAGGCTCGGTTGAAAATATTCTTCCAATAGACATAAGCACTATCAGGCATGATAGGATCTATCCATTAAGCTTGCTCTAATTTTCTCTAACTGTCTTCATTAAAACAAATTTTTCTCTCTTGATGATAATTGGGTTTTTATTTCTATGATGGTTATTTGGTTTCCTTGCTTGAATAATTTTGTGTTCTCTGATTGAGGAATCTCTGCTTAGAAAGGAATTCATTTTGTTTCTTTCTTGGTTATTTGTTATTGATTTTCACCTTAAATCTTGTGGTGATATGAGTAATGAAGTACATGAGTGATTCTATCTTATTTATTTGAAAATGGGTTATGGAAATGATATGTATCTTTAATTTTCAAACCAAGTTGTAGCTTGGGTTGACATAATGGAAAAGTATACCTTCACTATAGCATCATGGTTTAGTGAAAGTTATAGATTCTCTTGTTGGAATTTTAGGAATATGCATGCTTGGATTTTTATTTTTGTGAGCTCAAATTTGTTTATTAAAATAGTAATGTGTGCCTTCTTCTTGAACTATTTTGTATACTCTATATCTGTTCTTTGGATTCAGTCTGTGATGGAAGCTGGCAGTTATGTAATGATTGGAATCTCTAATTTATTTTTGGGTTCTATCTTGTATGGAAACAAGAGTGAAGGTTTAATTATATTTTTTTATAAAAAACCGAGAACTCAGATTTGGTTCTTCTTAGGAAACTATGGGTTATTTGTTTCTTGGGTACTTTGATTTTGAGGCCTTCGAGCTTTTGATTCCCATGTTTGAAGTCTTTATTATGATCTTTTATGAGTACTATGTTTCTTAAAGTTCTCGGGTACTAAAATAAAAGTTACATAGGTGAGATCTTGTTGGTTGGGGATGTGTTGAGGGTTGGATTTGTTGGAGTCGACGATGGGTTGTCCTTGTAGCTCTATTTGAGTTTTCTTTGCTTTGTTCTTGTTGTCTTCTTCTCCATTAAAATTCGATGTTGTTGGTTTTTGTTTAACTAACCTTGAACTGGATTGACCTCTTGAGTATCTTGTTGGGGTAAACTTGTTAAAACTCTCCTGATTGGGATATCGTGAACATTAAGGATGAATCCTAAACTTGCAGTTGTCATTTCTTGACTTTGAACTATCGAAATCAGTTCTGAATAAGGGGTCCTCTAGATTCTTCTATTATTTGATCTTTGAGAAAGATTGGAGGGAATTAATTTGTTGATAGTTGTATGGTAGCTAAGCTATGTCGATCTTGGGTTTTATCTTCTTAGAATTGAATTGTGAAGGAACCTTCTCTTTCTTTTCATAAAATATATGTCTCGCACCCCTGTGAGGACTCGATTAAGAGTCTGTCTCTGTTAATTATTTTATTTCCATCAATGAGAGGAATTGGTCATTTTGTGGATCTTGACTGAAAACTTTATTGTCCTTGAGTGACTATTGGGATGTAATTATCCACCTGTAAGTTATTTTGCAACTTTTTTCATTGCATCTCCTTTTTTGATATGGGTTTAATATCACAGTTCATTGGTTGTCCATGATGGGAAACCATGTTTAAATTGTGTTTCAAGCACAATCAATTACACATTATTTTGATCTCTTCTTTTATGTGTTTTCTTTTATAAGGAGTTTGGGAAGTAGTGAAGGGTATCTATTTTCCTTTACAACCTTCTTCCCATGTGTTATAATGTCAGAATTCACTTCTCATCATGTCATTTGACCTCTTCTTCTTCAATCTCTGTGGTGAAGCTAGACCACTACCTTTGGAAATAATAGGATGTTATGGGTTTGTATTCACTTTTCTGAAGTTGTGTATGGGATTTAGGATAACCAAATTATTTAGGAAGCTCTTACTGTTTCATCTCAGTCATTCTTCTTTTGGGTAAATCTGGTCATTGATTTAATTGGATCAGTTGCATTACTATCCTTAATGCCTTGAGTATTCTTCATTACTACTTTCTTGTTCTCTTGACTTGTGTTAAGGATTTTAATAATTGAAAAAGAACACTAATGTGAGATGTTGTACCTTGAGTTAATTCTATCTTAATTTTGATATTTGGTCTAACTTGATAAATTAGGCTATGCCTTACATTTGGGATTAGGATGCCACATCTGATGTGTGAGACTCTTATTTGCATTTGTATTTCTAATTAAGATTATTTGTGAAGGAAATAATTAGAAAGTACTTTTATTTGATATGGATAGGTGTATTGGATGGAACTGTATTTATCTGATAACATGTTGTAGATTGTAGATTACATCATGACATTTATTTGAATGTTATTCAAATTGATAAATTGTTCTTATTTTATGGTTGTTATTCCTATGTTTAATTTTTCTTCTTGACCTCACTATTTCATTAAAGCAGATTTGGTTTAATGAAATAGTTAGTTGAAAGAATTTCATTTTAATGCTTAGTGCTTATCATGCTCAGTTCATTGAACTGACCCATGCTAGCAATTTTTGCAGATGGACTTTGTAAGTTGATAAAGGAAGGAAATAAATTTTATGATGTATTGGTTGAATTAAAATTCTAGACCATTATAGAGAATTATGAGTTATTATTGAAATGTATTGAAGGAAGAAAAGTTGTATTCCTAAATGATCATGATGCTGTTGACATGAAATATGTCAGTAATGCATAGTTATGTAAGATGTGTATTTTATTATGATGAATTGAAAAGACAGAAGTTATTTAACCTGATTAAGTATATTCTCTTATTCATAATAAGAAGGAAAAATATGTAATCTTATCCTTGATGTTGATATTTATATCTGATTGGATCCTTATTCCCGATGTCAGTAAATTGTCTAGATAAATGGGAATTAGTACAAATTCCCTTACTTTAATGCAACTTACTAAGTTGTATGTATTAATGTTCCTTACTTAATATTGAATGGTTGGTTATGATGTTAATAATGGGTTGATATAATGTCAAGATGTTTAAATTGGATATGGGTATAATAAATAGTAATACTTAAACATAACGAGGAAGGTTTTCTTCTTCTAAAAAAGGATGCAAAATAAACTAATGATATATGGGTTCGATAACCATTTAGACTTTATAGGTATGAAGTCTTTTCTATCGGAACCTGTTTTGGTTCTTATACATTCCTTGAATGGTTGAGACACATTAATTATATCATTTGATATATGTTAATTCTGATTTCAATTAATTGAACGCTAAACAAAAATTTAATCAAACATAAAGCAATCATTAGTCTTTAAAGTTCTATATTAGTTAACCAAATCAAATGGGGATGGAAACCTTTAAGGTTGTTGGAATTAGGGTTATGTAAGGTTGATATAATTTGAATCTTATTCCTAAGATAATTAAGTGGAAATGATCTCTTGAGGTGTGTATGTTGGCACACGCCAACTACAGATCTGTACGTTTGTGAAGACTTGGGTCTTCATAAGGATATAGGGTTGCAGTTGACATGTTGCAACAACCTTCAACATTGGTTCATCTAGACCTACACAAACTTGGACTTGAACTTAGTTTCTCTCTAGGACAGTTTAGAGTTATGATCTAGCATAGGAAATGACTCACAATGACTTAGGATAACTAGGCACATCTAACCAACTTAGGTTGATAGGGTATGTCTATATACCCTAGGTCATCACGAGTGACTCCCTATTCTAAATTATGTCACTAACCTATGTTAGGGTCAAACCTTGGACAAGTGGACTGACTGAAGTTGGTGAAGACCATTCTAGATAACAAAGGAGTGGGGTGAAGGATGTATTCCATTTAGATGAGTATGTCATCTAGGAATAGTAACATGAACAATATGTTAGAAATATTTGGCCAAAGTATCGCAAGCTGCTGGTTTCATTTTCCTAGGTCACCTAGTTTAAGGAATGTGGTTTTAGATGAATATAGGTTTCTTAAATAGAACACTCAATACCCAAAACATGGTAAGATAACCAAGTATACTTGGTATACATAAATTATTAAATTAATTAACCAAGAGATATTGTTAATAAGTATGAAATGAGAGATCGGTAGCTCACTGAGTCATTTAAAGCTACATATGGTTATCTGTTATGAGATTGATTGGTGTGGAATGTGTGTTCTAAGTTATGATTATTTAGAACAAAGAACATTATTTATATAAAAAAATTCCCTTGTTTCTAAAGTCTTAAATTGGGAATGTTACATCTTGGTATTAGAGCTGAAGGTTTACATATCTTGGACCTATTGTGTCCATAATCTGATAAAACTTAAATTTTATTGTTAACAGAAAATGGTTAGGATAAGAGGAAATTTTTCAAACAACCCACCACCTGGTGGAGAAGTAACAACTACCCAAAAACTTGATGAGATCCTTGCTACCCTGTTGGACACAAGATATTATTTGACTATACTTGAACAACAAGTAATGGGAAATGAGGAGGAAGAAGATGTTGGTAATAATAATCATCCACCTCCTACGGACAATGCCAATTTGAGAAATTTGGGTGTTGATAATAACAATGTAAACATGCCAAATCAGCCATAAATTAAAAAGGAAAGACTAGTAGTTAAACTCACTAATGATATAAAAATTATAAGTCTAACTAAGTTTGATGGCACCACATTAGGAGATGGAGCTGATAATTGGCTTAGTGAAATGGATAATTACTTTGCAATAAGGAACTTCTCAGAGGAAACAAATGTAATATGAGGAGCATATCATATTTCCCATGAAGCATCTTCATGGTGGGACAATCATAAGGATGAGTTGAACATTGATGAAACTAATATTACTTGGGATCAATTTAAAATTTATTTTAGGCAATGATGGATGCCACAACTTTACTATGATCAGAAAATGACTGATTTCAGAACTTAACCCAAGGAAAATTAATGGTAATAGAGTGTTGGGAGTGGTTTACTAAACTCCTTAAGTATATACCTCAATATCAAACTGACGAGAAGTTTAGGATACAAAAGTTTATCATGGGATTGAATCCCATTATAGGGGGAGAGGTAGATGTTCACAACCCAACCAATATGGAAGGGGTTGTTGAAAAATCCATAAGGTAGGAATAGAAATTAAAGGCAATTTCTGCTCATAAGGAGGAAGTAAGAAAGAAAGTTCTTAACTCCTCTTCATCATCTCTGGCACCTAAGAAAGGACCATGGAAGAAGTTTGGTATGAAAAGTAAGTTCTCTACTGATAAAAATAAGAAAACAACAACAAATAAGCCTACTACTAATGTATGCAATAACTTTGTCAAGAACAATAATAATAGACAAAAGTCCTATGGAGGTCAGAATGATAACTTTAAGGTTGGGAATAAATTTGAGCCTAAAAAGGGACCTGTAGGAGGCTGTTACAATTGTGGCAAGGATCATTATGCAAATCAATGTCCTTTGAAAAAGGATGACCATAACCAACAACACAAGATACATGTTGCAGTAGCTGAAAAAAAAGCTAAAAAGTAACTCACACCCATAGAAGTTCTAGGTAAGTTATTTGACATACCTGTAACTATTATTTTTGATACGAGAGCTACTATATATTTTATTTCTAGTAAATTAGCATCGAAATTAAAAATAAAAGATGCAAAAATGGATAAATCATGGATGGTACATTATGGGAATAATGTTGTTCATATAGTTAGTATGTGTCTTTTTGGAGCAGTCCTTGACTTACCTAGTTTTTCCACAGAAGTTGATCTTTATGTTGCTCCTTTGGGGTCTTATGATGTAATCATAGGTGTTAATTGGCTAGCTGATCATAAAGCAAAAGTGGACTATTTTGAAAAACATATTATTTGTTTAGATGACGTGTAAAAAACAACAGAGATTCAGGGTGTGAAACGTGAAATTTAAGCTACAAAATTGTCGGCTATGCAACTTAAAAAGGCCAAAAATAAGGGTTGTATCTTGTATGCAGTAAAAAATTTAGAATCTACTGAAGAAAAAATGATATCTTAGAACATTACCCATTGTTACGAAATTACAGTGATGTGTTTCTAGAGGAATTACCAGGTCTTCCACCCAAAAGGGAATTTGACTTCACAATTGAAATAAAACCTAGAATTGAACCTATTTCTAAGGCACCTTATCAAATGACTACTATTGAATTTGTAGAGCTTAAGGCACAGTTACAAGAAATTTTGTCTAAAGGTTTTATTAGACCGAGTGTTTCACCTTAGGGAGCACCGCTAATTTTTGTGAAAAAGAAGGATGGGACACTTAGGTTATGTATTGATTATAGAATGTTAAACAAGTTAACAATTAAGAATAGATATCCACTTCCTATAATTGATGATTTATTTCATCAGATGTATGGAGCATTGGTATATTCTAAGATAGATCTTTGATCAGGATATCATCAATTATGAATTAAGGATGAGGAAATTCATAAGACAACTTTTAGAATAAGGTATGGGCACTATGAGTTCATAGTTTTACCTTTTGGATTAACAAATTTACCTGTAAATTTCATGAATTTAATGAACAATATATTTCAATAATACTTGGAAAAAATTATGCTTGTATTCTTGGATGATATTCTCATATACTCTAAAAGTATTGAGGAACACCATGAGAATTTGAAGGTAGTTCTAGAAATCTTGAGGAAAATATGGTTATTTAGTAAGTTACATAAATGTTCTTTCTATGACATGAAAGTGCACTATTTGGGTCATGTTATAAGAAAAGATGGAATAGTTGTAGATCCTTCTAAAATTGTAGCTATAACTGAGTGGCATGCACCAAGGAATGTACATGAAGTTAGAAGCTTCATGGGTCTTGCTGGTTGCTATAGGAAATTTGTTAAAGATTTCTCCAAAGTTTTTACACCCATAACTTTATTGCAGAAAAAGGAAGAGAAATTTGTGTTGAATGAGAAATATGAATTTGCATTTAAAACTTTGAAGGATTAGTTAACTTCAACACCTATTTTGGTTGTACCTGACCCTAATGACTCTACTGTTGTAATGGATGCATCTGAGAAAGGTCTTGGAGGTATTTTGTTACAAAATGATCATGTCATAGCTTACAAAAGTAGAGAACTTAAGTTACATGAGCTGAATTATGCTCCAGATGATCTAGACCTTGCTACCATTATTCACACACTTCAAGTTTGGAGGCATTACCTACTTGGTAAACCTTTTGAATTAAAAATTGATCATCTTGGATTGAAGTATATTTTTACTCAGCCAAATGTGAATGCAAGACAATGAAGATGGTTAGAGTTTTTATCTCAATATGACTTTGAAATAAGTTACATTAAAGGCAAGGAGAATAGGGTAGTTGATGCTCTAAGTTGGAGGAAACACATTTATGCTCTTATAACATTGAGAACTCAGTTCAAAGATGAAGCAAAGAGCATTATGAAATCTTATTCTTATTTTTAGCAAGTAAGAACAACACTTACTGCAGATCCAAATGATGAGAGATATAAAGGTTTTCACTTTGATAATGAAGGAATCTTACGATTTGAAAATAGGGTTTATGTACCTTTGCTAAAGGATTTAAGAAAGAAATTATTAGTTGAATTTCACAATTCACCTTTTTCTGGACACCTTGGTATTACAAAGATGCTTATTGATATAAAACAACAATATTTATGAAAGGGGATAAAAAAGGATGTAATTGAGTTTGTGACACATTGCTTAGAATGTCAACATGTTAAAGCTGAACATATGCATCCAGCTGGTTTATTGTATCCTCACAACATACCACAGTACAAATGGAAAGTGATAAGCATGGATTTTTTACAAGGGTTGCCTATGTCAAGAAATAAGCATGATGTTATTCTGGTTGTTATTGATAAACTAACCAAAGTAGCACACTTTTTATTTGGTAATCTTAAAGATGATGCACATGTTTTAGCAAAAAGGTTTGTTCAGGAGATTTTCAGATTACATGGAGTACCTGAATTAATCATATCTAATAGAGATCCAAGAATGACTTCAAGGTTTTGGAAAACACTTAACGCAGCTTTAGGAACTAAGCTGAATTTCAGTTCTACGTATCATCAAGAAACGGATGGACAAACTGAAAGAGTTAATCAAGTTTTAGAAGATATGTTAAGAATGTATTGTATGGATCAGTAGTATAAATGGGAAGAGTACCTTCCATTAGTTGAGTTTTCATACAATAACACATATCATGCATCTCTAAAGATGGAACCTTTCGAAGCATTATATGGAAGGAAATGTAAAACCCCTGTTAGTTGGGACAACATTGAGGATAGAGAGGTAATTGGACCTAAAATCCTTATGGAAATGGAACAACAAGTTAAAATGATTTGTGAATGCTTGAAAGAAGCAGTAGATAGGAAAAAGAGTTATGCTGACTTGAAGCGGGTTGATAGGAAATTTGAACTTGGTGAGAAGGTCTTTCTTCGGGTTAAACTAAAAAAGAGTTCTATAACTTTTTGCAAGGCTACCAAGTTATCACCTCATTATGTGGGACCTTTTGAAATTGTTGAAGTAATCAACCCTATAGCTTATCATTTAGCATTACCACCTTGCTTTTTCATGAATGCATGATGTTTTCCATATTTCTTTGCTTAAGAAATACATTTTAGATTTATCACATGTGTTAAATTGGAATTCCTTGTTGGTCCAAGACCCAGGAATAATCATGGTTAAGCCTATTCGAGTGCTGGAAACTTACCAGTTGCACTTAATAAATCATGAAATAAGTCAATTTAAGGTCTAGTGGGACCAGTTAACAAGGATAGTGCAACATGGGAAAATATGGAAGACATGAAAACTACTTTTCCATATTTATGTGGACAGAATTGATTCTGTTGACTGATACAATTTGTGATTTTATTTTTTTATGACAATAAATCTGCCAGTTATGGATAGATATTTCATTATTTGAAATAAAAATCTATGTATAAATGCTGATTTTGGAAAAAAAAATCAAGAAATGTTTAAACATGTGAAAAGAAAGTTAATAAATGGATTGTCCTTGATGCAAATTTGTTTAAATAAGTTAATCATCGGGACAATGATTATTTTTAGGAGGGAAGTATGTAACACCTATGATAAACTGTTAACTTCTCCTCTTTGCAATGCAAGTGTTGACATGTGATTTTTCCTAGGAAGGTGTATTAATTTGACCGTTGAAATCATGCTTGCCATGGATAAATTATTTCTCTTCTTGGATTCAATTGATGAAATACTATTGCTTGCAAGGAATCCATTTTTTTTGAGGTTATAAATTGGTAAAGTTGTTTTCAAATTTACCTCTACATAATAATGAGACCTTGGATCAATTTCATTGATCCAAGGTATGTTTTAATTATTCTTACCTGATCTTTATAGAAAATTGACATTCGGAGGTTGAAGGAAATAAAGAACTGAGCCTTTGTAGGATTATAATTTTATTGATCTTCTTGAAAGTTCATGCTATGTATTCTACTTGAAGTTGTGTGCTCAGATCTTCTTGTCAACTTCTCTAGAATGTTGAATGACGTAAGTTGGAAAGAGGCCTAGTTTAGGACTATTGAGGGTAAAGCCTAAGTCCTAGATCTATAAGATCTATCCTAATGGGATTTTAACCCAAGGTAAACTAGACATACCTTATGTCTATGTGTACACTAATCTTGTT
This sequence comes from Taxus chinensis, assembly GCA_019776745.2. Lineage (NCBI taxonomy): Eukaryota > Viridiplantae > Streptophyta > Pinopsida > Cupressales > Taxaceae > Taxus > Taxus chinensis. Next base: position 401,491,615 of record CM034154.1, read on the forward strand.
CATCCTAATGTAAGTTACATGTTTTATAATTTAGGGGTCTGAAACAACCTAAGGTGACAATAGGTATATCTCTAACCTATTACCTAATACTACATTAGTAGAAAGAATGACCTATCCTTAGGTGGAAAATTTACCTAAGGTAAATATTTTCTAAACTAACCTAAGGTCATACCCTAAGCTAATGATATCTATCCTAAACTAATGTGAGGATAGAAGGGGACCTAAGGGGGGGTCATATGGAAAGTTGAAGGCATGGTGATAGTTCCTAAGTCTTTTATTTGATTTGATTTTCAAATTTAAATCATTATGTACTGTCAATTTGACAGGGCATGGAATTTGGAGGTGATCCTAGATGGCACCATCTCTAAATTTAAAAATGCGTGTTATTTTTGAAATTGGACTCACCAATTTTGGATGGTGGTGGCGTGAAAATTTAGGTGGGAGACTAGGAATTAATGACATTAATTGTCATCATTTTTGGTGAACAAACCACCTTGGAAACCATGCAAGTGGATTTTTTGGGATTTTTTTGGTCTTTCACACATTCTGATTGTTTCTCTGCATGGAGCTATCCGGTTCTTCGAACCAACAATTTTACTTTCAGTTTGTTGCTATTTTTAACTCTCTTTGACTATTTTTGATCCAATGGAAGTATATGAGGCATATGAGTAAGAATTTTCTGGTTGCTGATTTCATTAGGAGAAGAGGGAGTTGTGAAGGTTTAGCTGGAAATATTCTTTGAAAAAATATAAGAACTATCAGGCATGATAGACTCTATCCATTAAGATTCTATGCTTTTCTCTAAGTGTATTCATTAAAATTACTTTGATCTCTTAATATAATTGGGTTTTTATTTCTATGATGGTTATTTGGTTTCCTTTCTTGATTAATTCTGTATTCTCTAATTGAGGAATCTCTGCTTGGAAAGGAAGTCATTGTGTTGCTTTCCTAGTTATTTGTTGTTGATTTTCACCTTAAATCTTGTGGTGATATGAGTAATGAAGTACATGCGTGATTCTCTCTTATCTATTCGAAAATGGGTTATGGAAATGATATGTGTCTTTAAGTTTCAAACCAATCTGTATCTTGGGTTGCAGAATGTAAAATTATACCTTCGTTGTCATTTCTTGGTTTTTTGGAAGTTAAGATTCTCCTGTTTGAATTTTAGGAATATGCATGGTTTGATTCTAAGTTGTGTGAGCTCGAATTTGTTTATTGAAATAGTAATGTGTGCCTTCTTCTTGAACTCTCTGTATACTCTATCTATTCTTCAGATTCAGTCTATGATGGAAGCTGGGAGTCATGTAATGTTTGGAATCTTTGTTTTCTTTTTGGGTTCTTCTTGTATAGAAACAAGATTGAATGTTTTATTACTTTCTAAACTATTCAATTTAAACTAGGTACTCAAATTTGGTCTTTCTAAGGAAACTATGGGTTAATTTTTTCCTAGGCACTTATATTTTGAGGCTTTCGTGCTCGGGATTCCCATGTTTGAATTCCTTCTTCTGATCTTATGATTATATTGTGTTTCTTAAGTTTTCAAGTACTTAAATAAAGGTTACATATGTGAGATCTTGTTCGTTGGGGACATTTTGAGGGTCGGATTTGTCGGAATCGATGTTGGGTTGTCCTTGTGGCTATGTTTGATCTTTCTTTTCCCTTTTATTACTATCTTCTTCCCTGTCAAAGTGGATATTGTTGTTTTTTGTGTAACTATCCCTGAACAGGGTTAATCTCTTGAGTATCTTGCTGGATTAAGGTTGTTAAACCCCTCCTGGTTGGTATATCACAAACTTTAAGGATGACTCTTGAACTTGCAGTTGTTGTTTCTTTATTTTGAACTATTAAAATCAATTTTGAATAAGGGGTCTTCTGAATTCTTCCATTCTTTGATCTTTGAGCAATATTTGAGGGAATTAATTTTTTCATAGTTGTACGCCTGTAGCTAAGCTCTGTTGATCTTGGGTTGTATCTTCTTGGAATCGAATCGTGAAGGAACCTTCTCTGTCTTTTCATAAAATATATGTCTCTCACCTTTGTGAGGATTTGATTGGAAGTTTTTCTTGATGATTGTTTTATTTCCATCTCAGAGGAATTGGTTAGTCTATGGACCTTGACAGAAACTTTATCATCCTTGAGTGACTGTCAGGGGCTGTAATTAACCGTATGACATTTTGTAACTTTTGTCATTGCATCTCCTTTTTGATATGGGTTGAATATCACAGTCATTGGTTGTTTGTGATGGGAAACCATGTTTAAATTTATTTCAACCACAATAGTCACACATTCTGTTGATCTCTTCTTTTATGCATTTTCTTTTATAAAGGATTTTGGGGATGTAGTGCATGGGTCTGTATTGTCCTTTGAGACATTCTTTAGGTGAGATAGAATATAGAAATTCCCTTCTGATCATGACATTTGAATCCTTCTCCTTCAGTCTCTAAGGTGAATTCTGACCACTTTTTTTGGAAATAATAGGATGTTATGGGTTGTATTCTCTTCTCTAAAGTTGTGTATGGGATTCAAGCTAACTGAATTACTTAGGAAGCTCTTACTGTTTCATCTCAGTCATTCTTCTTTTGGGTAAATCTGGTCATTGATTTAACTGGATCAGTTGCATTACTACCCTTAATGTCTTGAGTACTCGTCATTGCTACTTGCTTGTTCTCTTGACTTGTGTTAAGGATTTTATTAATTGAGATAGAAGACTAATGTGAGATGTTGTACCATGAGTAAATTCTATCTTAATGTTGATATTTGGTCTAACTCAATAAATTAGGCTATGCCTTGCATTTGGGATTAGGATGACACATCTGATGTGTGAGACTCATATTTGCATTTGTATTTCTAATTAAGATTATTTGTGTAGGAAATAATTAGAAGGTACTTTTATTTGATATGGATAAGTGTATTAGATGGAACTGTATTTATCTAATAACATATTGTAGATTGTAGATTGCATCATGACATTTATTTGAATGATATTTGATTAATTGTTATTCTTTTAAGGTTTTTATTCTATTTTGTTTGTCTGTTGACCTCACTCTTTCCAGAGTTGGTTTAATGAAATAGTTAGTTAATTTCGTTTTAATGCTTAGTTCTTATCATGCTCAGTTCAATGTTTCATGCTAAATTTTTGAGTTGGACTTTAATGATAAAGGAAGGTTATTATTGGTTGAATTAAAAATCATTATAGATAATTCTGAGTTATTATTGAAATGTATTGAAGGAAGAAAAGTTGTATTCTAAAATATCTTGATGTTGTTGACATGAAATATGTCAGTAACATATAGTTTATAAGATGTATATTTTATTTTGATGAATTGAAAAGACTGGAGTTATTTAACCTGATTAAGTCTATTCTCTTGTTCATAATAAGAAGGAAAAATCTGTAATCTTATCCTTGATGTTGATATTTATATCTAATTGGATCCTTATTCCTGATGTCAATAAATTATCTGGATAAATGGGAATTAGTACAAATTCCATTACTTTAATGTAACTTCCTAAGTTATATGTATTAATTTTCCTTAATTAATCTTGAATGGTTGATTATGATGTTAAGAATGGGTTGCTATTATGTCAGTATGTGTAAATTGGATATGGGTATAATAAACCATAATACTTAACCATAATGAGGAAGGTTCCCCTCTTCTAAAAAAGGATGCAAAATAAACTAATGATATACGGGTTTGATAACCATTTCGACTTCATAGGTATGAAGTCTTTAATAGCAGAACCTGTTTTGATTCTTATACGTTCCTTGAATGGTTGAGACACATTAATTATATCGATTGATAGACGCTAATTTTGTTTTCAATTAATTGAATGTTAAGCAAAAATTCAATCGAACATAAAGCAATCATTAGTCTTTGAAGATCCAAATTAGTTAACCAAATCAAATGGGGATGGAAACCTCTAAGGTTATTGGAATCAGAGTTATGTAAGGTTAATATAATCTGAATGTTAATCCTAAGATAATTAAGTGAAAATGATCTCTTGAGGTGTGTACATTAAGATGAAGTGGTTATGTTGAATGTTAGCACATGCCAACTGCAGATATGTACCTTTTTGAATACTTGGGTCTTCAAAAGGATACATGGTTGTAGTTGACATGTTGCAACACCCTTCAGTATTAGTTCGTCTAGACCTACCCAAAGTTGGACTTGAACTTAGTTTCTCTCTAGGACAGTTTAGAGTTATGATCTAGCATAGGAAATAATTTACAATGACTTAGGATAACTGCACACATCCAATCGAATTAGGTTGATAGGGCATGTCTATATACCCTAGGTCATTGCGAGTGACTCCCTATTCTAAATTATGTCACTAACATCCGTTAGGGTCAAACCTTGGACAAGTGGACTGACTGAAGTTGGTGAAGACTATTCTAGATAACATAGGAGTGGGGTGAAGGACATATTCCATTTAGATGAGTATTTCATCTTGGAATAGTAACATGAATAGCATGTTGGAAAAAAATTTCCAGAGTATCGCAAGCTACTAGTTGCATTGTCCTAAGCAACCTAGTTTAAGTAATGTGATTTTAGATGAATATTGGTAACACATATTCAAATAGGTTTCTTAAACAAAACACTCAATACCCAGAGCAGGGTTAGAGAACCAAGTATACTTGGTATACGTAAAGTATTCAATACTTAAGTAACATGAGAGATCGGTTGTTAATCGAGTCATGAAATGAGAGATCGGTAGCTCAATGAGTCATTTACAGCTACATATGGTTATCTGTTATGAGATTTATTGGCATGGAATGTGTGTTCTAAGTTATGATTATTTAGAACAGAGAACATTATTTATATAAAAAAAAATCCCTTGTTTTTAAAGTCTTAAATTGGGAATGTTAACACAAGCTGATTTTGAGAGGTTGATACAGTTGTTGGAACCTAATTTTTCTCTTAAAAACATGCTCCCTCCAAAGAATAGATCGTACAATATCAACAACATGCCACAACACTATGTAAAAAACTAAAAATCATACATACCCCAAGTGAAGCAGGCAGAGTGTGCATAAGCACTTCTTCTGCAAAAGGAAAACATATCTACTCTACTATAACCAAAGGCGAAGGGAAATCAAACAAATCATGTAACTGAAAGGGGGAAGTAACTTTCCTTTCTCAAAATAACTAGCCATGTATATGATTTTGCACTGAACATGGCTGTTATTATGAGTGAAAAAATGAAAAGAGGCCAATCCTCCACTCAAATAACCAAAGTAGCAACATCAATCCAAAATATGTCGTCAAGTTGATTGACATTAGACTCCTGGAGGTGTTGATAGTGACCCTTGGTGATTTATATATCATCCTCATGACTTGAAATGGGCATGACCAGTTTTGGTTTATCCATTAGCTCTAATGAAGCTGAGTACCTAATTAGATACAGACTGATCTGATGGATGTGCCCTTTGCTCTTAAATTCAACTCCAAAAATGGAGTCTTCTTACGGACCTTCCTGAAAAAAGAGGTTGTCTGCATGCTGATGATTTATTTTCAATGCTTCTACAAACAACATATCCTATGCCTTGATGACCAGTGTGGAAATGGTGTCATCATGGTTTCCTTCCTCCTCCTATAAAGAAAATGAAAGATTCATATCCTCCAACCTTTGTTCCATAGGGTTGTTGTGAAATGTAGGCTATTGCACTTGAATGCTCTCCTATATGACAACAGGTTCATGTGCTTGGAAGGTGGATGATGGAGGAGAAAATGATGTGACCTCCATGGGATCCTCTCTATAGAAACAATCCTCCAAGTCAGACAGATAATCTACCTCCTCGTTGTCCTACTACGTTGGCTTGATTTCCTCCATGTTGTCCTCCAGGATCTGCAATTCACTCACTATAGTTACCCTCATCATCTAAAATGGAGTTTGAAATCTCAAACTCTTCTTCAACATTAGAGCTTTAAGGGGATGAAGTGGGAGGAATAACTGAAGGTTCTTCTGTGGCCTATTTTTTATGCGAAGCCTCTAAATCTGTATGGTTCTCCTCTATTTTTTATGGGAAACCTCTAAGACCATTATCTTCATAATAATCTACAACCTGACACATATACACTCCTCAATGAATCCACTATCAACATTAACATTGTGTGGACACCTAAAATCCACTTATGCAGGATTTAATGCTAAGAATACACTAACTTTCCTCTTTTCCATCACTGACGTAATAATGAGCACTTATCCATTAATTAGCTAACATTTCTCTTCATATTAATTAGTTAATGAAATTTTTATAATTAATTATCCTTCCTATCATTAATGATATTAATTAACGACCTTTTGTTAATTAATATTCACTTTAACTTGGGTTGATTAATTATTATTAATTAATTACACTTGCAACTCTAAATCAATAAATCACCATTTATTGGATCGAATTTCTCTCTTACATCCCACAAATCATACTAATTTTCCTCTAATTAACTTCTATAAGATTACATCTACCTATTAATTAATCACCTTTGATTAATTAAAATATCCTCCAACTCCCATAACTTACTAATGACAAATTAAACTCTTCTAAATCAAGATTACCTTTTATAAAGCAACCTTATCCATTCCTAATCTTGTTTTACCCTTATCCCACATGCACCAAGTTACACATCTCTCTCCAACATTCATGTTATATAAAGGACCAAGCTCCTTCCTTTCTAGACACACCATGATTTGAATAGTGAAAAATAATAGGCATTTTGATCTTGATCCATTCTCCATTGCTGGAAATAGATTCTCCATCTTACATCCTTTCACTCAAATTTGAGTAATATGGTAAGATCCAAAATGGACTTGTAGCCATTCTTTGTGAGATTCCATTATAAATTCTTGATATCACCACCAACCACATTTGATTTTTTATGTTCTTCATAGTTTAAGTTAGTAATCATAGAGAGTAGGAAATAGCTTAGCATGTACTTTCATTTATGCATTAAAGAAGCATTTCTTTTAAGCTCTTATCTTGATGATTAATTATTTAATTAACATTTGTGAAGCTATGTAGATATTAGTTTCAATTTATAGCTTAGTTAATTATACATGAGAACTTTTGGCATGCTCGGTGGGACTTACTCCATTGCCCTTTACACTTAATTCAAAGTTTTTGTAGTTAAATTTCAATTTTGGTTACAAACCCTCTTCTGCATATATTGACATAGCTTATTTTTCTTAACTTGTTTTGTTGAGTTTTCATGTTTTGAGTCTTCCTTGTAGGTATAAAGGAGGAAAAGTACTGTAAAAAATAAATCTTGGTGAGAAAATTTCAAGATTTATCCATGTTTGCATTTTTAGAGCTTACTTTATCATCATTCTACATGCTAGTTTTGTCAATTTCTTGAAAATCTTAAATTTTTGATCATAAATGTTAATGTTTGATAGTGTTGAGTCTTCTTTGCATGTATTACTGATATGGATTACTCTCAAAATTGAATCTTGGTTGGAAAAATTTGACCTATTTTTACATTAAGGGATACTTTTTTGACATTTTTTTGAGTACATGTTAAGTGCATACCCGTGAGCATAAGAGAATATACATAACCCATCTTCCGAAGGCCATAAAATTTTCTCCCAAAATAAAAAATTTTCTATTTTTTTTGAATTGGAAAGGTATTGAAGTGAACTATGCAATGAAAACATAAATTCAAGATTTATATATACAGAAATTGTAATGTTTTCATTTATTATAAAACTAGTCATTTTCGTTGCATGCTAGATTCACTTTTGATCAATGCCACATATGCTCTTTAGTTGCGCTTTTGAGTGACCTTGAGAATTAGAAATGGCTATGATTATGGATATTTTTATAACACATTTCAATGCTTTAATGAATGTTGTTTTCCCATTTTTTACTTAGTTAGATCAAAGTTTGTGTATGCTCTTCTCTTGCACCTTTTGGCTATCTTGAGAATCAAAAGAAACTTTGGTCTTATTTTCTAACACCTTGCAGGGTTTTTATAAAGCATAACTATTGATTTTCAGGGTATATTTTCATGATTTGTGCTAATTTTGACTGATTAAAGTTAATTAATGTTTCATTTTTTGTTTATGAGGCTAGGATCACGTATTCTCTTCCCTTACACCTTTTAGGTGATCTTGGGAATTGGAACCAATTCCACACCTTTTCCATCTTTCAAAAACATCTCATTCAACTTTTTAGTAAGGGAATGAACTTCAAATTTTCTAAAATTAACAAATTGTGTGTTTAAGATAGGTTTTTTCCATTGTTAGTTAAATAGTTTGATTCTATGTCACATATGATCTTCTCTTGAGTCTTAGGACAATCTTGAGAATCAGAAACAACATCTTATCCTCTTTTTATTTGTGGAAAACTACTAAACTCTTTATGTAGGACCTAATTGCTTGCCAAATACTTGGAATCAAAAAGAAAATTCTAATTACATGTTTGTTACATTTTTGCCAAACAGTGTGTGACAAAAACCACATTAAGTCTACAAGATAAAAAACACACCACATTCATCACACTGTACATGCAGGTTTGGATAAGGGTAGGCCCCGTCCACTTAAAAATATGACATAAATTCTTTGGAATAAGTCTTAAGCTAGAAAAATGGGGGTGCTCCTAGGAACCAAAAATTAGTCCACCTAAGAGGGAATCTTGTGGATGAAATAGGAAGAACTCTGCATGCCTACTTCACTAGTTTTACCTTTGTGAGTTAGAGTAAAATTTATCTGTATCCTGACCCCAATGAGATTACACGATGAACCCATTAATTTCTCAATGTACTTGAAGGGTGTAAATTAAAGTCAAGATAATCCAAGACTAGTCAATGCAACTTTCTTGATAAATCACACTTGCATTTAGATAATTTTTGACACTAGCAAACAACCTAGGAAGCTATCTTGACTTGGAGCCAACTTGTTTATATCAAATCAATTGTTATTAAGATATTTGTCAAAAGGAGAAATTATTTGGATTTGAAAATTTGTTTATCGAACAAAGGGAGAGTTCATCAAAGTTCAAACTATGCGTCATTCACCATGAAATTTGTGAAGAATTACTTTTACTGAGTTTTTCACTCACCATAAGATGACACAAAACTCTGCCGAAGTGAGACACACAACTTTTCAACTTCACTTGATCTAATTCCTTTGATTTATTTTGACACTTTGTTGATCAAAAGGAGATAAACCATACGTGTGTTATCAATCAATTGTGTCCACCACTTTTTCACCTGTTTATATTTGTATTTTCTTAAGACTGGATGGTAAACATTGAAAGTGTGTTGGTACATTTTCATATCTTGATATTCATTTGATCTTGATACCCAAGCCAAGATCATCATTTTAGTTATGCTTGATTCTTCTCTTGATTCTCCTTTTTAAGTGTTACGTTTCTTGTATTGTATCACAAAAATTTTGATACATACATCTTGTTTCTTGCAAACTTGACCTAAGTGTTTAGATTGTAACATTACACTACACGCATCTTAACAATTCCTTGGTATACTTTAGCCTTGGTTTGATTTCAAACATTACCTCGATTTTGAAAGGTGTTTTTGTTCCCTTGTGCACGTCGTACTAATACCTTACTTTTCTGTAAATTTTGGTTAACATATCTTAGTGGTATTGTTGCATTGTTCATAATTGTAACCTCCACTTTTGGAGATATAGGTATTTCTTGGATGTGAACTCTTTTTAAGTATACTTTTATTAGAAATCATGTCATCCTCTCATCATTACTTATGCCTTGTTCATTTTTAACTTGACATAAGTGGTGACATTTCATTGATCATGTTAAAATGTCAAACTATCATTTGAAAACACTTAGGAAGTAATTCAATGATTGATTAGATTAAAACAAACATTGTGTGATTGTGTCTTGTGATTATTCATCATTTTGACTTATCCATTTAGGACAATCACTTTAATTCATTAATTCTTTATCATTCATTATTATTTGGTCATTGTTTATCACTTAACTTTGATTTGCGTTGTGTTTTGAACTTGTATGATTGTTCCTTGCAATCATTCACATGATAGACTTATGTTTCTAAGGACAATCCTTTTGAGCCTTTGATTCTTTACACTCGTAAATTTTTGTCCTAACCTTGTTGGATTTTTGAAATTATATTATCATGATGTATGTTTTCCTTAGATCCATTTTGGAAAATCACATAAGCATCCCCATATTTATGAAATGTGTAGTTGGTTGTCGTTATGTTTCTCAAATCGACATGAAACCTTCTTCACTTTCGAATAAGTTTAATCATACAATATAGGTATAGGACTTTGAAACCAACACATGCTAATAATAACTAATTATCACAAGGTCCCTTATACATATGACAATAAGGAATCAAAGTTTTGGTATTCACATCAAAATATTCCCATCATGACTAAACCTCATTTGGTTCTTCACGCCAGAGAATCCATCTGGCTACACCTTTCCCCATATTCATCTCATAGTCAGTGGTATGATTATACTATTTCTAATCCAAACATTCCTTTTGATTCAAAGGATTCTAATCTAAACTATTCATTTGATTCTTCTAATTATCTTGATTATTTTGTTCTAAACTATTATTCAGATTCTACTCAGTCTCCTAAAATTAATATAATAAAACTTTTCCTGAGGAATAATCAGTCACATAAATGACGTTCTCATCCTTTAAAGATTTATGTCACCATAAATTCTCCTCATCATCCATTTAATTTGACAGCTATGTCGAGGTCATCCCTTTCTTCGCAGGGCCTCCACTATCAAAATTCTAATTCTACTTTTGAGTTGTGGTCCTCCCTATCTTCGCATGACCCTCTTCATCATCCTTCTAATGAAAATCTTACATTGTGGTCCTCCCTATCTTCACATGACCCTCTTCATCATCCATTTAATACAACTCCTACGTCGCAGTCCTCCATTTCTTTGCAAGACCCCTTTTATAAGTCGCCTCAATGACGTGTTATTCCTTTGAAGATACCCACAACCCCAAATCCTTCCAATAATAATCTAATCCAATTCTTAAATCATGGTAATCTCTTTCTTCACAAGACCCCTATTATTATTCATCTGATGTGATTCTTTAATTTCAGTCCTCCCCTTCTTTGTAGGACCTTCTTCATCAGTCAACCCCACAAATTCTTCCTTCTTTGAAGATTCGTGTGACTCAAATTCTTTCTAGTCAAACGTCCAAATCGAATCTTGCATCACAATCTGTAGACTTTGGACTTAATCCTACTAGTTTACAGATGATATAACATCATATAGGTAGGTCTACACCACCTTCTACTACTCCTGAGACATCTAGGTCCATGTCTACTTTGTCCCCCAAGTCCCCTTCTTCTATCAATCATCATCAAACATATTCTCAATATTTCACACTAATTGTCATTTTTTCATCCAATCAAACCCTTGTGGTCGATAAACAACCCATACCAATTTATTTCTTTCAAAATGAAGGAGAAATAATTTAGTTTATAAGGGCACACAAAGATATTCCTCTAACAGATTACAAGCAAGGATTCTCTTTAGAATTCGATGCATCTACATATTGTGGGGAAAAGGTTGATTAATTTTATCAAAATACAAAGGAAGAGCCTCATATCATCCAGCTTGATCCTCCTCTTATTCATCTATATTCAAATTCTTCATTACGTGATGAAACTCTTGGGTCTTGCATTGATCCATGGCCTATCTTTGCATCTCCCAATAAATATTTTTCTATCACAATTCCTCAATCACAATCTCTTATGCGGTCAATGCCAAGTATCCCTTCATCTTCTTCTAGGTGTGGGTCACCTTTTAGTAGCCCTCCCTCAGCTATATGTGGGACATTTTTAAGTAGTCCACTATCTTTTATTCTTGGGGTGCATCCAACTATCCCCTTGTCTTCTATGTATAGGCCACCCTGAGTAGTCAATCATCTTCTATTCTTGGGCCACATCCTAGTACCTCATCATAGTATAGCTATGGGTCACACCCTAACAACCCCTCTCCTTCTATTCTCAGACCACATCCTAGTAACCCTTCCTCTTCTATCTGTGGCTCACCTCCCGGTAGCCCATCTTCTTCAATTCTTGGATTGTATCCTTTTCATCCATCACACTATTCTTCTATTAATGATTGTGGAAAGCCTAACATCATTTCTCCCATCAATTCTAAACATCTACATTCTTCTCCCACTTTTTGGGATCAAACAAGTCACACATTAGCTTATAAGAAACCAAGACAAGTTCTTTATCAAGATAAAATCAAAATTCTAAAGAGCTCTAAAGCTTCCAGCAAATCAAACGATCATAAAATATAACATCAAATTCAATTCCAGAATGCACATCAACGTACCCAGTGCGAAAACCTATGGATAGGGAACTCAAGATCCCACATATGAAACCCATGTTTCAAAACAAATCACAATAATTTGTTGAGTGTGAGTTCACCATGATCATCAAGATCGGGGATAATATTACACTTGATAATAAAATGTTCTTAGTATCTCTTATCAAAGAAATCGTGAACATCGTTGTTAGATCCTATCACTCAAAGTGACATGTTTTGTTATGATAGCCATTAAAAAATAAAAATAAAATCATAAAATCGTTCAAAAATACAAAAATGAGAAAACATTAAAACATTACAAAAACAAAATCAAAGGTATAAAGATCAAACATTACAATCAGGTATTGTGTATAGATGGATGTTCTTTCTTCACTTTCTTTCATAATTCTCTGCAAGTCATCCACCATTTTCATCCCTTCAATGTGATTTTGGTTAGCCTATTCACAAACATTTTGCAACATTTATCTCTATGGTATTTTTTTGACCCTGGTCTTTAATTACCTTGTTCAATTAAAGAATGAATGATCTCTTAGAGATCCTATCACAATTCACAATTAATAAACTTGTTGCAAAGAAATTTTGGATATATTTGTTGATAGTAGTCAATGTCATCATCACAATCACTTTCATATCCTTCCATCAAACGATCAGTGATTCTTAACCCCTTGTCAAACAAGAGAGCTGAAATAAGTTTTCCAAAAGCAAAAGAATCAAAATCAATCAATCAAAAAGAAAAATCTCAAAGTAAAAGAAAATTGATATATAACTCTCTTGGGGTATTTCCAATAATCTCTACTAGGTATATGGGTGCTTGACTGGTAGTAGAGAAATTTTTCTATTCAAACCAAATGAATTTCTTTTGGGGCTATGAATGCATGGCTGGAAGTGGAGTAATGTAAGAATATCCTTCCACCCTCCATTCAAAATCTCCTTTCAAAATAAATCATTCCTACACATTAGTTAGTTTCTTTTCTTACTATCTATCAACTCTTTTCCTTCAAGACATAATTAATTTCCATGTGCACACATTGGATCTCTATGATAAAATAGGATTAGTATGTTACTAGGTTTCGTTTATACTTGTTCAAACTCTTGCTTTAGTGCATGTCTTGTCTCATGATTTGTGCCTTTGGCTAATCAATTTTTCTCGTCCACCTTCTAAATCTTTTCATAACAATCCTTTGTTCTTCATAATCTTTTAGAACATCCATGTGTATAATATTTCCTTTTTTCTATGTTTGTTGACACTTTTCCCCTTCATTCAATAAACAATCTTCTATGTCTATCTATCAACGACTTCTTGGCCAACTTATGCTTGGGGAATCCTTGCTCCTTCTTGGCACTTCATTAGTTTTTGTTCATCATCAGGTTGAACATATCTATTTTGGCCATTATCCCCCATTCATAATCAACATGGTGTTTGCCTTTGAATACTCTCACCTAATCACTGGGGTATTTTCACACATTCACTTTCTTACGCATACACATGGCATTCTTCCCTTATACATACCATCTATCATTGGGGGCATCCACACTTCCTTGTCTTCCTATACATAGCTTCACAAAACTTCTAAAAAATCATAAAAAATTCAAATATGTTTCAAGAAAAATTAAAAACAATAAAAATCATCCTACAAAATGTCCCTCTTTGGTTCTCACATGTTCTTGTATGTGACTCATAGATCATCTTGATCTACTTCCATAAAAAAAGCTAGTTTGCTTACTATGCTTATACTCTAGGGAAAAATGATTTGTTTGGTATTGTTTCATAGTGTATGATTGTTTTTCATGGGACCTAAGGTCCTCCATTATTTCCCTTGCATGTATCATTTCTTGGGGTGCCATATTTTAACCCTTGTCATTAATTCACATAGGTTAAAATCAAATATTGATAACAAAAACATTACATTATGTTTATCTATTAGGTTATCTTGTTTACTTTCTTGTATTGCATTGCATTATGTATGTTGCAGGGAGTTAGGCATATTTATGTTTCTCATATTACATTGTATTTTTTATGTTGCATGGAGTTGGTGTTTTTATCTATGGACATTTATTCGTATATGGATTTTCATGTCATACTACACTTCTATTCATTCTTTTTAATAAGGACTGATGATGTCAATCATAAGAAAAATGATGAAATAAAGTTGGTTTTTACATCAACAAGATGATAGCTATATCCATCTCTTTTCATCTTCATTTTTATTCCATATCACTCTCCTTCTATCAACACTTTTCTTCAAAAGAAACTTGTGGTAATAGGGATCAATTATTTTACTTCTTCTATTATGTTCTTTCATTTTTTTGATCGTCAATCACCCTCTTTCATCGCCCCATCGAAAGTCGAGGGGGAATCCTTCATGATATTAATTTTTCTTCTATCTCTTCAAAAAAAATATTTTTTTGTAATTTTCTGCTATCTTTGAAGTGGCTTCACTTATGCCACCCCAAAGAGGGGAAAATGTAGACACTTAAAATCCATATACGTAGGATTTAATGCTAATACTACACTAACTATCCTCTTTTCCATCACTGACGTAATAATTAGCACTTTTCCACTAATTAGCTAACATTCCTCTTTATATTCATTAGTTAACGACCTTTGGTTAATTAATTAGACTTCCTATCATTAAGGATTTTGATTAATGACCTTTGGTTAATCAATATTTTCTTATACTTGGGTTGATTAATTATTATTAATTAATCATGCCTGTAACTCTAAATGAATAAATAACCATTTATTGGATCAAATTCCTCTCTTACATCCCGCAAATCATACTACTTTTCCTCTAATTAGCTTCTATAAGATCATCTCTATCTATTAATTAATCACCTTTGATTAATTAAAACATCCCCCAACTCCCATGACTTACTAATGACAAATTAAACTCTTCTAAATCAAAATTACCTTTTATAAAGCAACCTTATCCATTCCTAATCTTTTTTTACCCTTAAACCACATGCACCAAGTTACACATCTCTCTCCAACATCCAGGTTATATAAAGGGCCAAGATCCTTCCTTTCTAGACACATTATGATTTGAATAGTGAAAACTAATAGGCATTTTGATCTTGAGCCATTCTCCATTATTGGAAATAGCTTCTCCATATTGCATCCTTTCACTCAAAATTGAGTAATATGGGGAGATCCAAAATGGCCTTGTAGCCATTCTTTGAGATTCTATTCTCAATCCTTGAGATCAACCAACAATCCACATTTGATTTCTTATGTTCTTCATAGGTTCATAGTTTAAGTTAGCACCTCTTGGATATCAGAGTAGGAAATAGTTTAGCATGTAGTTTCATTTATGCATTGAAGAAGTGGTTTCCTTCTAGAGATCTTGAATCTTTTTGGGGTTTGTGTGAATTTTTTTTCATGAAAAAATATTTCATTTTCAAGTGTGAGATAGAAAGGCTGTAGATTTATAGACATAATAGTTAATTATACATGAGACAATAAATGTTCACTTGAAAGTAATATGATGGGAGAATGTATATGACAAAACCTATTATAAACTACATAGGATGGGTGTTATCACAGGAATTGAGTAGCAAGTAAAAGAATAATGATTTTATGCTTGTAATTTAGGATGGAGAAGTCAAAAAATTCATGAATGGAGATAGCCATGATGACCTCTACCCTAAGAAGGATGAGGATCCAAGTAGTATATAGGTCTATGTTGGGTTCACCGAAATGATTATGCATAAACATTGACTACACTAATGTAGTAACAGATAGTTAATCTAATCTAGGAGGACATATAACACAATTGTAAATTCACTAAGATCTCCATGTAAATGAGATAAGTAAACTAAACTAATGAAATTATGGCCTTCGTCCTAATACACAAGAAGGGAAAGGAAAGAACTCAGATGTATGATTGATTACTAGTGTTCATACTGGAAAATAATCGTAGGATGCACAAGGGGATATTTTCAAAACGATAGGAAAAGACAACCCCTAGGAGTGTCGAAAAGGATAGATTTTTAGGATGAACATGTCACTGACCCACGCTAGGGTGCCTTTTCAAAATTTTCAGGACTGGAGCATTCACCATGGGTACTTTGGTAAAAAACCCTGGGTGCCCTGTTCTGGGATAAAGTGTCTTAAACTAGTGCTCACAGTGTGGGAAGGTGATATGAAACTATGCCTTCCTATGCATTAATTTTTCTATACTACGTCAAATACTCCAAATATTCCAAGAGGAAGAACTAACCTCAAAAAATACCAAAAATATATATAAAACCCTAAAAAAGAAAGATCGGAATCAAATGGGTTGGATTAGACCTCAGTTGCTACAACATGGGCTTACTAACTTAGTGTTGCACTACATTTCAGACCCAAATGTTTTCTGGTGTGTGACATGCTAGGTATTTACCCTAACATTTTTTTCCACAAAATTATCACAATCCCTAACGCCAAACCCGTAATTTTTTTTTGCATAGGTGGCATCCGCATATAGGTCTACTCATCAAAGAAGAGTTAAAATTCCCTCCCCCTATGAAGTGTGATGCACATGTTCTATATAAAATGTGCCTTGATGATGGAACAATGTGGATGCCAATCCAATAGATGGATGTAGCTCTAGATGGAGTGATAGTAGTGTATGATCTAGATCCCTCTCTTATGGTCTCATAACTTTATATTTATAGGGTTCTCTTGCTATAATTTTGTATGGATTAACCCTGAAAAAGCTGGCCCCAAGAAAGATAGATATGAAAAATGGCTAGAAGTGGCCCAAAAAGTGGCAAGAAAGTGTTAGAGGGATCAGGGCACCCCCAGGTGGGACCAGGGACAATTATGGGTGCCCCAGTACTAATTCTGGGTGACTCAGCCGAGGCTAAAATAATGACTATCTGGATGATCATATGGATCTTAGGTAAATCCAAGTGTTGAGGGCATATCATCATGTAATGGGTCACAAATTCCCCCCTTGAAATAAAATAAATAATATGACTAAAGGATGGGGGTTAATTAGTATTTCATTTACTCAAGAACCTTTAAAAAGTAGTATGAGCTACTAGGGATAAATAAAATGTCTAAAGTGCATGATTTCTTGACTACATAATATTAAACAACTTTGTAGTCTCCAAGGTAGACTCTAATCATCTGATGCTTCATTTCTTATCTTTTAGACCACTGACAACCTTTTCATCATATCCTTAGAAATTATGTCCATTTCAAATGGGATGAAAACTTTCAAAAGGCCTTTGAAGAGCTCAAAGAATACCTTCTATCACCACCCATGTTCACACCTAAACACAAGGGGGAGTCATTTCATCTATATATATCTACCATCAACCATGCCCTGGGCACCATGCTAGAACATTGAGATGACCAAGGTAGAGAACAAACTGTCTATTATGTAAGTTGCACTCTTCACGGCTACAAAACTCAATACACTAAAGTAGAAAAGCTATGTTGTTCTTTATATTTCACAACTTCTAAACTTCATCATTATCTCCTCAATCATAAGATTTATGTCATCACTAGCTTTAATCTTCTTAAATCTATGCATTCTAAACCATATCACAATGATCGCATCACCCGATGGTTCATGATTATGAATGAATTTGACCTAGAATCTCATGTCTTAGAAATCTATCAAGGGGAAATCCATCATCGATCAGATCACAGAAGCTCCCATCCCTAATAATCAAATACCTCATGAATAATTTCCCAGTGAATCTATTAAAAATCTCAATCAAGAAGACACTCCCCTCAAAAATACACTCTTCTTCGATGGTTATAAGTGTAGGTAGGGGGGAGGTTCTGGTATCATCATCATACCTCCTTAGGGGACTCCCATTCCTCTATCCTTCAAACTAAATTTTGAGTGCACCAACAACATGGTTAAGTATGAAGCCCTCATTATGGGTCTTCAAACCACTATCATGCTTGGTGTTAAAACCCTTGACATCTATGGGGACTCTAAGCTTATCATCAATCAAATAAAAGGAACCTATCAATGTAAGAATGAAATTTTACAAAAAGAAAAAAACATTGTTGACTTCCTCTTGGAAGCCTTCGATCATTATACAATCCAAAGAGTTCCCCACTCATCCAAAAAATTCACAGACATAATGACTTATCTTGCATCATTCATACACTTATAAACTGAAGATTCTAAATTGTTAATTGTTGTTCATATACTTGACCAACCATATCATACCACAAGCTCCCCTCTGTTAATATTTTTAAAGACAATCAATCAGATCTCTAGTACACTCAATTATACAAATATTTTTCTTAGTCTAAAATCCCCTCGAATCTATCTAATAATGGTAGGATATGTTGTATCCAACGTGTGAAAAACTATGTCATTATAGGTGGCATTCTTTACAAATAAGGGTGTTGTATAACATTCTACTTTGATGCCGCAAATGTCATAAATCTACAAAAATTATCCAAGAAATACATGATGGCATGTGTGGTGGGAACTTTAGCACTTTGGTTATTTCCAAGTGCATTCTACCGATTTAAAAAATATAGAATTTTTAAAACCCTAATTAGAGAGTCACATGTGATAAATAAAACAATAAAGTATAGATATGACCTGAGCAATAAGATAAATCAATATTAAACCCTAGGTGTAAGAGAGAGAGAGAGAGTAGATGACTTAGGTGATTTTGTAATTGATCCTGAAGTATAATAGGCTGGAAAATAGATGAACATGAGGAGGAAACTATCACAATCCCACATAAAAAATTATGGAACTGTTGAAATAAGTTAGACCAAGGCACCTAGGCTAGGTCAGGGGTACCTGGGCACTGGAGACCTTTGATAGGATCATTTGACTGCAAAGAATGGTTAGAAAATGATTCTTCTTATGTCACGCCAATGTTTCTAACTTTCTCTATTGATCTCCTATGTGTCACACTATGTCCACAGAATTCACATGTAACTTACAAAACAAATGATCTCTTGCAAAATCCCAAAACACATCAAATCCTAAAAAGAAAAATATGTAAATAGGGAGTCAAACTAAACCCAATGGTCACCCAAAATAGTGAACATACAACCAAGCATTTCACTACATATCAGAATCCATATACTTCTGTGTGTGTGTGTGTAGAATCATGCCCTATGAGGCTCTAGTGTAAGATGCACTTGATAACGAGCAATAACTAGATGTAGCAATGTAAGATATGTCTGTATGGAAAAAATAACTTCCCCTCCTATGAAGTGTGTGTAGAAAATGTAGTCCCTTTTCCCTTAAATGATAGTTAGATAGATGCCTTGATGCTCTTAAAATGCCTTTGGATGCAACCTTAGGTGGTGATAGTAGATGCTTAGAGATTGGTCCTTTATTATGGTCACATAGATTTGTATTTATATGAATCCCTTGTTTTAATTTCATAATTGATAACATATTGGGATGTGGGGTGTGTAATACCAAAGAGGGAACTATAAAGATAAAAAAGATGCCAAAGATAGATGTCAATTACAAGTTTCACGCTTAGGAATCATATGAATAGTAGTATGTGATTAGGACCTAGAAATGTACCCAAGTGTGTAATTTAGTGTCTAAATTTTTCCTCACTTTATGTTTTTGAGTGAATACTCGATAACATAAAGTAGATAAGAGATGTGTACCTAATAACCATGTATATCGATAATGAAAGCTTCCAAGGAGAAAAAAAAATTAATTAGTGATAAAATGAAGCATTAAATCTAAGAAAGAGGAAGTGACCCTAGGGGTAAAGCATATGTGTTGTGTCACATTATACATGTTGTCATTATTGCTTGACATATTTGTTGATGTGACTTCTATTTCTCATAAAAATAGACCTACAAAAAGAAGAGAAAAATAGTAGTCAAATATGTAAAAAGCATGTAAAAAAGTGAAAAAAATAGTAAAAGGAACATGTGCACTTATTCTGTGATAAGTGAAAAAGATAGAAATTTTCCTGAATTGTTGTAGGACAACAATTTTTTTGGGCGATCTCATGCCACATAAGAAGAAGTTTTGGGTAGAAATGGCTAGTTTTATTCTCCATCCCTGACTTCCAAAAAATTATACACAATTACAAATGGTGTGATATTGCTCTGTTCAAGTTCGTTCCAGTTCAATCCAAGTAGAAAACGAAGAAGGAGATAAAATAAATTTTGATTGTTGGAGAAATGTGCCTATACTATGAAAACTAATCTATAAATTGTGTTGATCTAAAAAATACTGTGTAACTTCCCTTGGTCATACGCACCCAGGAAAGTTCAGGAGTGCCCAGGCACTCATGTATGTATATAGATGCAGGTGTCTATGCTAAACTAAGGACCCAAGTCATATTATTAGTCATTATGAAATTGTAACTCTATTATATTCTTGTGTTGTGTAGGTTTGAACTATGATTGTGTACTGCTAAATGGGGTGTCTGATTTACCTAATGTATGCCCCACTCATTTAAGGTGCATGCAATGTCCCTAGGAGTATGTTTCAAAAATTAGAGGACCAAATGCTGATCTAAAATTGATACCTTGTAGGGGGAGGGAATGTACATGGTAGAAACCAAGGAATATGCAAATAAAGTGGCTAGATACATATGTTAGTGCAAACAAGAGAAATACACATATAGAAGAAAATGTGTAAAATAACAAGCAAGAAGAAAATGTAGAACCATAATAGAGGGTTTCAAACATGAGACATCTCTCACAATGTCACAAGATAATCAAGGAAGAAGATGTTAAACGCATTAAAGCAATGAACAAGAAATACATAGGGAAAATCCCACAAAAAGTGGCATATAATGGAAAACAATGGAAAGGAGTGCCAAACAAAGTATTCGACAACCATGGTAGCAAATATTTATTTCAAAATAAATGTTGAACATGAAGCACTTAATAACATGTTATAAAGATAAAGAGTATGTCGAGACGTGTGTATATCAATAGAGTAGTTTGCTAAGAAGAATATGAATTAGTATAAAACTAAACAATAACACCTGTAGTATATACAAAATCAAATGCCCCTAGAATCCTCAGTGGGACTGGTAAGAGGTACAATGCTAAAAATCAATGTTGAATGTGAAAATCTATAGGAAGTCTATATTCACAACTCAAGAACAATTGAACACACATGTGTATATTGAGCAAATAATGACATACAAAATATTTGACTAGTATAGTAAGAAAAATGTACATGTGAGCATGAGTAAGCAAGAGTAACTGCAACCAAGATATGTACTAAGGTGTGAATGAGTGAGATGGAATGGTATGCAACGTGAATTTTATATGAGAATCGTGCCCCCAAAATGGATATGAATGAGTATGAGTAAAATGGGGTTTATTTATAAAATACCCCTTGACAGTAAAGAATGAACCATAGAACAAGAGTGCATCATTAGGAAATGATTTGAATTGTATGCACTAGAAATATTGATCAATGATGTATAGATCCTGAACAGTGTGAGATGAGGTGAGGTTCATTTCAGATTCATGCCCTTAGCAATCGAGTATGAACCATGGAACTAAAGTGCATCATAAGGTAGTGTAATGTGATTATTGATAATGTGATTCTAGAGAGATGTGTCATGAATGCGTAGAGTATAAAATGTATCATTTGCATGGTGTGAGGTTCATGGATTTAGTATGACCTAAATAGTCAAGTGTGAACCACAACATGATATTATGTTATAGGGAAGTGTGTCATGAAAATAGAAGTAAGAAAGATGTACCATGAAGCATAAATCATGAAGTGTAAGTGATGTGAAGTTCATAAATATAGTATGTCCTCAATATTCAAGTGTGAACCTTAGCACAAGAGTGCATCATATGGTAATGATGATACAATGCATGTATCAGATGGTTTGAAATTTCTTAAAAAGATGAACTATGAAGCTCAGAGTGTAATAATATAAATGAGATCCTATTGATAATGTTATAATGGGGGGCGGGGGAGTAAGCATGATGCCCCCCCAAGTGTATGAGAAGTACAAATCTAGTCAACGTTTATAAAGGTATCAATGTAGTTTCCTTGACAAAAATGATTGGTTTTCGAAGTGGAGGTGGAAAATGGACCTTGAATGATGGAAGTCAAAATAGCCCAACCAGATTTTGTTGTTCTTTCTTATTGAGTGGTTGCTTATTTTAGATTGGTAATGCAGTAGAAGAATTGAGAGGAGGAGCTATACTGATCTTTAGAGGAGGTTGTTTAGTTTGCATGGGTTGAATAGGAATTTCTTGAATGACTGAAGAAGGAACATTATAAGTTATGGAATGATGATCATTAGACATATAAGGAACATATTTAGGAGCCCATTGGGATTTAACTTGTGCAGATGAGCATGCAACTGAATGTTTTGCAGAAAATGAGATAAATCCTTAACGCTAAAGATGCTTGATTTTTAATTATAAGGTATAATAAGTATTGTCATGATGTGCATTGATGCATTATAATTAAAAATGGGATAAATTGATAGTTAGCAAGCTGAAAAGGAGGATAGCAGTGAAGAGGTGGTAGACTTATCAATTTATGACTACAGAGCTCAAGAAGTATCTCATGTTGTTTAGCATTGAGCTCAAACTTGAGAGTAACAAGTAATGGTAAGACTCGGGGTTCACTGATATGAGCACATGTAGGAGACATAAAAGTAGAATAAGAAGTAGAAGAAAAAGTAGCACGGGCCTGAGAAGCATCCATGAGATTTTGAATTCAGATATAAGAGATATAATTGTTGATTCCATATCCTGAAAATTGTCTTTAAATAAAGAATGAAAGGCTTGAATTGATTTTAAGATGGTCTTATTAGTTGGAGGGTCATGAAGGCTAGGGCCATAAAAAATATGATTGAAAATGGTTCTTATTTGAGCGGGTGGTATATCTTTAGGGAGAAACATGGTGTTCATGGATTTGTTAATAACCTCTTTGCAAGGTGAATGCATTTGAACTAATTCAGACAAAGAGATTTGACAAACCTTGGGAGCCATGATAGAAAATATAATTATCTAAAGAAGGATCTGACTGACTGATCAAGTCAGGTTAACCAAATGATTTAGAAAATATGGAATTTGTGATATCCTAATTGTAGAGTAACATGTGATAAATAAAAAATAAAGTACATATATGACCTAAACAATAAGCTAAAGAAATATGAAACCCTAAGTGGAGGAGAGAGATTAGAAAATATAATTATCTAAAGAAGGATCTGGCTGACTGATCAAGTCAGGTTCACCAAGTGATTTAACAAATATGGAATTTTTAAAATCCTAATTGCAAAGTAACATATGATAAATAAAAAATAAATTACATATCTGAGCTAAACAATAATCTAAAGACATATGAAACCCTAGGTGGAGGAGAGAGAGTAGAATACTTAACTGATTTTTAATTGATCTTGAAGTATGCTTAACTCGAAGAATGATGAATATGAGGAGGAAAATTTCACAACCACCTAAATAAAATTGTGAAATTATCATAATAAGATGAACCAGGGTGCTTAGACTAGGTTAGGGGTGCCTAGGCACTGGAGACCTCTGCTAGGAACCTATGACTATGAAAATGGTCAAAAATATATTCTTCTTGCGTCACACCAATGTCACTAACCTTAGATGTTGATAACTTGTGTGTCTCACTATGTCCCTAGAATTCACTTGTAACCTACAAAACAAATGATCTCCTACAAAACCCTAAAACACATCAAATCCTAAAAATAAAAATATGTTAATGGGGAGTTGCACTGACCTCAGAAGTCACCCAATAGAGTGAAATTAAAATCAAACACTTTACTACATCTCATACTCCATGTAGTTTTTTCTGCATGTGTGTAGAATCGTTCCCTCAAAGGCTCTTGTGTAAGATGAAATTTATAGAGAGTAATGGCTAGATGTATCAATGTAAGTAGATGTGTGTATGGAAAAATGAACTTCCTCTCCTATAAAGTGTATGCAGAAAATGCAGTCCCTTGTCCCTTGAATGATAGCTATATGGATGATTTTATGCTCTTAAAATACCTTTGGATACAACCGTAGGTGGTAATAGTAGATGATTAGAGATTGATCCTTTATTATGGACACATAATTTTTTATTTATATGATTCATTTTTTTTAATTTTGTAATTGAAAACTAAAAGGATGACCCATAAGAAAACAAGATGCCCAAAAGATAAAATAGGCCCATAAGAGGTGAGTAAGATACAAAGAGGTCAGGGACGCCAAGAAGGATGAGGGAACCTAGGAACTAGTTTCCTAGCTAGGTGCTCACATATAGAATCAAGAAAAATAAATCAATAAAGATAAAACTAAGTTTTGGGGTGTGTAAGACCTAAGAGGAAACTATAAACACAAAAAAGAGGCCAAAGATAAATGTCAATTACTATTTTTATCGCTTAGGAATAATATAAATAGTAGTATGTGATTAGGACCTAGAAATGTACCCAAGTGCGTGATTTAGTGTTTACACCTATGTATTGACTATTACTGGTCTACCCTTAATCAATATAAATGTGATTATGTCAAGAAATGCATCAAATTCCAAAAACACTCCAACCTCACTCGCATACCAAGTCAGGCTCTATAAATTGCCAGGATTTATGGATTTTTTTTACAATGGGGACTTGAAATAATTGGCCTCATCAACCCTTGTTTGTCGTAATGATATAATTCTATCATAAAAATAATTGAATACTTAACTAAATGGGTGGAATCCATCCTCCTCATCTCTACTAAATCTGATAATATTGTTGGCTTCATCCACCATCACATTATTTGTTTATTTGACATCCCTCACAAATAATGACAAGTCCTTTAAAAAAAAATGTTAAAAACTTTGCAATACATAAAACATCAAGCTTATATTTTTATCTCCTTATTATCCACAAGAAAATGGTCAAGAAAAATCTTCCAACATAACACTCAACAAAATCCTCATGAAAACTGTTGATGAAGCTGGTAGAAATTGGTATCTTGTAATTCTATTTTCCCTCTAGGCCTATCAGACTAGCATCCATACTCTTATAGGTGATACTCGATTCTCTTTAGTTTATGGATCTGAGGTTTTCCTCCCTCTTGAAGTATAAATTCCATCCCATTGTTTCTCCCTTAGAGATATCATTTTTGATGAGGATTATTGTAAGGAACACTTATCACCACTATAATTGTTAGACAAACACCACCTAATATCCCTTGAACATCATCATGTATATCAAGAATGAATCAAAAGAGCATTTAATAAACATGCCAAAGAACATGACTTCTATATTGGTGACCTTGTCCTCAAGTAGAATAAAAATTTCACTACTTTAGAAAGGATTCAACATGGGAAGTTTTTTTAAAACTCAATTGGTCAATATATTATCATTCATAAGTTTGGGTCTGGGGCTGATTTCTTAGCCTCCATTGATAGTAAACGTGAAAAAGAACCCATGAATTATTTTCTTTTACAGCCCTTATATTTTTAACACAACTACTTCCATGACATTCTTTGCATCAAATATATCATCTTATTACCAACACATCAGCTATTATTTTAATGACTTGGAATTTTGTGGTTGCTCATCAGTATCCTATATTTACGACCTTAAATATGAGTACCACAACTCTTATCATAACATTTTCCGCTTGGATAGGTTCCTCCTTAGAAATAGGAACCCCATAATCATAACTTCCACATTCCCCTTATTTAGCAACTGTAAACATGATAGGGGTACACATATACAGTTTGAACATATATCATTTTCCCCTCCCCAAATGGTCTACTAGGTGCACCCTAACTTAAAAAATAAAGTAAATATATTATACAGATACATACCATTAAAAATAAAGAGTGATCCCTTGAAGGAAATATATTAATAAAAAATGAAATCAAGCATTAACATTAAAAATATAGATTTATCCCTTGAAGGACATCTATTTATTAAATATTACATCAAAGTATTGCCATCAACAGATTGTAGACCACTCCTTAAAATGATGGCTACCCAAAAATATAATGTCTATAAAAGGCTTCCCGCATCAATCAACCTTCACATCAAAATTCAAAATAATCAAAATCATCCTACGAAAGATTCCCACATCAATCAAATTTCCCATTAAAAAAAATTCTCAAATTGATTAGTTTGCAAAATAAAAAATACAACTGAGGCACACGCATAATGATTTAATTTAATTTGAATTAATTAAATCTAAATATTGTAGAGTCACATATGCTAATAAATGCTAAAGTAAAAATTTAACACAAGAAATGCAAGATGTAATATTTGAAACACTAAGCAAAGAGGAAGGAGAGAGGACTTACCTAATTTACACTTGATCCAAAAGTGTTATGAACTAGTAAAACTTCTAAACAAGAAGTGAAATGTGTCATTGATGTTTATAGTAAATTTTTTTACTGATGGAAAAATCTAAACATGGGTTCTTGGAATGGGGTGAGGGCATCTTGGCACTGGTGCCTATGAAAATGGTCAGAACTTGATTTTTACAGTGTCACACAAGTTTCATAAATAGTTCTAGTTAATCACCTATATGTCGCACCTTGATTGCTCAGGGTACATGTAACCTACAAAACAAATATCACCTACAAAACCCACAATACCATAGAAAATCCAAAAAAATAAATATTTAATATGGGGAGTTGGATTAACCTCATAGATCACCTAACAGAGTGAACTTACAAATGAGCTCCACACTACATCTCAGACTCTATGTAGTTCTTTTGAGTATGTGTAATAATCATGCCCTAAGATTCCCATGTAAAAGTACACTTGATAGGGGGTTGTAGTTAGTGTAGTAATGTAAATAGAATGTGTGGATGGAAAAATGAAATTTCCCTTCCTATGCAATGTATGCATAAAATAAATTCCCTTATCCCTTGATTGAATTCCAAATGGATTCTTTGAAGTGCTTTAGGTTCCTTTGAAGTGCAAGCTTAGGTGATAGTAATAATACTTAAATATTGATCCCTCATTTTGAACACATAAATATGTATTAATATGATTCCCTTCTTTGAATTTCATAATTTACAACTGGAAGGCTGACCCATGAGTGAAAAATATTCCCAAAATATAAAAGAGAGCCAAAATAAGTGAGTATGAGGGAAAGGGGTTGGGTGCCCATAGGGGATAGGGGTGTCTAGGTGCTCCTTTCCTGGCTGGGTACTTGTCACTAGAGTCATAAAAGATAAATAAGTAAAATAACAAATGGGATGTGGGGTGTGAAAGGATAAATAGAAAAAAAGAAGCAAAGGAAAAAGGTCAAAGAGAGTCATCAATTACTACTTTTCTTACTTAGGAATGATATAAGTACTATTATGTATTTAAGACTTGGAAATGTACCCAAGTGCATGATTATGTGTCTATATTTTCTTCATATTTATGTTTTTGAGTGAATACTTGATAACATAAATTTTATAGAAAATGTGTAATTGATAACCATGTAGATTGTGCGAAGAAGAATGTACTCGAGTGGACAAGTGAAGCATGGAATAATGCAATAAATGAAGCGTGGAAGAATAGGAAGAGAAAGTGACCCCAGGGATGAAGTGTATGTGTTGTAACAAGTTGTACCTATTGATGTGATTGTATTTCTGATGTATGGATGCTTCTTGTTATGTATTAAGGACAAACCTACAAAAGAAGAATGACAGAGTAGTCATGGTAGTGGATATGAAAATATGAGTAAGTATGTAAAAGTATGTAAAAGTGTGTAAAAATTAGTAAAAGGAAAGTGTACACCTGATGTGAAAGAGTGTAAAGGATAGAAATATGTCTTGAAAATAATGTGTAGATCGATGTTTCTGGGAGATATTATGCCAAGAGTGAGTTTTTTGGGTGATCTAACACCAAGTGCATGTTTTTGGGAGATCTCACTCCAAAGAGAAAGTGTTGGGGAGAGAGGTCAGTGTTACTCTCCATCAATGAATTTCTTGATAAACACCACTACAGATGGTGTGTTCCTATTTTATTTATGGTTTCTATGATTTTTTCTTAATATACTGATTAAATTGCATGTAGGAGATAAATTATATTCTATTTCCTAGATGATTGTTCCTGATAATGTTGAGTTTCTCTAAATTCTTGTGTGGGTTGTGATGATATGAGATATTAATTGTGTCTGTGCCTGGTAAACTAACACCTAGGGGAGGACATAGGCACCCAATAACTCATGTACAAGCCTAAGAACTAGTGATATTGTGTTTGTGACCTAAGTCTGATTTTGAGCTAGTGTTGTAACTATAACTTGTGCCAATTCTGTGTTGTAGTGTACTATGTTATAGCTCTAAGATGATTTATGGGGTGATTTTTTCACCCAACATATTCCCCCCTTGTTTGGGGTAAATGTGACACAGGTAGGAATGTGTAATCTAAAAGAGAGGCCCTAATGCTTATCTAAATTGTATCCATTCAGGGGGAGGGGATGTACATGGTAGAAACCAAAGAACATGCAAACAAAGTGGCTAGTAACATGTGTTAGTAGAAAAATTAGTAAACATGAAATAAAATACAATGTAATAATCAAGCCAATGTTAAAACAAAGTATACCACAAAAAGTGGGTTTCAAACATAGGACATCACTCACAATGTCACAAAAAAATAGGGCTGAAGCGGCCAAAATCATACAAGAAGTGAACAAACAAGACATAGGGAATAACATGAAAATAATAACATACAATATAAAATATTGGTAATAAAAATGTATCAGAAAACCATGGTGTAAAAATAGTCTTACAATGTAAATTCTATGCATGAAGCACCTATTAGCATGTTAAAAAGATAAAAAGTATGTCATAACATGTATCTATCAATGGAAAGTAGTGTGCTAGAAAGTAGTAGTAGATAATTGATTAAATAAAAATGGAGTATGTATTAAAGGGATAGTTAATCAAAGCTATGAACATCTGTAATAAAATTAATAAATGAAATAAAAGTAAGTATGTAAATGATCTAAGAAACTATGAAAAATGAAATGACAACCCTATTATGTAAAAAGGAAGAGGAAAGAACTCAACTGATTAGATGAAGTGACAGGACTGTGTCACAGGTGTGACCAAAAAATTAGGAAGTAGGAATGACTATGCATGAGTACTGAAAATGGTAGATCTAGAGGATCTAGCTAGATTAGTGCATCTAGAGAGGGACTGAGGTACCTATAAGTTCTCTGGTCTACAATCTAGGTGCATTGATCTGTGTAAAATATATTTAAATGGTCTTCACTGGTTTGGCAGATGGTCTAAAACCCCCACTATTTATCACATCATATTCGTCATGCTCCTTCAAATGTTGTCAATAAATCAAAGATGAAAGAAAGAAATGTAAGACCCCAAAACAAGCATAAAACCATACAAAATAATAATGCATACGAAGGGGTCAGACTGACCTCAACTACCAAATTGGTGGATTTACAAACTAAGCATTCTACTACATCTCATACCCAATGTAGTTCTATGTGCAAGTGTGTGTTAACATGCCCTAGGATTTCTCTTGTGCGAGTCACACTTTGTGAAGTAGTGAGCAATAACTATGTGTATAAAATGTAATAGAATGTGTGCATGGAATAGAATAGAATCCCTCCCCCTATGAAGTGTGATGTAGATGACCTAACATTGTGCCTTGATGATGGATATATTTGGATGCAAGTGATCTCCAATACAATATATGGGTGCAAATCTAGATGGAGGATAGTAGTAAGTGATGGTAGGTCCCTCATTATGGTATCATAACTTTATATTTATAGGGAGGGTTCTCTTGATATCATTTCATAATTAACCCCGAAACGGTTGGCCAAAAGAAAGATAAAGATGTAAAATAGCTAAAAAGATCCTAAAAAGTGGTGGGAAATTGGAAAAGGGACCGAGGTACCCCTTGTGGGACTAGGGAACTCGTGGATGCCCTAGGACTAGCTTGGGCACTCTAGTCAAGGCTAAAATAATGGGAAATGACTGAAATAGACTCAGCATGTGGATGAAAAGGGTCGGTTAGGAATAAATAAAATAAAACAAGATGGCTAAAAGACGGGGGTTAATTTTTACTTTCCTCACTCAAGAAAATTCTAAATAATAATGTCTAAAGTGCATGATTTTGTACATGCTCATAACATAATCCTCAGTGGTGAATGGAGGAAGTAGACAACTGTGTGCATACAAACGAGTGAGATTTTGAGTGTATCCAAGGAGAGAGTTGTTGCAAATGAAAAAACATCCAAAGGTCATATGAAATGGAATTTCTATATGATCTGTATCTTGTATACCTCTAATATAATCAATCCATGATTTTCCTAATGTAAGTGATGATGAGTGAAGAGTACATGATAGATGCACTATATAATTAAAGACAAGAAAAAATAAGCAAAAATGATATGAAAACATCCATAATAAAGATGAAGAGAACATGGTGTAGGATAGAGGTCCTAAATATTAAACCCTAAGTGATCGAGACCCTCATGTGTACATATAGTGTCATCATATGTAGGATCAAATGGAATGTTTTCCAGTATGAATCATTCATGAAGAGTGTGCAATTGAATAGTGGGTATGCTAAAGTAGGTAATGTATGTGGAGGTGGATGTGATAGAGAAACATACATAGACTGGACATGGCCCTGATGAGGAATCATAATAGTACTAGTAGAATGTGACATAGAAGAAACTGCATCTATCATACAAATAGTCCCATTAAGTGGTGGTAAGTGTCGTGGATCTTCCCTAAGTTAGGGCTCATTTTTAACATCTATGCATGGGATAGGAATATTAGTATTAATAGTCCAGTCATAATACTGAAACAGATTGTGGTCATGAAAAAATGTATACTCCATGCTCTTATGCAAGAATTTAACACAATTATGCACAATAGAGGTGATAGTTTGCATGACATGAAGACATGGCCTTCCTAAAGACAATTGTATGATACTAGGAAATCAAGATCAAAAAATACAATGTGGATAGTCTTTAGACCAGTAGTAATAGGTAATGCTATGTGATCAAGGTAAGGATGGAAATAACCATCATAATAACATAGTGGTATAAAAGATGGACTAATGTCATGGGCGGAAAGACCTAAAGTCTCAAGGAATGACATAAGACACAAGTTAAGTTCATATCCATAGTCAATCAAAGTAAACTTAACAATGACATTATAAATGTTAGAGATAATATGTAAAGGAAGATCATTATCGAAAGTGTAAACATCAAAGGGAAGGTTGGACTTAAATACTAAGTGTGAAGAAAATGCATCAACAAAGGCTTGATAAACTGAGTCTGGATGCATATCAGCATGAATAGGAGATGTAAAAAAAAATGTTGTACTGTATGTAGTAAATTAGGATTTGTAAGAAAATAATCA
This sequence comes from Taxus chinensis, assembly GCA_019776745.2. Classification (NCBI taxonomy): domain Eukaryota; kingdom Viridiplantae; phylum Streptophyta; class Pinopsida; order Cupressales; family Taxaceae; genus Taxus; species Taxus chinensis. The sequence goes on from CM034154.1 coordinate 401,523,190, forward strand.
TTTATTGAGATACCAATGATGACCACACCCTAGGATGACAAGCAATTGATGAAGAATCTAGAAGCGTGAATGATCAAGTCAAGTTTACCAAAATGATTAACTAAAATGGAATAACTATGTAGTAAAGGGATAGTTAATATGAGCTATAAAAAACTATAATAAAATAAATAAATGTAATAAAAGGAAGTGTGTAAGTGGTCTAAGTAAATATGCAAAAGAAAATGAAAACCCTAATATGCAAGAAGGAAGAGGAAAGAACTCAATTGATTCAACAAAGTGATGGGACTTTGTCACAGGTGTGACTAGAAAATAGGGAAACATGTATGACTGTGTAGGAGCCCTGAAATGGTATATCTAGAGGATCTAGTTGGACTGGAGTGTGTAGAGAGGGACTAGGACTCCTGTGCAATCTCTGTTCTGCAATCTGAGTGCCCTGGTTTGTGTAAAAGCTCTAGAACTGATCTTCACTAGTTTGAAAGATGGTCATAAAACCTCATTATTTATCACATCATATTCTACATTCTCCTTTAGATGTCTCCAATAATCCAAGATGAAATAAATACCTACAAGACCCCAAAAAAATCATCAAACCCTAAAAAATAATAATGCATATAAATTGGTCAGATTGACCTCAACTACCATAATGGTGCGCTTACTAACTGAGTTTTGCACTGCATCTCATACCTGATGTAGTTCTATGTGAAAGTGTGTGTGAACATTCCCTAGGTTTTCTCTTGTGCCATTCACAGATTGTGAAGTAGCAAGAAATAACTGTGTATAAAATGTAATAGAATGTATACATGCAATAGAATAGAATCCCTCCCCCTATTAAGTGTGATGTAGATGTCCTAGTCTTATGCTTTGAAGATATATCTATGTGGATGCAAGTGATCTCCAATGTAATAGATGGATGAAAATTTATATGGAGGATAGTATTAAGTGAAGATACGTCCCTCATTATGGTCTCATAATTTTATATTTGTAGGGTTATCTTTATCTAATTTCATAATTAACCTCGAAAAGGACAATCACAAGAAAGATAAAAATTTAAAATGGCTAGAAAGATCCCAAAAAGTGGCGGGAAAGTGTAAAGGGACCAGGGTGCCCATGGTATACCAGAGGACCCACGGGTGCACCAGTACTATCCTGGGCACCCCAGTCGAGGCTAAAATAATGTGAAATGATTGAAATAGACTAGGCATGTGGATCAAAAGGGCTAGTACTGACAAAATAAAATAAAATAGGATGGCCAAAAGATAGGGGTTAATTCATAATTTCTTGACTTAATAACCTTTTAAATAGTAGTATGAGACCCGGATAAATAATTTCTAAAGTGCATGATTTTGTGACTACAATAATGAAATAAAAACACATGTAATGTATGAGAAAGTAGATGTCTCCCAAATCCTCAGTGGGACTACTAAGAGGTACAGGGCCAAACATCATTGTAACATGTAAAGTCATGTAAGAGATATGCATTCACTCTAGAAGACCAAGTGAGTGTGCATATGTATATAGGAAAGTTATTGACATACTAAGTATCTGTCTAGCATGGGAAAGAAATTGTACATATAAGTATAAACATGCAAGATCAAGTACAACCAAGATATGGAATATACCATGAATGAGTGTGATAGAGTGGTGTGCAATGTGTGAATGATGGTAGGAGAAATGTCCCCCCCAGAGGATGTGTATGAGATGAGTTTAATTAATAAAATACCCATCAAAAATCAAGAATCAACCATAGAACAAGAGTGCGTCATCGGGAAATGGTTTGAAAGTGTATGTTGGAAAGATGTATCATAAAGTATAGAGAGTGAAATGTGAATGTGGCGAGGTTCATTTCAGATTTATACCCTTATAATTTGGGTATGAACCGTGAAAATAGAGTGCATCATAGGGTAATGAAGATACACGGTGTAAATCAAGATGTGTAAGAGTGATGAGAAAGACTAGATGTAAAACACAAATCATAATGTGTATACATAGAAGGTAGAAAGAATTGGTGATGATTGAAGGGGGAGAGAAATTATGATGCCCCCCAAGTGTGTGGTGAAAATTAAGCTATCCAATAAGGGTGAAGGGAAAGGATCCTCCATATGATGTCCAAGGAGATAAAGTTGTGTGATAATGATCTAAAATTGGTGGTGTATGAAAAGGACAATGTGCATGTGAAGGAAGCTTATGTGGTGAAAGAGGTGATGAACACCTATGTGAAGTGGACATATGAGATGAAATATGTGATGAAAACCTATGTGAAGAAAACCTATGAGGTGAAGGAGGTGGTGGAAACCTATATGCAGAGGTTTCTTGAGTAGCGAACTTAGGCCCACGATATGGAGAAGTAGGTCTTGTGTGAATATGAGGACTAGATTTTGAATGTGCCTTAGATTTGAGAGGCCCCAAAGACCTAGATGATGTAACTGGTGGAAAAATTCCATCAAAATGAGGTAGAGGTAATGGTTTGCATGGTGGAACACCTTTATTAGTTACAACTTGGTTATTATGTATGAACTTGAGACATATATGATTAATGGATGGAATATCTTGAGCGGTGTGGAGCCAATCGAGACCTAAGAACATGTCACAACCTTTGATTAAGGATGCCAAAAATAAGGACACAAGCATGGTAAGAGGCACAATTGTAATTAGAAACCTAACGTAGCCAAAAGAATGAGGATCTAGATACGAAATAACAAATATTGGACATTTGCTAGCCATAATAAGCACAATAGAGTATACACTAATATGAGCCTCTGGATAGATCATGGTGTTATTAAAAAATGTATGAACTAATATAAACATTGATGTGTAATGAATCAGAAGAATTTTTTTCATGATAATCATGATAAAAAAATGAAATATCTTGTGGTGATGAATAAGAAGAAGAGACAAGGAAATCAAGGGGTCCTGATGAAGGAGGTGGCACAATGTGATATGTATGATTGGAAGAGGAATCAATATCTTATTTATCATGCTTAGGAAATTTTTCATTAAATATTTTTTAGCTTTTTGTTTTCATTGAATGACATAGAAGTAGATGCGGGAGGGAGATCGATTGAATTATTGTTAATGAGATCTTGATTGAGATGCCTAAGTTTGAATCAGTGATTAGTGGAATTCCCAATGCATTAATGAGAGTAACATTTAGCATTTTTTCATAGTTGTGACCATGAGGGAGCGAATGATCAGATTGCTTTCCAGAACTTGAGGTAGTAGAAATAGAGGTGCATATGGAAATTTGGTGAAGTTATGCTCTATAGGTTTCCATTGAATATTTTTTAGGATGAGAGATGACATTGATAGTTTCTTTTACTTTGGTGGGTTTAGGATCTAGTTTTAATGTTGATTTATAATGAAACCTATGAGAAGAAGATGAATGATAATTATGATATATGATTTTTCCTATAGAGATTAATTTACGCATTTTGAGCATATGATATAATTGATCAAATTAAGGATAAGTATAAAAAATAACACTCTCTGGAAGTGGTGGTAATAGGATTTGAACAAATAGATCTTGTAGTTTTGAATCAATAACCATATTAGTCATCTTAGCTAGATTTTTCTTATAACATAGTACATAGCCTGCTAAGTGTTCATTAGATATTTGTTTAATTTGAGACAATTGAGAATAATATATCTTAGTGTAGATATTGATTGAAAAATAATCCATAAAAGCATCGACCAAATGCATGAAAGAAGTTACTGAGTGAACAAGTAGATTGTAAACCAATGCATGCCATAATATTGAAGAATCCTAGTGAATAACTTAGTGAGAAATGTATGATCATCCACATAATCTAGATGTACCACATAAAAATCTCAGAGATGATATTGAGGGTCACCATGACCATTGAAAATGGGAAGCTTAAAGGTGAAGAATTTTGGAGGAAGTGAATAAGTAGAAATGGTGGGTGTGAAAGGAGTATGAAGAAGCAAGGAGGAGTCAAGATATGTAGAGGAACATGAAGTAACCTACTTAAGTTGATGCATTTGAACTTGTAGATCCTAATATAGAGAAGCTAAATCATTTGTGTCAGAAAAAGAATCAAGTTGTGTGTTAGAAGCATTGGTGTGAATGAGGGGAACAATACAAATAACAATGGAAGTAGGAATGTGAAGGGGTTACGTGGAGGCCATGAAAAACTAAGAGGAACCTATAAGAGGGATATAAGAAGCATCTCAAAAGTTTTTGGAAACAAGTGAAGCATTGATAACATGTGGAAGATTTGATGGATTGACACACATAGCTTGAAAATTAGTAAGATTATCTAATTTTTCTTGATCAACATTAGTGTCTTCATCGTATGATTGTTCACTATCAAATATTTCAATGTTTTCTTGAGGAACATTCTAGGAGTTAGAAAAGGGGTTATCAAGTTCAACCATTGACATAGAATATTTAGGAATAAAGGTAGGAATCTCAAGGTACTCAAAATAACCAAAATGACCATTACGAGTGACAAGCATAAAAGGAAAAACCTAGAAAGAAGGTGGGATTAAAGCGATGGGTTCACCAAGTGATTTAATTTGATTTGAATTTAAGTAAATCTAATTTAGTAGAGTCACATATGATAATAAATGCTAAAATACATATTTGACACAAGCAATCTAAGATGTAATACTTGAAACCATAAGAAAAGAGTAAGGAGAGAGGAATTAGATGATTTACACTTGATCCTGAAGTGTTTTGGACTAGTAAAACTACTAAACAAAAAGTGAATTATGTCATTGATGCTCAAAATAAATTTTTTGACTCATGGACAAAGCTTGACATGGGAGCCTGGATTGGGGCGAGGGTGCCTAGGCATTGGCGAATTCTATTGAGCACCCATGACTGCAAAAATGGTTAGAACCTGACTTTTATAGTATTGCACAAGTGTTGCAAATAGTTCCTGTTAATTTCTTGTATGTCATTCCTTTATCTTTGAGGGTACCTATAACCTATTAAATATATATCACATAAAAAAACCAAAATACCACAACAAATGATCCAAAAAAGAAAGATGCAATATGGGTAGTCGGACTGACCTCAGTGGTCACATGACAGAGTAAACTTATAACTAAGTTCTGCACTACATCTCAGAATCCATGTAGTTCTTGTGTGTGTGTGTAAGAATCATTTCCTCTTGATAATGGGATGTAGCTGGATTTAGCAATGTAAATATAATTTGTGGATGAAAAAATGAACTTCCCCTTCCTATGTAGTGTACGCATAAAATGCAGTCCCTAGTCCCTTGATTGATTGCCAAATGGATGCTTTGAAGTGATTTAGGTTCCTTTTGATTGTAAGATTAGGTGACAGTAATAATTCTTAGATCTTGGTGCCTCATTTTGAACATATAACTATGTATTTATATGATTCATTTGTTTGAATTTTTTAATTGAAAAATTGAATTCCAACCCATAAGTGAAACATATGCCCAAAAGATAAAAGAGACCAAAAAGAAACAAGGTGGAAAAGGGTTGGGGGCACCCAAAGTGGAAAGTGGTGCTTAACTACTCCTATCCTAGTTGGGAACTTATGTCTAAAGTCATAAAATATAAATAAGTAAAATATCGACTTGGCTATGGGGTGTGAAATGCCAAATAGAAAACAAGAAGCAAAGAAAAAAGGCCAAAGACAGTCGTCAATTACTATTTTTCTTGCTTAGGAATGATATGAATGCTATTATGTATTTAAGATCTAGAAATGTAACCAAGTGCATGATTTTATGTCTAAACATATAAACCAAAAAAGTAGAACCTACATTCCCCATACAAACTACATATAAACCCTTCCCCTATTTAAAGAAGGTATATAATTTCATCCCATATATCCATGATCCTACATGTGATTAACCATTCTTAGTTATGTGTTAACATTTATTACAAGCACTCAAGTGTATTGTCATACATATTAAATTTACCATCATATCACATGTGTGTGTGTGTGTGTGTGTGTGTGTGTGTGTGTGTGTGTGTATCTAATCCAGTTGAAAAAAAACATCTTACATCTACTCTTGACAATGATAAAGCACATTAGACATACAAAGATCACTATACTGGAGTCACAACACATCAACATCTACACCATATCCATATATCTAACCTATTAAAATATGTCAAAATTACATCAAAAACACATATATAACATTAAATAAAATATCCTATCGAATCACATCACATGAATTTAAAACCATAATCACTCACACACACACACACACATCAATGAAATTTTTTTATACATAATCAAATGCCTCAAAAGGGATCAATACATCAAAGTCATATATAAAACCATCCAACTAAGTGGTAAACTGAAAAAATAATAAACTCTATTACCAACACCACAATGATCTCCATCTAGCCCTCAATTATTTCCCAAATCTCTCCAAGGATGCACAACATTAACATTAATTTCTGTAGTGGCCAATTGAGATGATCTACACTCTATTTATATATACTCCACATAGTGAGGTGCATCTGGAAGACACTTTGTCACAAGATGCTCGTAGTACCACATTTCCTCTCCTAAAGCTTGATACTACTCTATAATATCAATACTCGGAAGTATCATTTGACCTCCACCTCCCACTAGAACTACTCCTATATGAATTATAGAATTCCCCATATCCTTCCATGTTTTTTTCCTTCCACCCAACGAAGGCCTCTGATGCATTACATGTTTCAACCATAATTCACCCACAACACCTCCTGTTGTCAATGATATCTATCTCTATGCTGCTGAAAGGTGTCAAACTCTAGGAATTCCTTAATCTTTCTCTTGTAACAAAACATACCTCTCTTAGTAGGTTGTATCCCACTCCAATATCATATGAATTCTCTCTATATGTAGCACATAAAAAAATTCCTATAATTTACCTAACTCTCAATCCCCCTCTTTCTCCACCTCTCTACCCCTCTGCCCTCACCCCACTATATCTTCCCAAGATTCCCACTGTTATGTCTACCAGTCACTAAACACCTTAACCACCCATTCATCATCAATACCATCACACACTTTATCTTTCTCCTCTTCTTCCTATTGTGCATCATTTATCGCCAGTGTTTGGAGATCCCTATTTGAATCATCTCGCCGATAGATAATCAACTCACTAGGTATCTTTTGTGCTAACCTAAACTTCATGTACACTCCAGAAAAATTTATATACTCAATCATATCTTCTCACTATCCTCGTATCCACCATACTCATCTAAACCCCATCAAATGTACATCTATGCTTGACCATGAATAAAATCCATCATACTATATCTAAACAACATCATCACTAGGCAATACTCTGTGGCACTCAGCATAATAGGACTCATCTCGCTCTACCCTATTATCCCATATCCAATCAAATCTCCACCTAATAAACCACACTAGATACCATTCCTGGTCTCTATTCCTCTAAGGTAGACCTTGTGGCCTCACTACTAAAATATGACTGTAATCCCAACAATGAATAAGAAACCCCACATCCAAACCAAATATCCTCCTAGTCACATAACCACATAGCTCATGATATATCTGTGATAACAAGGTAGACCCCCATATATACATATTCTTATGCTTCATTAGCTTGGCTAGTACAACTACCAATGTCTAAGGAAACCTACCTCCTCCTGAACTCAGTAGTGCAAAAAAAAAATAGCCAACATAACCATCAAAATTATCCAATTCCTTGACTATCCTCATCATAATAATTATCAATATGAAAACCCCATGCAATATATATAATATCTGGGGCATCATCTCCGTATAACCACCTCATCATCTCCAAAAAAGTGTCCCATGCAATAGGTACTATCCTCTCCCCCTGAATTGGTAATCTCAAAATATGGTACACATCCTCTAGTGTGACCGTCATCTCTCATATATGAAACCAAAATGTCCCAAAAGTCAAGTCTCACCTATCTAATAAAATCACACTCATTGTTGCATCTCTCGGGATCTACTGGTAGTGGTGGAATCTCCTAAACCAACATTTGACAGATGATCCCACTCTACATATTTCACTTCCCCTCTTATCTCATCTAGCATATTTGGGATCCTATCTTAAAGGTATATCATATCTCTCACCCATAAAACAAGAAAAAATACATTTAGTAGTCATCCCGTCTAATACAATTATAAAAATCCCTATCACCAAGGCCCGATCACCACTGATTTACAATCAGTAATGATTTATCCTATTGATCAATGTTGATCCATCTAATCACCCCCAATTGTATGATCGACAACGATCGGGTGTTCCTGTCAAAATCTTTCCAAATATGCAAAAAATAAAAAGATAAAAATAAACACAAAATTATAAAACAAATCAAATCTACTTACCACTGTCCTCATTTATTTCCTCTTATAACCACTCTTGCTCACCTCCATCTCTCAAACACTCAAATCAATTACTCCAAATTTCTCAAAATAAAAATCTAAATAGTGCAAATGAATCATTTGAGCTCTCACTCAACTTATATAATTTCCACTACTAGGATTGATGTCGATTTGTGATCAATGTTGATCATGTCCATAATCACTTACAATCATAAATAGTTACTGATTAACCCCTTTTGAACACATTTTCTTAATTTTGGTCTCCTAGACCTTTCCAAATACACTTTGACGCCATCTAGATCCTGTGTGTTTTCTCAACATACACCATATATTTTTTTAACCCCTTAGGGAAGATGTCTTTACTACCTTTATAGTCCTTTGACTAGACCATGATGATCCATTAGAGTCACTATCTCCTGGCCCACGTTTGTGGTAATACATATAGTTTTAGTACCCAATTTTAGGGCACCATGGAATTATACTCCTAATTTTAAAGGATATTACGTCAACTGATCTCATACGCATTTGTTTTGATGCCCAAATCCTTGTTATAACTCTATTTTTGACCATACACTTATTTTACACACACATTGGTCCAATGGCCTTCCACATCCACGTGAGAGGGATCTTATTAGACCCCCTCCTTTTAGTGATATTACTGAAGCATGTGACCATAGGATGCCCACATTAATGTCTCCCCTAAGGTTGTATAATGTCACCTACCAATTGTTTCCAAGACTACTACCATTTTTGTATATTCCTCAAACATTGTTATCTCTAACTACAATCAAGACCTGGTGAATATTTAAGCACACCTGCTCACAAATTACAATTCCTTTTCAATCTAATGAATAACATATTTGACTATTGGATTGAGGGGGAACAATATCCTTACAATAAAATAGGGGCATCTTGGCACTAGTTTTTATCTCGTAGATTGTGCCTATAAATAACTCAACAAAAAGGGCAGATGTAGACACCACCTTTTCAACCCTAGGTGACATTGGATATTAATTTCACTATAATTATTTACATTATCATTATTATCCTAAGCTTATTATTTCCTATAGTTTATAAAATACCACCATAAATCCTTGGTTACCCACGTAGAATCATATTTACCCTTCCTAACCTCTTAAAAACACTAAACCTAATTCACCCCAACCATCCTAACCTCCTAAATATTGACTTGATCGATGATGATCTATATTTGACATCAATTATTATGGTTGGAATTGATCCTATTTTACCACCATCCTTCCTCATTCCTCATTTAGATTTGATTCACTCTAGATGAATTATTGAAGTGTTGAGACCCTTATTGCATCTTAAATGACTAGACAACATGGGGAATATTGTTTAAACCTTGTTACCAACTCTTGGCAATCCCTCTTAATCATACAATCTATCATTGGAGCTATGTCTCCTATATTATCACGTAACAAGGTATAGTGCTCTCACTTGTGTTAATTTAGGCATAGTTTACAGTATCTACACTCTACATACACCAATCCTTATACATTCACCTAGATATTCCCTACTCTATCTTTCATTCATATATTTATCTAACCATTTAGAAAACTATTCCATTTACTAGGGATTGTTGTGGATCCCAAATCCCTATTGATTTACTTGATCATCCTTGATCAGACCCCTAATCCCTTCTCATTTAATTTATCCTTTTAATACATGTTATAATCCCCATTTTCTACATCCATCATATATCTATAACCCTATGCCTCACCTTTTTATTGTCAAAATCTCTTGCAAAAAAACAACCTATTTTACCAACCTTTGCTGAAATAGACTCCTTTTCCCCTAATCTCCACTAATCCTAAATCGGTGTTGACCCTTGTCTTTATGTCCATTAGACCTTACAGTGATATTTTTATCAACTGATTTTTCTAACACTCAAATTTAAAAGGATGTATTATCGTTAGATGACTATTTCAAGACATGTACACCCCATAACAAAAATCCTCAACTTTCTTATCATCATGTAACTTTTCTATTAGGATTAATATGATATTTCCCATGAGTTGTCTTGGTGACATTTCGCTGACCCCAAACCTTGACGATATTGGATATGAACTAGAAATCATTAGGGATGAAGTGACACATCTGACCAATCTTGGGAAGATTACTTCAACAACTTTTAGCTCTTTTTGGCCCTTTCTTGGGCATTTTATTATGATCACCTATACATCTAGGAGCCTATGGTAGATTAAAATAATCTCTCTCTACAACATTGTTTATCTAAGTAAAAAGCATACATTTATTTATTGCATCTAGTATTTCCTTCAACATTATTTATCTACTTAAGTGTTGATATATCACTATAAGGAACTCCATTGATTTATTGGGATTGGCCATTCTTAGGAAACCCGCCATTTTTTTAATCTAACTCCATCTTTTTCTAAGAATCTTTGGTGTGTAGGTGATTCATTCCATTAGAAGAGGAACATTGTGTACCCATATGGAACTGACTTCATTATCATCTAGTGCGAAGGTAACATAAACACTTTATTTTTTTAAGTTACTTATTTATTATAATATTTTCATTAACTTGAAACAAGAGTGAGAAATTTGGAAAAAAAGGAGTGTCTGACATTTGTCATAGAATCTGAAAAAAATTAAGAGGGAATAAAAAAGTATTTGAGAATAGTTTAGGAGAAAATCCCAACTTAAGATAAGAAATCAAATAGAAGGTGAAGATGTTTATGAATTAATTGAGAAGTAGTTCACATAATCTTAAATGTGAAATTGGGAGGTGGACATAACCTAAAGAAGAATATAAAAATAAAAAATATTTTTTGTAATGTGGGGGAAGTGGAGATAGATTCACACTACATCATCTAGTGCATAGCTTATAATGATATTAAAATTGAGTATGAGGACAACCTGGAAGTAAATATCTTAATGACCTTGTTTGAGGAAGAGAGACTTGACAAAATCATGAATTTCCTAATCAAGATTCATGTTAGAATATATAACAATAAAAGGGAATGGATTTTTCATAAGACTGGTAGGAAATTCCCAAGAAAACTAGTAAAGTGGTTTCATTGGCTTGAAACACTCTCATTACACCACTTTATTCCATAAAATTCTCACTCTCGTGGATGTTATTAAATTGTTTCATTAATTCATTCATATTAAAATAATGGTTGATCAGTTTTGGGATGAGTATGTTTTTTTACTTGACCTTCCTTGTATGAAAATTCATAATCCAAAAAAATATGCAATTTCTTCTAAATACATACCTTAATATCCCAAGTTGTATATACCTTGTAAGTGCATCTTCAAATTTCTTCTATGACTCTAAAATACTCATATCTATATACTTATTTTATGAAAAACTAAAATAGATCACTGATGTGTTCTCGCAAGTTAGGGATCAAATTTAAGAAATACACATAAGATGTAGATACTAAAGGTACTTAACGATATATAGTGTCATTATTCTAGAGGATAGTAGCCCTAACCCTAAGGTAGTTATAGGATTCTAAGTCCTATACTTTAGATAAATAGAGGTATCTTTCTAGGATTAAGAGTATGACATGTCAAAAGATGGATAAAGCCAAATGCCATAACATAATAATAAAAATTGATAGGATAAAGAAAACATACATCTACCCTAATCTATAGTAATTAATGATCAATCATCCACACAACAAGAAACAAGAAATAAAGAACAAAGAAGGTTTAGAGATACTTACTTGCAACTTATTTAATAGACTTAAATTTAATGTAAGGGAACTTTTGATTAGATCAATATGACAATAATCATTGCAATATATAGCTAAATAAGTATAAGAAAGCATGATATATAGGGTATAGAGAATGACTCATCTTGTAACTATATATTTGGACTGATTCTAGGATGGTAATTGATCTAGAAAGGAAAGTCTTTGAATGTGTAAGTTTTGTTTCTAAAAATATAAGGTGATGATTGCAGGGGAAAAACTACCTAGGGGAAGACACAGACACATGGGCCTAACATCTATTATGGGTTCTAGTGTCTGAGGAATCTATTTTGGTCCCAGTTCTTTTTGTGTCACTTTTTATCACTTTTTCTTTGTTGTAGGTCACATCATGTTCACTACACTTATACTATATCACACCTATACCTTGGTGGTAACCCCAATGTGATTTTCTACTAAGAAATGCACTACATTTCAAACTTAATGTAGTTCTTATGGTGTTTGATTGACATAGTTTCCATTGATCTAGGTTTCCCTATTACCAATTACACAAATAATAGTGGGATATAACTACTTTGTCCCAACAATGAATGTGTGGTATGGAATTTAGAATAAGCTCTCCTTATGTAGTGAATAATGAAGTAATTTGATGTAGTAGATAGAAAATATTAGCTCCTCATAATAATATGTGACTCTTGAATGTTTGACCCTCGAATGGATTTAAATAAGACATGTATATATATGATTCATTCACTTAAGTTTTTTCATTAACAAGTGAAAAGATGAATAAGGGTGATAACATAAGAAATAAGTAACATCCAAAATATTGGAAAAATAGAGGACAAACAAATCACCTAAAGGGGACATCAACGCCTAGGCATTCCTGTACCTACTGGGTGGTTTTGTACAAGGTTATAGAAAGATAAAACAATGGAATAATAGATGAATAGGATGTCCACTAGTGTGCAAAAATGTAAGGTATAAATCCAAAAAAGGAAGTTAACAAATATAAGAAGGATAAAAATAATGTCAAAGAAAAACAAGTGTTTTTAATGACTATTTCACTTTCTTAGAATCATGTATATAAACTCAATATTTAGAGGATAGATGTACATAATAAGTGTGTGATATAGTGAATACAAAAGTGTGACTATTGATGCATAATTCTCCCTGGAGATGACAACACTAAGAGAGAATCACTATGGATGAAGAAATGGAGATATCAAGAGCAAGAACTCAAATATTAATTCACCATGGTAACCAAAATGCAAATGGATAAGATCTAAAACCTAAATTTTAGTAATTAGGTTTGAAAATATGTGCAAATGCCCAATGTGTGAGTAGTATTGAATCACTTTGAATAGTGACTGAGTGATGATAAAAAAATAAGAGTGGTAAAGCATATATACTTAACATGACTGTTTGTGGAAGATGGCATTGGCCATAAGGAAAACAAAACCTGTCATAATTTATCATGGGAAATTATATCATCCTTGGGGAAAACCTAAGGTCAAATGGTAAAAAACAAAGTGAGGTAGAAGTGTTGATGACAGTTCTACATTTACAGTTGGGTTGATAATATAAGGAGGTAAAACTAGATCAACCTCGAGTATGATGGGGTTTCCAAGGTACATGCAAATGATGTTGATGAACATTGATTGTTGTGCTCCATGAAAGAATTGAATCAAGCTCCTTTCGTGTGACTAAATCTATAATCACATAACACTATACCAAGATGGAATTAGTAATGCATGGATAGGTAGGCTACCTAGATAAAGGCTAGTTATCAGAAGCCAAGGGACTTCATTACATATATTTCAACCTGACTTTTAATAACACTTAATATTATTAATGAAAATGGGATATAATATAAGATAGATGAAAATATTTGACCAAGTTTTTATGTCTTATTTAGTTTACTACAAATATCTAGTTGATAAGTGATGGTATGATAAGAAATGCAGTCTAAAACTCAAAGTCGTAGGATCTAGGTCACTATCTCGACTATCTGGGAGAAAGTGGAGCCCAATGAATAGGCAAGGTCATCCTCCTTAGTAAAATATGTGTCAGGTTCCTCGATGTACATTAGTCTACGAAGAAGTTTGAAAGCTCCTCCTTAGTATCGTACTGTATGAGAAAAGCCGAAATTAGAATCATAGTATAAGGCTGATTTTACTCCCAAGTGTCTGATTTAGGTTCAGTGTTTGTATCTTCAGGGATGTTAAATGCCGCTTCATGGTGGTATTTGAACTAGGCTAGATCAACTTGGATGTGCTGACACTTCATAGTAGGATTCCTAGAAATCTTCAGTGGCCTTACATGAATCTTCTGGGTGGAATCAAAAATGGTATCTCTAGTCTATCAATTGGAGCTGCATGGATGGTGCAAAAATCTAGGTCATGTAGTAAATCACATTGTTCCCACTGCATAGAGGATGTTGAACAATTGGCAGTGAATTGATGTTGGTCATCAGGTGGTTAGATCCTCATATGTCCATCTAAAATCCATGCTTGATAAGATATTAGTAACACAAAAGGAAACAAATATTTAATAAAGACTCTTCTAAATGAAAATCTGATCTACTAAATAAATAGAGAATAGAGAAAATGCAGGACTGATTACTAGAATTATAGCAAGTTATTTGAGGAAATCGCAGGTGATTCTAAGAATTTTTTCAACAGACTGATAAAGTAATGGGAGACTTAATTGAGCTAAGATGAAATTTATAATCTTCTGAAAGATAAGAGGTAAGATGCATGACGATTAGACAGATCCTGTTCAAGATGAAATAAACAAAATTAAAAAGAAAATGATAAACCCTAGTTGATAGTAGAAGACGATAGGCTAATGACAAGTTGACCGTGATTGTTGGATGATTACATGAGCCTCTGAATGGACTCCAAAATGCCTTGATGAATGTGCACGTATGACTTTGGATAGATGAAAAATGATATCGATGAAAACTAAATTATGCACCTGATAATACTTTATAATTCTCTTGTAATGCTCAAGGATTCATCTGGATGGTCGTGAATGGTCCTCAAAGAGAGGTAGAGAAAACTAGTATTTATAGATCATCGATGTTCAATGAAAATCGTCAGACATTTTTGGTCAGTTCAGAGTTAGGGAGAGATAAAAAGGGATAAAAATTACTAATTCAAACTATAGGTACTTAGGGATTTATCGGGATTATGAGTGTGGTAACTAGATAGGTTAAAGTGTCAAGGGGGGGTGGAGTTAGAGGTTGATAGAGGTAGTTAGGATAGACATGTGGAGTATTTATAATAGGTTCCTTATTTTAAAACTAGTCATAACTAGTGAGAAGTAAGGAACTTGTCATAGGGATAAGTTAGATGAGGATAGAGGTAGTTAGGGATAGGGATGAATTTAGTAGGTTTCCTAATTATACTAGTTGTAACTAGTGAATCATGACCAATTTCACATGCTGAGGTGTAGGAGTGAAGTAGAAATGGAATGACTAATTAACTAACTAATTAATTAGCCATAGGAAGGGGGGTGTGTGACTTAGGAAAGGTGGTATAAATGATTAATTAATCAATTTAAGGGGTGTAAGGGTAATTACCTAGGTTTAGGGATGTCATTAAAATGATGCGGCGATGAGTCTAATCAAATTGATTAAATAGACGAATTAGGTAGTGAAATGAAGTAAAGATGCATACAAGTATTCAATTATTTGTGTGGGAACGAGATGTATAGATATTTGGTGTCTACATCTTCTCCTTTTTGTCTGACGTCTTAACAAGGTGTTAGACAAAAATGATATGAATTTTTTTAGTTGTATGGGTGATTTGGATGAAGCGCAATACATGAAACACCAATTGTCTTGCATATGTTTTATTTTTCGAAGGGTGCCCCAGTCAAAGGGGGTACTCAAAACAGAGTGTGCTACCAAGGGATCAATTTGACATAGGGAAACCAGGGGGTTTAAACCTATAGACATGTGATCCATGGAGAGGTAGGCTATTTTAATGGGAAAGCTCAAGTGATGGGGGGGCCAAAGGGACATGCATCTTATAGACGTATAACAAGTGCTCTGAAATTTGATGATCTTGTTTTTGAATTAGGTGTTTAGGTTCTTTGAAAGTGAACAACTCACTTATGTGCAAATGGTGTTTTATCATGCTTAAAGATGAAAATGATAATGGTTTATCTAAAAGATAGGATGAATCATTGGCGTTTAGGGGAATCTAACTAACGATTGGAGGCACAAACGCTAGGTGATTGGATCAAGGTAAAAGTGGGGGTATATATATATTTACCCAAACATTTTAATTGTTCATTCTAACTATGGGGTAAAAAATGGATTTGGCGAATTAGATTTTAAGATCATTTCGAAGTGATTTTGAGTGATTCCGAGTGATGGCATCCTCATAACAGACAAAGAAAACCACCAATGACAGTTGAGGTAAGTTGATTTTTAATCCTTTTTTTAATGTGAATTTTGGATAGTTTTAGGATCTTACTTCCATTGTTTTTGGTGTATAGGTGCCCTAGCCAGAATCATCTAGTGATTGATGTGATCACTGGAAATTCAAAGTAGAATCGTCAATGATTGAGATGAGTCACTGACAACTCATCTGTGTTTGTGATAGTTTTGGTGAAAGTAATAGTTTTTGATGTTTTTTAGTTGTTGTTGGTGCATTTTTTTGATTTTTGTATATGTTTTTGACATGTTTATTGATGATGACTAATTACTGGGTATTTGTTTATTTTTGTAGGTGGATGTGAAATTCAAACATTCATGACCATATTCCATTGATTTTAGAGAAGGTGAGGGAGGATATGTTAGATGATGATTGGGATCATGTAGAGGATGTCAATATTGGTTCCATGAGAGCATTATAGGATAGATTCATAGAATGCCCAGGCCTGATATTGGAATTTCTAGAGAGGTGGAACTTCTCCACCAATACTGTTTGGTTTCCTACATGAGAGATCACTATCACTTTGGAGGATGTTCACCACATGCTGAGGCTACCTATTTATCCATGGGGAAGTGGTGTATACCATCATTGAGGCAGAGAGGGATGGCAGTGATGATCAAGGTTGTATGGAGAGGAAATTACGGATATCATATTATTTGAGTCTAGGGGGTTTTTCCTTATGGCCATATTTATTTACCTAAGAGAGTGGGTCATGTTCAGATGAATATGATTATGATGGCCAACATGTGTTATGCATCGCCAAATTCTAGAGAGTGGTCATTTTCCATGGATGATGATAGGGGTTGTGTCTGAGATGATTGAGATCATCGTATGGTTTTTGAGTGGGGGCCTACCCTACTTACACAAAACATTTAGAAAATTTTGGGCCTAGAGGGCTCACAAACAGGAATGGTATAGATGTCAGTTTTATGCTTACAGGGTTGGGCTTGGGAGCATAATTGTTATTACTCGAGATAGTAGGGTTACCATGGAGGATTAACAATCATCACCCTAGTTTTATGATGTGGAGATTAGATATGGTTCGTGTGGGGAAGAAGATACGGACAACGTTCTACAAGGATTTGTTAACTAGAATGCAGGTGGGGTATGTTGTATGGAGACCCTACTTGGATTTATCAGCCTATCCTAAGTACCCTCATGACTTACACGGTTTAGTGTAACATACCTATGTGCCTCCTAGGACATAGAGAGAAGTGAAAGTATGAACTGTTACATTTTGATCATGTTTGGAGATAGTTTGGATTACAGTAGGGAGTGCCTGAGAATCCCATTGAATATAGGAAGGAGGAGACATATATAGATACTTCAAGGGAAGCCGTGGCAGGACCTACTGCATTATTGCCGAGTTGTCAAGGGCTACATAGGCCCTAATGAGGAGTGTTTTATTTATACCGATTTATGATGTGGGGGTTACCCCAGAGTATAATATATGGTGGGATTTGAAGATTGAGGGGATTTGATATAGTCCTGAGTTAGCACAGAGAGCTAGCGTAGCAAGTGAGATGGGTACATACTCAGATAGAGGGTGGAACACATGGTAGGGGAGGTAGATGCTAAGATTCTATATGAGGAGGAGGAAGGTGATGATGATTTAGCTGTCTGCTCATTGTAGTAATGATAGATCAAGAAGGCTGTACAGTGGATGGAGAGAGAGAGATATATATATATGGCTCAAAGAGAGCCATCGATCGATCTAATTGGTGTTCAAGATACCCTCATTACAGAGAGAGTATGGATTGATTGTTGAGAGAGATACAGTATCTATGGAAAAACTTGTACATGTCTCTACAAAAAGATACAAGTACAAGGGACATATGGATACATTAAAGAAGGCCTTGGGGATCAAAGGGTCTTCTATATATGGTTCATATTTTTCAGCGATGGCTTGGTCTAGTAGGCAGAGTGGAGATCCTATAATACCTCCACCTCCTGGGATGATTTTAGTGGTGCATTATTATGTTGTGTGGGAAGAGTGGGATAACTACGTTGATATGATAATTAAGAACTACCTGGATTCCAATTTATATGTAGATAAATTGGTTTCCAAAGGGGAAGCTGTAACAACAACGAGGACTAGTGTGAGTATAGCGAGTGTGGTACATCCACCTCAGAGGCCAGATAGAGAGGAGGGTGGTGAGGGAGGATCTAAAGGTGAGGTTATGGTGATAAGTGTTCCTAGAGTGGGGTAGAGACACATGTATTGTTGGAGGCACACCTATTCCAGGTGGAGAAGGTGGTGTTGTTACCATTCTTGGAGATGTGGATCTTACCAGTTGATTATATGAGGACATAGGCTCATAGAAGCCCATTTTTATATGATGATGACATATATTAATTTTTTTAGACTTTAATTACGATGTTTACCATACTTTGATATATGTATATATATGATGATGGATTTATGGTTCATATTGCTTGTGTCATATGTTGTATGTTTTAGACTTGAAATGTGTTAGTGTTTTTTATGGATTTTTTTATGGATATTGAAAAGCATGATTTGTAAACATGTTTATATGTATATGATTAGATGTGGTTGAATGTTCAATTGATCTAAATGGCCTTAAATTTTGAAAAAGTGTGCCAAATAAAAAATGTAACTAAATAAAATGAGATAAAAATGAAATGATTGCCTCATTATATATTCAATCTATATGTGACAGATTTTGACAAACACTTGCACTTGTAGCCTTATCCAAATGTTAAATAAGATTTTCAATAGATAGTTACACTAATCAAGATAAAAATTTGAGTGATTATTACTTGTAAATATTGTAGAAAGGATTTCGTGTATGTAGGCCAATGTGGGAGAAATGGGATATTCTTTTCAACTAGCTTATAGGAACAATGCCCTAGCTTTGCATATTATTTTGAAGCAAACTAATTGCGACTAGAAGCTTTCTATAATGGGAAAGATGATTGATGTGGGAAGCTTTCCTAAATGATTTTGATGTTGATGTAATTTTGAATCTTGATCAAAGCTGGAATCATTTTTACATGAGTAACCATCCTTTAAGGGTATGGTCTACATTTTGATTTTTGACAAGATGGCCGTCCTTTAAGGGATCGGTCCATAATTTTGACTGATAGCTATCCTTCGAGAGAGTAGTCTACTTTTTGATATTTTTTGATAAGGATTTAGACATTTATGAATAGTTTTCCTTTGAGGGAGAAGTCTATTATATTTTTATAATTCTAATAAGAGGAGCATCCAAATGATTTTTTACATGCATTTTTGAGATTAGGGAAAAAACCTAATAAAACTGTTTTGACGAGGGGATAAAACATGTACATTGACCTACACACACATATGACCCATGTCATGTTCCTAGTTGGTATGGAATGGATGGATGTAATATTTTCAAGGGGGTCACTGCAAATGAAGGAACTTATCCATAATGAAATATGTGATGAACAAAGCCATGGTGCTCATCTTTAATGTGTATTTAGGATGCTGACGGATAACCACATACTTTAAAATTATAATGATATAGTGGAGTGGTAGGATTTAGATGTAACTACTATCATGGAAATTGATCATTTAACAGTAGAAAGGTCATAATTTCAAAGCATTCAGAGGTTCCATTACAGGTTCCCCATCAAGATAAGTGATACCATATACTCCTAACCCATTAATGTAAGTAATAATATAAGGAACAATCCAATTGGAAGAAAACATTCCACATTTACTCCATTCTGATGTAGTGACATTTTAATTTTATTTAAGTACAAGATCACTGATTTTAAAGTCACGTTATTATACATGTTTATTAAATTCTCTACTAATTCGTTCTTGATAAACATGATGATTTTCGAGTGATGTAATCACGTTTCATCTAACAATTCAAGTTGTGCTAAATGGTTTTGGCAATATTCTTCATCAGGGATGAAATGTTTGAGAGATACATGAAACGACGCAAATTTGGACCTCTAGAGGCAAGATAATCTTTTAGCCATAAATGAGTGAGTTTGGTGTAACACCTCTAGGTGTGTGGATGCTAGTTTGATAAGCCCAGAGAGAAAACAAGATTTAGAGATGCCAATTCCTACCTGCGTCATCTACTATTTTCATAAGGATTTTATTAAGTGTTTTGTTAGAGGCCTTAGCTTTTCCATTTTCTTTGGGATAATATGGTGATGAAAAAATAATCTTGATGTTGAATGCATCACAGAGATTTTTAAATTCTTCATTTTTGAATGGTTTTCCATTATCTATGAAAATATTATGTGGGATACTGAAATGGCATATTATATTTTAATTTATAAAGTTGATGATAGGTCCTGATTTTTTCGAGGTTAAGGGATGGCTTCAACCCACTTCGTAAAGTATTCAGTTATTGTGATAATGGAATGATGTTATTGGGATGATTTAGGATTGATTGCACTAATGTGATCTAACCCCCATTGAGAGAAAGGCCATAAGTCTTGAGCGGGTTGTAGTGTTTGACTAGGGACATAAATGAGATCTGAGTGAAGTTGGCATTTAACGCATTTATTTACGTAAGCACAATAATAATTGTGATGGTAGGCCAGTAATACCATAGCTTTATGGTGCGTTTAGCAATGGAATTACCTCTAAAGTGACCACCACATATTCCATTATGGAATTATTCAATTTCTTTGGTTGATTCATATGATTTAAGACATTGTAATACTATCCCATTAAAACTACATGTATAAAGGATACCACTTATGATGACGAAGTGGGTGACGTGTTGAAGAAAAGGGATGAGGGATATAAGAGATGTCATAGTGTCTACAAACCTGTTAGAATATTGTGGAATGGATTGAATGGTATAATGATCAAATGCGTCAAGGAGGAAGTTGACAATAGCTTTATATTTTTAAAGGATTTCATTTTTACATTGACATCCTCCTTTGAATTGACTAATGATAAGTTGTGAATCCCCATAGATTTCCAGGATGTGGATACCTAAGAGAATGGAAATATTTAGACCCATGATTAAGGCTTTGTATTTTTCCATATTGATAGTACATTCAAAGTTAAGTTTGAATGATAGTGGAAGTAGAATATTCTAGGGAGGTATAATAACGACTCCGGATCCTCCCCCTTCATGGATCTTTCAACCATAAAAGAAGAGAGTAATTCTTATGGGGATGAAATCATATTCATTGATGTTGTTGATGGATTCTTCAAGGAAGCATTCATAAGGGAGTTGATTATCTAGAAAAGGTTCTTCAATGAGTTGATCTGTAATGGCCTGACCTTTAATAGATTTTTGTGGTATAATTTCGACATCAAATTCAATCATGAGCATAAGCCATCAAGTGATGTGATTAGTATGATAAGGTTTAGCATGCATGGTTTTAAGTGGATTAAAACTTGTGACAACATATGTCTTGGGTTTTGCTCCGTGGCTAGGGTTTTGACTGCTCCAGGATTGCTCCGCGATTGTTCCGCGGCCATTCCACGGCTGTTCCGCGGCTGTTCTACGACTGTTCCGTGGTTGTTCTGCTCCGAGACTGCTCCGGGATTGCTCCGCGACTGTTCCGCGACCGTTCCGCGCCTGTTCCACGGCTGTTCTGCGATTGTTCCGCAGCTGTTCCGCGACCATGGAAACTTGCTCATGGAGGTCCAAGCTATTCCCTCAATCCACAGGGGTGTTTACTGCCCTTTCCTCCATCTGGGATGATGAAGCGAAAATGCACTGCATTTCTGTTCCAGAATCTGTGATTGAGAAGGCCAAGTCCAGGTTTCCCTTTGCACTAATTGGAGCTTTTGCAGGCTATCGTCCAAATATCGATGCTGTCCGCAAATGGTGCGGATGGAAGTGGTGCTGCTGGGTTGATATCATCGCTCTTCCTGACCACGCCCTCCTGTTCAATTTTTCTAAGGAAGATGAGATGATTAAGGTTCTCGACGCTGCTCCTTGGATGTTTGGAAGAACTGCCCTGCATCTGAAGCGATGGAAGCCAGGGGTCTCTCTTCAAATCAAGGAATTGCCCATTTGGATATCTCTGCCGGCTCTTCCAGTGGAATTTTGGGAGGATGAAGTCCTTTTTGGCATAGCAGCTTCAATGGGAGAGCTAATATCCTTGGAACCTGCAACAAAAGCTAGAAGCAGGCTTGTAAGAGCACGACTATGTGTTAGCATGGAGGTGGGGGCTGTTCTCCCAAAGAATATCATTCTTTCTTCTCCCACGGGCCGTGTTGTGCAGAACATCATCCCTGAAGACCACGGTTTGGTCTGTCCCAAATGTTGGAAGGTCAACTTCCAAGCCAAACTATGCAAGTGCTCCGTGGAGACAGTGGATGAAATAGACAGGAAAAACAGCAGAGAGGAGGTGCGGATCTTTGAAGGAGAGATCCCTGACACATTACGCACAGGAAATTGCAACGATGGCGGAACTAACCAGTCCGATATGGCTCTACTCGCGGCTTCACACGGCAACCTCTCTGCACGCGTGGGACAGGCTGCTACGGCATGGAAGACACGGGAAATTCCATTCAAAACTGGTCACAAGTCAAACAAGGTAGATAGTGAATCTTCCGAATGGGAGACTGGGTCAGAAACAGATTTAATTACGGCAGATTTGGAGACTACCACGCGGGAAGTGAACCGACATAGTAAATCTATGAAAGCTCATAAACAAAGACCTTTAAATGTGGATTTGAACCGTTGCAGAAGGAAGATGGACAGTAAAAGTGAGGCGAGGGTTTCAAATTCTGTTTTAAATGGTAATTTAGAGGAGGTTCTCGACGTGGATGACGAAAACATGGCGGGCTGGAGCACTGTTTGTAGAAAATCTTTCCGCGGTTTTCGTGGTGGGGGTGCGCGCCGGGGCACTTAGGCTGGTTGTTATTGTTCCCATTGGCGCTGTTCTTTTGCTGTTCTCTTGCTGGGCTTTGCAGGTTTTAGTGCTGTCTTTAGTTGGTTCTTTTCCTGCTTGCGCCCTTGTTGTTTTTGACCTTTTGATATTTTTCTCACTTGGACACATCTGGCTTCTGAGTCATCTTTGTACAAGGGTATAGTCCCTTTCAAAAAACTATTTGCCAATAATAAAAAAAAAACATATGTCTTGTGATTTAAGAGATAATATCGAAGTATAGAGGTGGTGAAATATAACACACAATTATTTTTAGCTTTGGTGTTTCATACTCATGAAGTGTGTAACAAATTTAGTATACGACCTATTCACAACCTTGATTATCATGATGTGCGATCATAGCTCCTAGAGCATGCTTTGAAGTGGATATTTATAGATAAAATGGCTCCCCTCCATGTGGTGGAGTAAGCACAGATGGAGATGATAGATATTGTTTGATTTTTTTGATGGCCTTCTAGAAATCCAAATCCTAACAAAACTCTACAACCTTTAAAAAGTAGATGGTGAAACAGTTTAAAATGGTTAGAAAGTTATGATATGAAACGTTGAATTGACTAAAATTTACCTTGGAATATTCGTAGTTGTTTAAGATTAGATGGTTGAGGCATTTCGATGATTTCTCTAACCTTTGTCGGGTCAACTTTGATGCCTAGGATAGATACAATGAATCCAAAAAAATTTCCAGTGAGGACACCAAAAATACAATTTGTAGGATTCAGAAAAAGATAAAACTAGATGAGACGAGTGAAAATTGATTCAAGGATGTAAAGATAGTATTTTTCGTGATTTGTATTTTCCTAGAAGGTCATCAACGTAGTCTTTTACAATTTTGTGGATGAGTTCATGAAAAATGTATGTCAACATGTGTTGATATGTAGCCCCTATATATTTTTAGATCAAATGGCATGACATGGTAGAATAAGGTTACTCAAGGGGTAATTAAAGAATTTTTGTGTTGATCTTTGGGAGAAATGAGTATTTGGTTATAACCCAAAAAAACATCCATGAGGGAAAGCATTTCATGGCTAGCTGATAGGTCAACAAGATGATCTATGTTTGGAAGGGGGAAATCATCCTTCGGAAAAGTAAAATATACATCCCTGAAGTTTGTGCAAATATGTATTTTACCTGAAGATTTTTTTATGGGGACAATGTTAGAGACCCATTGTGGATAGTCAATGGGTATGATAAATTTGAAAGATAACAGGAATTGCAACTCTTCCTTAATAAGGAGATCTATACAAGGATGCATTTTATGGAGTTTTGTTCAATTAGTTAGCATCAGGATACATGACTATGTTATGTACAACAATGTTAGGATCAATTACAAGCATATTGTTGTATGACCAGGCGAAGGCTTGATGATATTTTATTAAGAACAAGGTGAAACCATTTAGTTGTTTTAGATCTAGAGATTGAGTGACCTTAATTATGTGAGGATGTTGAGGGGTGTCTAGGTTAACATTGAGAGTGAATTCATAAGGATCATTGGCATGTTAGATGGTAGGGATTTATGAAGAAATTAGTCTTCAGCTCCCATTTAGGAAAGGATATCTAAATTAGATGAATCTTTGTCAACCATTTTTGGCCAAACAAGGGGTAATGATTTAGTGGATTGATTAGATTGATAATTGAGTGGCCCTAAAGATACAAAATTAATTTTTAAAAAATTTAGCTGGGATGGATATAACATCCTTTGTGTCCATTAGATCTTCAAGGTTCGTTGGTGATGATAATTCTAGTTCAGAAAAAAATGTAGCAAGTTTTGATGTAGTGGCTTCGCATATTTTAGAGCTGAACTTTTTATAACCTAAACCATTTTTCTCATAGGCTTTAAGGGAACGTGGAACGACTAAGTCATGGATTCCTTGTTCGTAATGATTGAGGCCAAAACCTCTCAATGCACAACGATGGAGATACATACAAGAAAATTTTAGATTTTCAAGATATTTGAAGCTTAATGTGAATAGCATAACAAGGTGTGGATTAATAACATGGGATGGAGGATTATTGAGTCCCCCATAGATGGTTTTTTTTTAGATAAGAAAGACCATAAGAGATGGCATCTCCGATGTTTGGGTCATACATGGGTTTTTTGTCGAGACAACCATATGTATTGGGTGAAGGGATGTAGTTGAGTATGAGGAGGCAATATTCCATGAGTGTAAGATGTTTTAAAACATCATTAAGAGATGAATCATATAGTAACTTATAAGAAGAGATATATGTGCTAGTAAATGCTTCATCAGATGACTCAGGTATGTATTTAGGTACAAGAATGTCATTTGGGTGGTACATCATGTAACAGACAGTTAATGGATTTATATCAGCAGGGACAGTGAAGGTCTAAGCATCGTGTTCATATTTGAGACAATGATGAAGGTTGGAAAAAACACAAGCATGGTTCATATCAAAGGGTTTCATAATAACATGTTGTATTTAAAATCTCCTTTTATAATGTAAAAGAGCTATGATAGGATTTTAATGCCAACTTTAAGTGACAGAATGATGGTGCCTAATGTGGGTGCGATAGTGTGATTGAAGGATTGTAAAAAGACTGGTGTTTGAGTGATAACAATGTTGGTTAGCTTAATTTGGTCAAAAGTAAGAAATGATATGATATTAATGAAAAAACCATTATCAATCATGACCATGTTAATGGAGATGCTATTGATCTGAGTAGTAATGAGAAGTGACAGGTCATGGTCCTTTGGTTTGAGAGAGGGAAGTTCATATGGTTTGAATGATATAGCAATGGATGCTTTAAGGGCACCCATAAATTTTGTAAAAGAAATCAGATCATTGGATGGTATGGTTATAGATTCCAGGGATTTTATCATAGCCTATTTATGAAAAGGTGATGTTTGCACTAATTCATAAAGAGACATCCTGACAAGGGATTGATGTAATTTCTTGATGAAATAAAATTTTACCTTAATGAAAGGGGGTGTCACTCCTTGTATTGAAATTTTGGCTCTATGTGATGGAGTTGGATTAGACACTTTAAGAGCTATGGAAATAGATGTCTTAGGTGTATCAGATGAAGCTAATAATTTAATACATGGTGGTAAAGTGATGAAATTTTTACCTTTCTTAGGTTTAGATGGTTCTTTTTCATAATTTTGTGAACAGGTAGTGATGTGTATGACATCAACTCGATGAGAAATACATTTAGGGATGGATTCTTCAGGTTTTGATGACGACAATGATGATGTTGATGTTGTGTTTAATTGAGAAGGAAGGAATATCAGACCTCCCATTTCCTATAATTTTAAGTGAAAGGCCCTATAATATTCTATGGAATGGCCTCGTGTTCTATGGTAATCATAGAAAACATTGAAGTCATACCAAGCTTGTTTCCATCCTCAATAATCAGATGACTTAGGAGGTGGCAATGTAATAAGTGACCACTGAAGGAGGTCATCTAATATGGTAGCATAACAACCTTTAGGTGTTGATTTGGATGGGGAAAAGGTTGTGTCTATAGTCTTCTCAAGATGAAGTGGAATATATTGTTTAATTATAGGTAGTTTGTTAGTTGGTCATGGAGGATTTTTAGGTGTCACAACAGATGGTGGAAAAAGAGCCTATATGGGTGGCCATTGGAGAGGATAATTGGACTGTGTAATGGGTTTAGGATATGGACTTAATATAGATGCATGTTTTTGTTGGATATAGTTGGTTTGTGTAATAGGTTTCGAATATGGATTTAATGTAGGGGATCGGTAGATAGGTTTTGACCCTGAAAATATAAAGGAATGAGGTCCACGTAGAGGAATTTAATCTGCAAAAACATATTAAGGAATTTTGAAGACCCAAAAATACCTTGCTTATGAAATATTTTTTGTGGTTTTGGATGGATTGGGTGTGGTTGATGAAGATGCAGAAGAGTTAGATTCCCCTGAAGTAACATGTGTTTTGGGTTGTTTCTCGATTGTGGTTTTAAGTGTAGTTTTATGAGGCGTAGATAATGTAGGTAAAGATTCGTCAATGGTGTGTGACGAGGATGTGGGAATAGTTTTAGTAATATTATCAACAAGTAAAGTCTCAATAGTCATTGTTTTAGGATCATCGAATATCAGTGTTGATTCTAAATATTTTGATTTGGTAAATGATGAGGTGGGTTTACGCATAGGCTTTATCTATGTTATTGTATTGATGGTGTGAACAAAATTTTTCTATGGTTGATCTAAAGATGAGGGATGGTATGTCAAGGTTTTGATTTGGGGGTGTGTTTGGATTGTCTAAGTGAATTTTTCCTTTATTGATTAATTCTTGAAGTACATTACAAAATGTACAACATATTTCAATGTCATTTCCATTAACCCTATGATATTTGAAATTTTTATTATCTTTCTACCAAATGGGTTTAGATAATTATGTCTCAATGGTTTGGATAGGTGGGAGAGATATCATGTTGGTGGAGAGTATTTTTTTTAAAACTGTGCTATAATTCTTTTCTATAGGTGTATAGTTATGTTATTTATGAGAGAACTCGGTAGTAGGTTTTTCCATAGGAGAAGAATTAACTAAGATGGCATTGGCAGATGTTTTAAACTTATCTAGGTTGGATTATGACTTGTATGGAAACTAAACTTTTAGATTATTAGGACGAAGCTTAACTGGACCATCTTCTAGGGCTCGCAATTCCAATTTACATGTCATGGTGAAAGCCTCATCGAAATTTTGAAATGATTAGATTTGCAATGTGGATGAGATATGCTTAGTAAATGAAATACATAAAAATTTGATTTATTTTGTTTGTTGCAATGAATTAATTGATTACACCTCTCCAACGAGTGACAAAATCAGCAATAGATTCATCTTCAAATTGTTTGATGGCATATAAGTCGTTGACGGTGACTTTTCAGGATATGTTTATGGAAAAGTGCTCTAACAAGAGTTGAGAAATTTGTGTAAAGGAGAATAGGGAATATTACATAATGTTATCATATCAATCAAAGGCAGGACTGATAAGAGACATGGGAAAGTTTCTCATCATAAGGTCTTGGTCATGAGCTACTAGGTAGCATGCATGATGAAAGGAACGGATGTGATGTTGGGGATATTACTTGCTACAAAACTTGATGAACTTTATAATTTCCTAGTGAGGTAGATATGCTTTATATGGTATTGAAGGGTGAATGGGCTCATTGTAAAAATTTTCATACCTGATAACACATGCTTGGATGAAGATGAAGCAGCTTCAAGACTCGATATGTGGTTCAAAAAGGATTTTAAAGGGTCAAGTTGAGTTTATTGTTACGAGATTGAGCCAGGTTATGAGTATGTATGATACTACCGAGGAATGCCTTGCTAGTAGGGTATGTTTGTTGGGGGATGTTCTGTTGAAAAAAAATCTATTGGTAACGTACATTCTGTTGTGAGTTTTTATATTGTGGAATGTTTTATTGAGGCATGTATTGTTGAGGTATATTGTATTGTAGGATTTTTTACTATAGTATATTCTATTGATAAGGGATGTTTTGTTGTGGGATATTATGATGAGGTGGAATAATTTGTTTGGAATCTAAAGGCTACAAGGGTTGTATGTACTGGTACTACAATGAAATTGATGTATAAGTGTGTGGTTGTGAATATGTGAGGGATTTCTAGAAAGAAATGGTAGAGGTAGCAGAGGATGGGGCCTATTGTGGAATGTTTTGTTCCAGGATATTATATTTTGTAATATTTTGAAGAGGTGTAGATTGTGGCATGGATATCAGTTGTTTTGATGGTTGTGGTATGTATTGTGAAATAGAATGAGGACTAGTAATGACACTAGTATTGACTAGATTTGTAGTTATAGGGATAGAGATGGTTATGTTTTGAATAGGACTAGTAACTAGTTATGAAGATACAACAATAGAAAAGGCTACAAAACTCGATAGAGGTGATTTTACCTGTGAAGAAGATGTAGGAGTAGATGAGGAAGTGGTGGTATTTCTTAAGGGAGGTGTGGAATCTATAGAAGGGCCCGGAAAAGATGTAGACTGTTGAGTAGATTTGTTTTGTGATGAAACCATATGAAGGTCCTAAATAGGAACCGAAGAGACATCAGATTCCTTAGATTGACTGATAGGAGATTTTTCATTTGATGTTTCAAATGGATTAATAGGGATGGAAGATATTTCTGGTTGAATAATTTTTTGGTCTTTTAGATTTATTTGTTGAAGTATATGAGTACAATTATTGGATGTTCGGGTCTTGATTTTGATCGATGAGACATGTAATGAAAGATGAAGGATTTTAAGTGTGTGGAATGGGTTGGGGTGTGAATGGTTATATTTTAACATTCCTAGTTACTAGATAATATTAGAGAGTGATAGGGTTTGAATCTAACATTTCTTAAAATATAAGGTCTCCCTTATTACATAAAGGAGGTTCAGGTGCGTCTAGTCGATAACTAGGAGAAAAGGGGTGTTCTATTTCTTATAGTCTACATGTATGAAGGATTTTACCATGATATTAATGTGGTGAATTGAAGAGTGGTTGCCTCATTTATTTATTATAGCTGACCCCTAACTCATTCCAAGTCTGTTGAGTGTTTGAAAGGGGAATGGATGTAATTGTTTGATGAAATGGGATTTGTTGTTATATTGGTGTCAAAAGTTCTATAGGAAATGATGTAGTATAAAATGGGACCTGTTGTTAAAATGGTATAGGTAGTGGGGTGGACATGTTTTCAAATTTTTGATTATGAGCTTGTTTTCTGCTAAGTACCATGGAAAAAAACACACAAACACCTAGAAAATGCAAAATAACTAACTGGGTTGATTTACAAATAACAAGAAAAATTAAGAAAAAAGTTTGTTTTATATTTATCTTGATTAATTATGAAAAAAGTGAAATGCGTAAAATGGTTAATGAAGATATTAGGAAATGGTCATCTATGGTTGGTTTCAGGAATTTTAAAGGGCGGAGTCATCGATATACCCATAGGTACATGAGGCCCAACTCGATACTGCTGCTAGTATGGGCATGTATATTAGGGCCTACCCCCTCACATCATGGTCCCGCTGTGATAAGAGAGTTGGGTGTTGAGCCAATATATACAAATATACAAAATATTATACTTGGCAAGAACTCTGAGTCATTTTCCTTGTTATGTGGTTAAATCCCAATCAATTTCACCTAGGTGGGAATTGTTTTGAATGAAATTTTGATGTTGAAGTGATTTAGTTATGTGTGGGAAAGGATAAGTGAATGCAACAAATTTCCCTCCTAATTAGAATATATAGAACAAGAAGGATGTAATTTTTTTATTTTAAGAACCCAAAATGAAATTTTTTGCTTCAATGAGGATAACCAGACGAGTATGAAAAATAAAAAGAAAACGGAAATTTTTATGAATTATCGTGAGATCACTCCTTTTTTTAGATTTTAGAAAATTTCCAAAGCAAGAAATCTTGATAATCCAACAATAAAGCTTCTCAAAAAAATGACCCTACAAATACATTAGAAGAAAAAGAAAATAAGAAATAAAAAGTAGACTGTGAGGATATATTTAAGAAAAACACACAAGAAAAACGCAGGTGATTGGACCAATTGTAGGTGATTAGGATAATCAAAGGAAATTATTACACGATGAATTAGAAAATAAAATTTTTAGTTGATGAAATAAATAATTAAGGGACAGGTCCCATCGGGCGTGCCAGAATATTGATGACAATTCTACCTTTACATTTGAGTTGATAATATAAGGAGGTAAAACTGGATCAACCTCGATTATGATGGGGTTTCCAAGGTACCCATGGATGATGTTGATGCACATTGATTTTTACACTCCATGAAGAATAGATCAATCTCCTTTCCTACAGCTAAATCTAAAATCACAAACAATACACAAGATGGAATTAGTAATATGGATAGGTGGGTTTCCTAGTAAAGGCCCATTCCAAGAAGCCAAAGGACTTCCTTACATGGATGTCAATGCACTTTTATAAACACTTAATCTTACTCATGAAAATGGAATACAATATAATATAGATGAAACTATGTGATCAAATGTCTTTCACTTATTTAGTCTATTACAAATATTTAACTGATAACGGTAGTATGAAAAGAAATGAGTCTAGAACTCAAAGTCAAAATCCAAGTTAGTGTCTAGATTCTTAGAGATATTAGAGCCCATTGAAATTATGAGGTTACCCACCTTAATAAAGTATGAGTCAGGTTCCTTGATGTATTCATATATGAATAATTGTGAAAGCTCCTCCTCAGTATCGTACAAATGTGTAATATCAAAATTGGATTCTACAAGGTTGACTACACTCTCAATGTCTAACTCAGATTCAGTATTTCTATCTTCAAGGATGTTAAATCCTACTTTTTTTTGGTACTCGAACCAGGATAAATCAGCTTGGATGTGTTTTACTTCATAATAGGCTTCCTTGAAATCTTCATTGGCCTTAAAAATCTTCTGGATATACTCAAATATGGTCTCAATTCTATCAATGGGTGTTGCATGAATGGTACACAACTCTAGGTCATGTAGTAGATCATGTTATTCCTAGTTCAAAGGATATCAAACAATTAGCAGTGAATTGATGTTGGTGACCGGGTGGTTTGATCCTCTTATGACCATCTAAAATCCATGCTTGACAAGAGATTAGTAACACAAAAGGACAAAATACTTGATAAGAGCTTCTAAATGAAAACTAACTTATAGATTGATATAAAACACATAAAACATAGGTGATTAGAGGAATCACAAGAAATTATGAGAAATTTTAATAGATTACTAAAATAAAAAATTTGATTTGCTAAAATGAAACTATAATATTCTGAGAGAAAAGGTGAGATTATAATTGATTAAACAAATACATTTAAGATGAAAGAATTAAGTTACAACATAAGACAAACCTTTGAATGATGGGTGATGATAAGTTGACTGTGATTGCAATGAATGAGATTATGAACAACTCCTAGATGCCAAATGGGTGTGAATGTTCCTTGGCTAGATGTGAAAAGACATTGATGAAAATTAATAACTCTTTTGAATGCTTGATAATGCCTTGAAATGCTCCACAATTTTTCTGAATGATCATGAATGGTCTCAAAGAGAAGCAGAGAAAATGGTATTTATAGAATGCCAGTGACTGAGAAAATCTCTGGCATTTTTGGTTAGTTCGAGTTTGGGATAGATATGGAGGGATAAAATTACTATTTTTAAGTATAGTGCTTGGGATTTCAAAGATGAGAGTGGATTTTTGTTAAGATGTCAAGGGGGTGGAGTTATATATGGGTAAAAGTGGTTAGGATAAATGTGGGGATGATTTTAATAGGTTCCCTATTTTAAACTAGTCGTAACTAGTGTGAAGTAGGGCCTTGTCAAAAGGATGAGGATGAAGGTGGTTAGGATAGGTTTATAGAAGTTTTCCTAACCATAAATAGTGATTCATAATGAGTTCACGTGGTGAGGTGTAGGGGTGAAGTATAAATTGATTAATTAATTAATTAATTAACTAGCCATAAGAAGGGGTAGTGTGTGACTTAGGAAATGTGGGGTATATAATTAATTAATTAATTTAATGGGTGTATGGGTAATGATCTAGTTTTAGGGATGCCATTGAAATGATGTGATGGTGAATCTAATCAAATTGATTAAATAGATGAATTTGGTCCTGAAATGGTGTAAATATGAGGATGAGTATTTAATTATTTGTGGGAACGAGATGTGCTGATTTTTGGTGTCTACAGGAAGCTAAAGACATAATGAAGGAAAGATTAAGGTATAAGATGAATGAAAGAAGTGATAAGTGATAAAAATGAGTGTAGAAAAGTGAACATACTGAGAAAAGTAGACATAACAGGTATAATATGTGAACAAGAGAAGAAATAAAGTGAGGATAAGGTAGTTATGGCTTAATAATGACATTTCTCAAATGTTGTGGTCTAGACCACATGAACAAGTCCAATCAAACCTTGATTTTGGTAGGTCCCTTAATAAAAATACTTAGAAGGAAAATAAATTATTATCCACTTTATAAGAGGAAAGGTTAAAAAGTGTAAAAATAAGGTTTCTAAATATGCCTCAAATGTGTAGCAACCCCCCGACGGGTGACTTGAAAATTATAATAGCATTGTTTTGAACCAAAATTTCTATTCACCCTTACACAACTCAGGAGTAAAATATATGCCTCTCTATTTCCTGATCCTATGCATAACAATCAAGCACATGAAAAAAGTAGTATAAATATAATAAAATTAACAAATTTATCTAACATGATAGATTTAGTTGTGTCATTTATTTTAACTTGTATAGTTTACTTCCATGGAAACATAAGTGATATAATTGTGCATAAAACATTAAGTACAAGTACCAAGATGATTTTGCATATAAATTTTCATTCAATAAATAAAGGCATTATAATTAATACATTAAACATGTTTATACATTTCCATTCATTCCATTTTTGTGTTTACAAACATTATAAGTAAATTCCATTAAGTTAGTTATATTCACTTCCTTAATCATAAATCATCTATCTAGTTAATTTATAAGTTACACCATAATCACATATTATGTTCCTTGGGATATGGCAACATGATGCACACATTTTCATTATTTATTTATATGTTTATAATATATGGGGTCACATAAGAATGATCTATATTGGGTAATGAGTCAACCTACATTGAGATTAGGTGGTACCCATCCATTAAGAGTATTGTATGTATATATAAGAGAGAGGAATGGACTTATGAATATTTCATATTATAATCACTAAATAATGAACTTATTATGTACATATAACATCTAAATACTTCATTTATATGTATGATTCCTAAGAAATGATGTTATTCATTAACAACCCTTTTACTTTTCTTTGACATTATTTTTATCATTTGCATTTTTATTGCTTACTATTTCAAATTTGCAGCTTGTAATTTTACATACTAACTAACATATTTCTTAGACCTAATTTCACTATTTAAATTTTTGAGCACCTTTTACATTACAACATATTAGGGACAGGGGCACCTGTATGCTACTATCCCTTTTGATCCCATTTGTCCACTTTCTCTCTTTTGTTGAATTTTTCAGATGTTACTTCTTTCTTATATTTGTTTATCACTCTTAGTCAGCCTGTCACTTGTTAATGAAAAAAAATTAAATAGAGGAATCATATATAAACATGTGTTATTTAACCTCATTAGGGTAAAAACATTTCAGGAGGAAAATACTATTACAAGGAGATAATATTTTCTATCTACTGCACTAAGGACTGTATTTTCACACTACATACTTCACTACATTGAAGGCTTTTATCATGGATTCCATAACACACATTTGCATTGGGAAAAGTAGTTGTAGCACTCTATTCTATTTCCAAATGACACTTGGACATCCTATCTCAAGGACACTATTTCAATCACAAACACACACACACAAACACAAACACACACACACACACTAGAACTACATTTAGTTTGAAAGTTAGTATGATGCTCAATGATAATCAGATTGGGATGACAATCAAGGTCATTACAACTCAGCCATATACCTATTTTTATTCATCTAATGTGCACTTGAGTATTGTGTAGGTAGAAAGGGTTTATTTTATAACTACAGGTGTGACAAAGTAGTTGTAGAGTAAACTTGATGCAACCTAAAATGAACAAGTAATGACAAGAAGCAAAAAAGAAAGAATAAGGACAAAATCCATTTCACAGACACTATTTCTCAGATTAGATGCTAAAACACAAGTGGGCCATTCCTATTCCACTTGTTTCTATCCCTGAGATAGTTGTAGTCCAATTTATAATACAAATCTTGTATAGATTAAAAATTCCCTTCTAGACTAATCTCCAGTCCAAAATAAGTTCTAACCTATAGATACAAGACGAGTCATTCTAAAAATATATCACTCTTGCTTGTACTTATTTATCTTGGTTTTTCTTGAATAATATTATATTTATCTTATCAGTAATTTCCTTACATTAGATTTAGTTTTATTAATTCATTTGGTGAACATTACATCCTTTCATTCATATATTATTGGATACCTTCCCATCATGGGTAGTAATTCATGTGACTTATCTACTGAGGATCTCAATGAACTCAATTCTTATCTTGTTCAACATATTTAAAAACTATACCCGTTAATTTTTTATTCATGTGAGGAATCCCAAAGGATTGCTACCTCTGATCCATTTAGAACCACTATTTATATTGTTACCACATCTTCTATCCATTTTTATTCCCCTCCTACTAATGTGGGAGGTTCTACTTTCCATATTCCTACTTCCATGCCCAATCCTAATATTTCTCCTCCTCTTATATCCCAAATTCAGCCTAGTTCTTCTTCAGGAAACCATGCTTTAGAATATTTTTATCATGATTTTCAAGCACAATTTTTTCTTTTACAAAAATTTACTTCTTCTTCCTCTCCATCTCTTGATTCTTACCTTGTTCATCACAATCCTCTTGGAATCAAAGTGTCTTCTTATCCGCTCCTTGCTATTTTGTTTTAACAAAAATTTACTCTATTCAATAACCATATAGATCCTCAAGAACACCTTAGATCCTTTCATGTTGCTATTTTGGACTATGCATCTGATGACACCCTCTTAACCAATTTGTTTCCTAGGATATTACAGGTTTATGCTTTACGATGGTTCTATGAATTTCCCTTAAATTTTGTTAAATCATTTATTACTCTTGGTAAAAAATTTATCTCATTTTATATGAATATTTGAACAAAAATATCTTATGCATAAATGGACAAACTTCAGCAAGGCTGTAATGAACATCTTAGTGATTATATTGTGTTACAAGAAAAATATTTCTAAAGTGAACAATGTATTATTTAAATCTTAATTGCAAGATCTATTTATTCAAAGTATTTTCCCCCCTTTGCAATAATATGTGATTTTTGATTCCTATAATTCATTTTACAATCCATGTCATACCTTGAAGATTCGTGATACTAAGATACTTTCTTTAGGAAAACTCAAATATGGTTCTAATACTTTAGATCATTCCTCTTTTAAATTTCCAAGCAAGGTTCCCTTTAGAACTAAGGTTAAGCCTACTATCAATGTTGTTTCTCAACATCATAAAATTCATATCCAAGCCCCTCAGCATACATTTACTTGATTTCCTTATCCTCATTATATATTATCTCCCCAACTCCTTGAAAGCAATCTGATTTCTCTTCTACCTCCTCTTGAGTATGATCCTAATAGGCCCCATGGTAAGAATTTTGACGAACATGTACATTGTGATTACCATAGATGAAATGGAAATTATACCAAAAATTGTTTCAAGATTTTCCATTTTATTCAAAATCTCATTGTAAATAATGATATCGATTTACCTAAATCCATTACTTCTACTCCCAAATCTACTAATGACAATGGAAAGTTAAAAATATTCAATGACCCATTATCTAATCATGAAAAATAATCCCTTGAGTCATATTCCAATTATACCTACCACACGATGCCTCCTCCTACTTCTTCAGATTATCCCCTTGGATTTATTTCCGGTGCTATTAATCTCCCATCACCTGGTATCACTTTCATTGACGTTGATTTTAATGCCTCATTCTCCTCCCATATATTATATATTGATGCTTCTTTTGGGCCACATGTTGTAAACAATGTTATGGTTCATCTTAAATTCAAGAAAAATGCATGTTCATTATATTTCTTGCAATCAATTGGCTTCCCTTTATCTCAGATGACCCACAGGTTTCCCACTTCTCGTGGCCATATTATTCTACCCATTATTATTATACCTCTTACTAATTCTATGCCATTTACTATTAGATCTACTATTACACATCATGAAATGCTCTTACGACCCGTTTAG
The DNA here is from genome assembly GCA_019776745.2 of Taxus chinensis. Lineage (NCBI taxonomy): Eukaryota > Viridiplantae > Streptophyta > Pinopsida > Cupressales > Taxaceae > Taxus > Taxus chinensis. The sequence continues at coordinate 401,560,342 of CM034154.1, forward strand.
CTCTAGGATACCAAATTTGTGCCTTATATTGTTCACTTATACCCTAAGTTCATCCATGATCACCATCTTATCACTATTCAAGGCATTCCACCATGAACACGTTTGTCCTTGGATCCTTTTTCCATCCCATATTAATTTTCTCCTACTCTTAGTGCATCTTCTCCTATTCAATATTTCTCATTATCCTCAACACCTGCTATAGTATCTGGAGCTCTTGCTCCTACTGTATAATCTTTTACAAATCCATATAAATTTCCTTTGCACATGGATCTTAGTCATAGACCTTGTCACATTTTTAGATCACATAGCTAAACTCATAGGGGAAGTACTTCACAAAATTCATATTCTTCACCTGATCCATCTAGAAATATTTCACACTCTCTTTCTCCACATGCTTGGTCTAGACCTACTCCATATACTTGGCCTCACACACTCTCTCTTGACCATCAAGTCCTAGATTATGTTCACATACATGTGTGATTATTTTAAATCAGTTGATCATGGGCCCTTTCCTAAAAATCTCATTTCATATTTCCTTTTAGCATTCACACTTGGGGCATCCTATTGCCCCACACTACTCGATGACACACTCTTCTTCTTGGTTTAGAATTGATTATTGAGGGAATTCCTCCATGAACCCAAATGTACACACTCACTAGCGGGTATACTTTTCCTCCCTTATAAATGATTTATTTCACATATATGCATTTAAAATTCCAAAAACATGTTCAGTAAGTGCAGCAAGTTGGGATACCAACAAGTGGACATCAAATCCCTAATTTTATGAATCGTGATCGCGGTTTATAAACCACGATCATGGTTTTAAAAACTGTCATTGAGGGTTTTTTTGTCAGGTTTGGTAAATGCCAAACCTAAGACCGTGATACTAATTTTATAAAGCGTTATCATGGTTTGTAATGTGTGAGTGTGCTTTGTAAAGCACGATCACACTTTTTAAAGTATGATCATGCTTTCTCTGCTACAAAAAAGTATCTATAACCCTCATTTTCCCACCATTTTAGAACCATGATCGTGGTCCTAATTGTAGCATCAAATCCAACCTTCAAGGCTTGGAAAATCTCTTTTTTTCCTAAACTTGAGCTTAGGAGGTCATTATGGCATGTGAAAGGCCAAAAAATTCAAAATTTCTCTTCTGTGAACTTGAACCATGCTAAAAATTCAAAAACTTGTCACAAAAATGGTACCATTGCATAGGGGAGAGTGTTAGCTTCATAGAAATACTTATTTTAAAGTGAATAGAATAATATAAATATCATTTTATATTTTTTTACTAATAGTAGGTCTTTAAGACATTTTTTCCCATGAATGTTCAAGTCTACGTTTAAGACTACAAATTTTGTTTTATTTATTAGAATGTCATAAAACCTATACCATCCCAAGCATGGAAAAATTATATACATATTTTTTAAAAAGTATTTGATTTCAATATTTTTTGATGTAGTTATGGCGTACAAATGGAAAGTGCTCCATTTTATAAATTTTTTAAGACCACTTTCACAGAAAAAATCATTAAAAAAAAATTACTCAAAAAAATACAAAATAAAATCCATCCCAAGATAGAAAGCGGCATCTAAATTTTCACCAAAGGAAAAAAAACAAGTTTTGGTCATCCAAATCACTGCCAAACGGACTACAATCTTATAGGTTTTTTTTAAAAAACACCAAGTCATAGAATTTTGACTGTTTAATATAGCTAATTTTTTCCATATTTAAATAAAATTGGTATTTTAGAAACTATATTCTAGATGCTATGATTCATATTTATATAACTTTTTCTAATTTTGAGTGTGCATATTTATAATAATCCCTACAAGCTGAGATTTTTTTGTTTTTTGTAATATGACATCCACTTATGACCCCTTTTTGGTCCCCCAACTTACTGCACTTACCCTATTTTCTTAGATCTTGATTGAATGTACTTTTTCTTCCTTATACTACTATATGTTGTACCTTTACTTATCATTTTACTACAATTCCTAGTAAGTTTTATCATTTTTCATACACACATCCAAGTTAATATGGTATATTGATGTGAATTCAGGCCACTCACAGGTTTTAACATGATGTATAATGTTTGGCCTTATCCATTACTAGTCCCACTGAGGCTCCTAAGGGTATCTACCTATTCCCACTTACTATCAGGTTCTATCATTACGATATTTCACCTTATCATTCCTATATTCAAGCATTACATTATGACTATTTACCTTTCTTAATGTGCTAACGGGTGATTCATGTGTAGTATTTTCCTTACATAAATCATTCTAATTATGGTTTTCTAATTTGGGTGTATCTTATTTGTGAGTTATGCGCTATGTTTACATGTTTCCTTATTAGAACAAGCCTTAATGGCTTCGGTTTTATTGTGACATCCTAAGCAGTGTCCCATGTATGAAACCAATTACTCATTGTGTCCTTATCTGTTATTTCTTATATGATTTTACTAGTTTCTTTTTCTGTATGCATTGTTAGATCAAGATTCATTTATTCTCTTCTCTTGCATTTTTGAGCAATCTTGAGGTTAAAAATTGACCTTGAAATTTATTCCAACATTTTGGTTTATGTGGAAAAAATTCATCATTTAATGTGTTTAAAACAAAATCAATCTTTCAAAGTGCTTAATTGTTTTTATTAAATTTTTCTCATTTTCTTAAGTTTGATTAAAATTCATGTATGCTCTTCTCTTACATTTTTTGAGAAACCTTGAGAAAAAAAAGACCACAATCCTCTTTCTAAAAATTGTGGTTTTTCAAGGAAAACTAATAATATTTTGGTACATGACCTTTTCTATTTTCAAATAACAAAATCAAAAATTTTACTGATACATTGTGTGTAGGTTACCAAAGGTGTTCAAAACCACATTTTAAATCAAAGATAAAAAAACACACCATTCATTCACATCGTATTTTCAGGTTCTGATAAGGGTTAAAACCCGTCTGATTTAAACTGTGGGAAGTATCTTGTCTTAAGCCATATAACACATTATAAGGATTACCACAGGAACCCCAAAATATTCAAAACATTGAGGGAACTAGTTGATGAAATGAGAAGTTCCCCATCACCAACTTGACTAGAAAAACTTGTAAGGATTGTTAAATGTTGTATGTATGAGGATTTGTTAATTAATTTGATTATAGGGTAATGGTCCTTTTTTTAGAATTTATTCTAAAAATTCATACCTCTCTTAGACAATTTATTGACAAGTGTTGAGAAAAAAATCCTAGGGAGTCATTTGACATTGGGGCCAACTTTACCATTATCAAAATCAATATTTTCAAAGAGCCATTATAAAGTAAAAATTCCTTGGAGTTAAAACCTTTTTTATTAAACAAGGAAAAATTCCATTGAAATTGCGCCTAGTATCTTTCATCATGAATTGTACAAAGTAAAAAAAAATCCTAGTTTCTGCCTTATTATCAAACAAGGTGAAAAATTTCCAATGTTGTGCTGGGTATTTTTCATCATCAATAATAAATTCCCTTGTTATTTTTCAGAATTATTGGTTAAAAGAAAATAAATCAAATTTCTACAAAAATTATGTCCACCACTTTTGCACCCACTTAAATCCATTTTTCCTTAGTAACTTGATTTAAGTGTTGAAAGTGTATTGGTACATATTCAAATTCTAGTAGTTTGTCTTAAAACCAACATTGAGACAACTCACTTATATATAAATATCTCACCTTGATCTCACTTTTCATCGTTACACTGCCCACATTATATCAATCAATTTTTTTATACTTACATCTTGTTTTTCTTGAAAACTTGATTTAATTATCAAAATTTATTCTTACACTGCCCGTATTGTATTGACTCGTTGTTACACTTAAAACATTATTTCTTTCAAACTTAGGTTGAGTGTTTAAAGTGTATTTTTATGTTGCTTACCTTCTTCCAATCCATTTTTAATACTTACATCTTGTTGTCTTAAACTTGATATAAGTATTGAAAGTGCATTGTTACGTTGCTCACATTTGTATCAACCATTTTTTAGACTTATAAACTTGATTTAAGTGTATAGTTTACGTTATTGCGTTGTTAAAATAACTTCAACCACTTTTTAATACATAAATATTGTTTACTCAAAACTCAATTTAAATATTCAAATTGTGTTGTCACATTTCTAAACAAGCATTTTGACTATTCACATTTGCATTTTATTTTGTAAACATTGTTGGATTATAACAAATTTGTCATTACGATGTGTGTTTTCCTTAGATTCCCTTCAAAAAATCACACAAACATCCCCAAATTTTTAAAATGTTTAGTTGGTTGTCATCACACTATCTGAATCAACAAGAAACTTGCTTTCATTTGAAGGAGTTCAATCATACAATTTAGGTCTAGGAATTTTGTCCCAAAAATGCTATCCATGACTAAATATCACATAGTTCCTAACAATTAAAATAATAGGGAACCTAGGTTTTGGAATTCACATCAAAATATTCTCGTTATGACTAAACCTCTATTGGATCTTCACACTAAGGAACCCATTCTATCTTCCACTTACCCACAACCTAGGTCTAGGAATTCACAACAAAATGTGCCCATCATGACTAAACCTTGATTGGTTCTTCCCTTTAGGGAACCCATTCTACTACCCCTTTCCCCACTTTCATCTCATAGTAAATGGTATTGTTATCCATATTTCACCCCCAGGCGAAATAGTGGATCGAATCACGACCCTGCTTGAATGAACCTAAGAAAACTTATCCAGATATTGTAAATTGGTTGCAAGAAGATTCAACAATGGAGTGGCAGATGCCAAGAAATATCAAGGGACCCTGTACAGAAATAAAATGACTCTGTCAGGTCATTTCTACATCTTTAATCCATCCTCCAAGTTACAGGTAGGTAGAACTATAAAATATCAGGGTCAACAATAAGGATCAATGCTACAAAGAAGCTAGAAGGAAAGAATGGTGAAGATTTGAATTCCTCGAGCTTGAATTGGTTTAGGAAAAGGGCCACATGCCTAAATGGTGCTATTTCAAGGGTGAATCCAAAAGGAGAAGTCCAAACTTACACCAGGCTTCCATGCATCCAAAGTTTCCAAAAGTTGGGGGGCGTTGAAAATTCTTTGGCTGAGAGCGAAGCGTGCCAGGTGTTAGCTTGGAAAAAATTCACAAAGGGAACCCTAGGTGGAAATCCAAAATTGCACCAGCCCTCTATGTAGCCAAGGGTCAAATAGGGTCAAAAGGAGGGCTTTGAAATTGGCTAAGTATAGAAGTGCAAGCAGAGAGTGCACGTGTCATCCTGGCACATTTCCAAGAGTTAGTCCCCGAGTGGAAACCCCAATGAGCATGAGGCCGCCACATGGCTCAAAGTCTAAAAAGTAAGTACCATTGAATAGTCCACAAAGTAGCAAAGGAAAAGAAGTTTCAACCCAACACTCCTCCAAAGGAAAACTTTGGGTTGGGTTTACAAACATGCACAGTGCCTCCACGTGTTCTTAAAGGGGGACAGAGTTAGTTGAAAAGTCAAAACATTAACAGGCCAGCGGAGGCTGCCAAGTGTATCAATGGCGCTGATTCAAGGGTCAAAAGGAGAGAAGGTTCCCAAGCAAGTGCCAAGGTGATGCGTGTCCTAGGGGAAAGTGGGTAGTCGGGCAAAAGGTTAGTTTTTTGCCCTTTGCCTCAAAAGGGGTAAAAGTTATAAAAATACCCACGAATCCGCCCAAGAGGGAAAAAGTCAACATATAAACCCAAGTCAAAGCCAAGGTGGGGCGTCAGGGAGAAAAGTGAAAATTTTCCTTTTGTCCAAAAGGCATAGAGGTAAAAATGGAAACACATTTCCCAGCCAACCAAAAGGATCCACTTGTCTAGACAGAGTTTCGGGGCTGTGGAGTTTTTTGAGTTTTTGCATTTTTTGCGCAAAGGGCCAAAGGTAAATTGCGGGCTGTGGACCCAAATTTTTGATCCAATCTGGCTGCCACGTGTCCCAATCAAAAGAGGGACCCATTTTCAAGTTTTTTTCCCACCTATTTGTACATAATTGATGCAAAAATTCAAAGGGGCATATATTTCGAATCAGGGCTCGAGAGATTGCAAATATGATATTATTGGAAATATCTCACCCTTGTCTATACCATGGGAGTCTGAAACTTTAATTTTTGAGAGGGTAGGTGGAAGAAAATAAAGAAATGTCTTCTATATTTCAATGCAGGATCATCAATCTCAATAATCAAATCGAATTTGATCTATTTCCACCATTTCCTTTTCCTTCAGGGTGCCAAATCGAGGATCAATGTAGTAAATATGGATTCGGGGGAAAATTTCAGCACAAAACATTAACATTGGTGGTTGAGCTTTGACCCACGTTTTCCCACTTATATCTCCCTTTTTCTTCTCTTATATCGATCCTATAAATACGAGGATAGTATTCATTATAAAGGGTTTTATATTCTTACTTTTGCAGGCTCCCTTCTCCTCCTAGCAAAGGATTTGTGGGGTTTAGGCCTTCCTTTAAAATTGTATTACGTTTTTTCCTTTCAACTATTATGTAATGAACTGTATCAATCTATTAGAGCAATAAAATACATTTGTGATCGATCTCAGATCCTTCTTGTTTATTTTACTTCTATCTGATATCTCGTTACAGATCTAGGTGTCTGTGTTTGTTTATTATATGCATTTTATTAGTTTTTGTCGAAGGCAGGCTAAGTCTTTATCATTCCTTTTAGTGCATCACCTGGAAGTTTATTTATTTCTTATTTTTGTACTCTTTTATCCATGTATCCTTGGCAAGTATTAGACTAGGTATAGATATATATCCTCTGCAAATCCTCACATATGCACCTACATAGAGGAATAAGGAACCAACCTTTAATCTGGAGATATTTTCCAATTCCAAAGGTCCCACACCTTACGAAAATTTCCATGTTATGCAATCACACCAGATGATTCTGCCTTAGAAAAGTAGATCTTTAGAAATCATCTGGTGGTGCTATGATTTCACACTAATAGTGTTGGCACGCCCTGTGGGACTAAGAATTCTCCCTCTGATTAAAGTAGGAATCGATGTAGACTTACTATGATTCTACCTTTTAAGAAGCTTTAAAATTTTACATCTAGCGACTCCAAAAGAAATAAATCTAGTAGTTTTAGCAGCCTAAGCTTGAGATATTCATGAGAAGAACCTAGTCCAGAGTAAGGAAATAAGGTATATTTGAACACGTGCATTTATTCTCGGGTAGAGATAAGAGAGAAAGAAGAATTCATAGGTCTCCATCTCCACCAGTCAAGGATTTATCAACACCTCCTCCTAGCGGACTGTTCATTCAACCAAGAGGAGTGCTCAGATCAATTAGAATGGCTCATTCAAATCCTTATGTTAACTTCAATAGCAGTAGTCCACTCACCTTGATTGTAAAAAATATAGTTCTAATTGCAGCATTAAAGAGCATCCCACATTTCACTAGGGAAAATCAAACTTCTCTTGGTGACCATGTCCAAGATATTGCAAATATCTGCACAATCCATGAAATCCATGAGATGGACATTACAGTCAAGCTGCTCACCTCTTCATTCAAAGGGAGAGCTTTGAAATGGTTCAGGAGTCTTTCAGAAAGCTCTATCTAGAATTGGAATCAGCTATGCACAACTCTTCACAATCATTTTGGAGATAAAGGTGATAACTTGTCTTTATTGTAACAACTAACAATAATCAAGAGATCCCCAAATGAGTAGCTAACAAAATTCAACCTTAGATTTTGGTAGACCTAGGACATGATTCCAATAGTAGTAAATCCCAGTGATGAAGGTGCCTTCTTATACTTTCTTAGGGATTTAAATTCTGATATTTCTCTGATCATTCAATCAATGGGAGGAACTACATTACCTGTAGCCTATAGCATCTCTATATGGGCTGAGAACCATTTGATTCAAGCTAGAAAAATCACTCCTAGGATATCCATGCCTCTGTACCCTAAGTTAGGAAGCCTAGATACTAGCCAAGTGACTACATTAGCTCCTTTACCCACCACCAAGAATCAAATCTTAGCTGAAGCTTCCACTTCATCATCTAATACTAATAAAGAGTTTCAAGAAGTGGTAATGAAGTAGTTTCAGAACTTTAGGAATGAGCTAGTGACCATTAAAAGACAACAACCTCAAAGTTTCAGGCCATACCAACCCTAGGCTCAATATCAAGCCAGACCCCAATATCAACAGAATAGGTCACCACCTCAAACTGTGAATCAAATCCAGAACCAAGGAAAACCCCAAGCTGCTAGACCTTTTAGGATGTATGATCCTAACACAACTTCAACATCAAGGGCATTGATTCCTACACAAAACAATATGGAACATGAATACGATTGGTCTTTTCCATGTGAACAGCCACATAACCAAGCAACATGCTTTAATGGTGCTCTAAATCAAACCAGTATGGTGTTATAATAACCTGGCCAGGAGGAAAATCAGCAACAAGGAGCTCAACAAGGTGGCCCCACAAACGAGACTATGCTTGTCAACTAGCAAGCTGAAGACTTCTATGTGATGAACTAGTCCCCTCCTCAAGGTGTGGCTTCCAACTCATGGTCCAAAAGGAGAAATATTGGAGAGGGCCAACCATTGAGCCTAGGTGACCCTCAACCTTCCATCACTCTTCAAGGTCCTGGTTCTCTAATTATAATTCCCAACATCATGAACCAATCCAGACCACCTCCCAAATCCAGTCAAGCACCGGTTGTAACAACCCATGTGCAAGAAAGAAATGTGTCTAGGAAGGGGTAGAAAAAATATGGCTCATTCAATATTATTGAGTAGATGAAAATGAAAAGTGTGAGAATTTCACTATGGGAGTCACTGGCCATTCTAGGGAAAAGGGATCTATTGCAGACTGCCATGCAAAATTGGTCAAGTTAAAATCACCCCCCTAACCAACAAGAAAGAGTGTTTTCCAATATAGTTCAGCCTAGGAAGAACCATGGAGAGTAACAAGGTAAGAACATGAGACCTCTTCCCTTCTATGTCTCATGAATTATTGGAGACAAATTAGTACAAAATTGTATGATTTATTCTGAGGCTAGTAGTTCTGTGATGCCCAAACAAATAGCTGACCAGTTGCGTCTCCAATATGAGGTTATCTCTAGAGGAGTAGTTCAATTATATTAGATAGTAGTGACCATTGTGGGAATCATCAAAGATATGAGTCTCACTCTACATGCCTTCCCCAATGTATCTATCTTGCAAAATGTGTCCATCATAGATTTTCCACCACATTTTACTTTGTGTCTATCTAGGGACTTCACTACCAAAATTAGAGGCTACATATCTGTTGATTGGTCACATATGCTCTTTAACCTACATAATCATATTTGAACCTATTGTTGATTATCATATTAAACCCTATGTGCCTATCCCAATCAATGCCAATTGCTCAGCTTTTGATCAACAGGACCTCCTAAGCACTTTTGAAGAAAATACCAAGGTGGGATGTATCCCAAACTTGACTCTTGATGATTGGGCCAAAAAAAGCCATGCTTTTGACCTCTATAAAGAAATGGAAGAATCTGAGCTAGGTGTCTACTACCTACGAGAAGAGAACAATCCTCTACCTGACCTAATCAAGCCATATTACAAGAATGACAATGAGGTGTGGTAATTGTTCTTTGATGGTTCAAGGAATAGACAAGGAGCTGGAGGAGGAGCCATGATTGTGTCCCCCAGAGGTATGAGATATTATTTAGCCTTCATATTCCATTTCACATGCTCAAATAACACTGCTGAATATGAGGCTTTAGTCCAAGGTCTTTAGTGGGCAAGGAAGCTGGGAATCAAGAACTTGCAAGTATTCAATGACAGTGAGCTGGTTGCTAATCAAGTAAGAGGACTAAATGATATTAAAAATAACCTGCTCAAGAACTATAAGAGTAGGGTATGGGATCTCATGGAAGATTTCAATGCTTTCAGCATTGTGTCCATACCCAGAAAAGAGAATGAAGCTATTGGTAGACTTTTATTAGTTGGAGCAGCATTTGATGTGGTGGATAAAATCAAGAGAGACAAAGAACAACCACATATCCATGTGGTTTTGAGGCCGGAAATTCCAGATAATAATACATGCTAGTAGGTGTTTGAGAATGATTAGCAGATCATCAATTTTTTGCAAGAAGAGGCTGAATTCTCGGCCCATAATCAAAAAAAACTAGAGTAACAATATGGGAACCAGATAGTACAGCTACATACAAACAAGATTCCTAAAGGCTTAGTGACCCTGGAATCCATTTTCAATCCTAATGATCAGTTTAGAAAAGAAAAGGCTAACATGCAGATCAAAGGAGAGGATTTGGAGTCAATCCCAGTTGGAGAAGACAAAACACTTCAAATTGGAAAGGTGGCCACCGAGCAGGAAAGGTATGAATTCATACAACTTTGCCAAGAATTCCCTAATGTGTTTGCTTGGAGTTATGAAGACCTAAGGGGTTTCAATCCAAAACTAGCCCAACACACAATTGAATTGGACCCAGCTGCTTAGCCTATCAGGAAGAATCAGAGATGAGTCAACCAACATATTGAGCCTCTGATGAAGGAGCTAAACAAATTAATAGAGGTAAGTATCATATTCCCAATCAAACATTCAAGATGGGTTAGAAATTTGGTCCCATTCAGAAATAAAAATGGGGAAATCAGGATGTGTGTTGACTTCAAGGATTTGAACAGAGCCTCCCTCAAAGATCACTACCCACTCCTTTCAATGGAACAAATTTTTCAAGTAGTGTCTGGGTCAGAGAGATTTTCTCTCTTAGATGGCTATTCAGGATACAATTAGATCATGGTGAAAGAATATGATTAATTCAAAACTACTTTTACCACCAAATGGGGCACCTATGCATATAAAAAAAATGCCATTTGGACTATCCAATGCTAGTGTTACTTTCCAAAGAGCCATGGATATGGCATTCAAAGGGCTAATCAACTAGATAGTGTTGATATATCTGAATGATATCATTGTGTTCTCTAAGAATGCAGAAGACCACCTTTTCCATATAAGGAAGGTGTTTCAAAGATGCAGAAGATTTGGGGTTCCTTTGAACCCCAAAAATGCATATTCTTGGCCCATGAGGGTAAGATTTTGGGCCACATTGTGTCTAAGAAGGGTCTGGCAATTGATCCAGAAAGGGTTGAAGCAATAAAAGCACTGTCATTGCCTAGTCATAAGAAGGCTCTTCAAAGCTTCTTGGGGAAGATCAACTTTGTTTGAAGGTTTGTCCCAAAATTTTCTACTTTGGTTAGGCCAATAATAGTGATGCTAAAGAAGAGCTTAGCATTTAGATGGATAGTTGAAGGAAAGGCAACATTTGAATCTATCAAAGAGGCCATATGATAGGCCCCAACTCTTTTAAATCCATATTTTTCCAAGGAATTCATATTATATGCCTTTGGCGGCAATGACAATATCTCTGCAATGTTGGTTCAGCAGAACAAAGAAAACTCAGAATAGCCAATTTCTTTCTTCAGTTAGAGTCTAGAATACTATGAGGTGAGGTATTCCTTCATTGAGAAGCAAGTCCTGTCGATGATCAGAGGATCGAAGAAGTTTAAGAATTTTGTGTCAAACAACAAAATCCAACTAATTGTCTCCATGCAGGAGTCAAATAATTCCTCCTTAGCAAGGACCTGAATGAGAAATGTGCAGGGTGGATTACTCATGTCATGGAATATGACATTGAGATTAAGGTCACCAATCTGGTCCTTAGGAGGGGCTTGTGTGAGCAGCTAGCCTCTACTCTACAAGATGAAACAAACAGTGAGAAGGAGGTTGTTCTAATTCTACAAGATGATCAAGAAAAAGAAAGAAATGATGTACCTGCTCCTTGTTGGACCCAAGACATGGTGCATTTCCTTCAAACTGTCTTGTTCCCTCATGGGATGAATAAAGCAAAAAGAAGGCATTTCAGGTTACAGGCCATTCCATATGTTCTTAATGATGGTGTCTTTTTTAAAAGAGACATCAATGGTATCCTGCTGAGATGCATTGGGATGGATCAAGTGGAAAGAGTGCTACAAGAATTTCATGTTGAAGCAGTTGGAGGCCATTTTGCCCCAAGAGTGACAACACTTAAAATCATGAAAGTAGGATATTATTGGCCCAGAGTGTTTAGTGACTGTTATACATGGATTAAAAGATGCAAGAATTGTGCTTTCTTCAAAGGGAAGGAGAACCTAGTAGAACTTCCATTTCACCCAATCTCGTTCAACCAACCTTTTATGTAGTGGGGATTGGACTTCATTGGATTCATCAATCCAAACTCAAGTCAGGGTCACAAATGGATCCTAACAGCCATAGACTATTTTACCAAATGGATCCTAACATCGATAGACTATTTTACCAAATGGACTGAGGTAGTGGCACTCAAGGAGGCAAATGAGTCTAGTATTCTGGATTTCTATGAAGGAATAGTGACCAGATTTGGGGTAGTAGCCACCATCATCTCAGACAATGCATTATAATTTATAGGTTCCAAAATCACATGATGGGCAGTTAAGAATGGGACTTATTTGAGCACCTCATCAAATTATTACCCTCAAGGTAATGGCCAGGCCGAGTCTACAAATAGGAATCTGTTAAAGATCATCAAGGGAACTCTAGATGAGAATCAAAGGACCTAGCACACAAAGCTCAAAATGACCTTATGGGCTGATAGAATAAAACCCAAGAGATCCATAGGAAGCTCTCCATTCAATCTTGTCTATGCGAAAGAGGTAGTGTTGCCTATATCACTTGAGTTACCAACATTGGATCTTGTGAGGCAACTAGAAATGTCTAAGTTTGCACCAATGAAGGCTAGGTACACAAAGTTGATAGAATTAGAAGAATCCAGAGAGAGTGCTCTCCAATAATTGGAGAGGATTCAGTATTCAATCAAGAAGTGATTTGAAAAGAAAGTAAAAGAAAGGAATTTCTAGGAAGGAGACTTGGTTTTGAAGTGGGACGCAGATCGAGCAAAACTAGGGAGACATTCTAAGTTCAATGCCATCTGGAGTGGTCCTTATATGATAACAAGATAAAAAAGTAGCAATGCTTTCCAGTTGTCCTCATTGGAGGGTGAAGAGTTATAGATTCTAGTGAACGGATATATCTCAAACACTGCTACTAAAAGGGAAGTCTCACTATGTACATATTAGTTTAGTTTCTCTTTCCTCTATGTGCTTCTACACATTGTCTTGTTGTAGCATAGATTTCTTTTCTCCTAAGTGCTTTTGCATGCTCTACATGTTCCATTTGGGGCATGTATGATTTTAATTTTGTACATAGTCCTGGTGTTGTTTTGTTTTTCTTATGCATTTCATTTAGAAAAATAGATGAAGCCTTGGAGTTGAAACAATTTTCTACTCTCATAAATCTTCATTTTAGGATTTTCCTATAAAATCTGAGGATGCAAGTGACTAGTCTCATGAACTAGAGGTAGAACTAGTATTAGACTATTATTCTCAACTCCATGCCCAACAGATATGATAAGGTAATTGATCTCTTCATCTACCATGCAGATGTCCCCGTGAGTCACCAAGTGTTATCCATATTTCACCCCCAGGAAAAATAGTGGATCGAATCATGACCCTGCTTGAAGGGACCTGAGAAAACTCATCCAGATCCTACAAATTAGTTGCAAGAAGATTCAACAATAGAGTGGTTGAGGCCAAGAAAGATCAAGGGACCCTGTACAGAAAGAAAATGACTCTGTCGGGTTGTTTCTACATCTTAAATCCATCCTCTAAGTTGTAAGCAGGTAAAACTATAAAATAGCAGGGTCAACAATAAGGATCAATGCTACAAAGAAGCATGAAGAAGGAAGAACGATGACGATTCAAAGTCCTCGGGATCAAATTGGTTCAAGAAAAGGGCCATGTGCCTTAATGGCGTTGTTTCAAGGGTAAATCCAAAAGCAGAAGTCCAAACTTGCACCAAGCTTCCACACATCCAAAGTCCCCAAAATTTGCAAACGTTGAAAAGTCTTTGGATGAGAGCGAAGCATGCCAAGTGTCAAGTTGGCACATTTTCAAAGGGAACCCCAGGTAGAAATATAAACTTGCGCCAGCCCTCCATGTAGCCAAGGGTCAAACAGGGTCAAAAGGTGGGCATCGAAATTGGTTAAGTATAGAAGTGCAAGCGGAGAGTGCCGCATGTCATTCTAGCGCATTTCCAAGAGTCAGTCCCCAAGTGAAAACCAAAATGAGCATGAGGCTGCCATGTATCTCAAAGTCTAAAAAGTAAGAAGGACCGTTGAACAGTCCACAAATTAGAATAGGTAGACAAGTGTCAACCCGACGCTCCAAAGGCAAACTTTGGGTTGGATTTACAAACATGTGTGGTGCCTCCACACGTCCTCAAAGGGGGACAAAGTTAGTTGAAAAGTCAAAAATTTAACAGGTCGGTAGAGGTTAGCAAGTATCTCAACAGTGTTGATTCAAGGGTAAAAAGGAGAGAAGGTTCCCAAGCAAGCACCAGGGTGACGCGTGTCCCAGGGGAAACTGGGGAGTCAAGAAAAAGGTTAGTTTTTTTCCCTTTTCGTCAAAAGGGGTAAAATTTATAAAAAGACCCGAGACTCCACCCAAGAGGGACAAAGTCAACATATAAACCTGAGTCAAAGCCAAGGTGGGGTGTTAGGGGCAAAATTGAAAATTTTCCCTTTTTCCAAAAGGCATAGAGGTAAAAATGGAAACACATTTCCTAGCCAACCAAAAGGAGCCACGTGTCTAGACAGAGTTTCAGGGCTGCGGAGGTTTTTGAGTTTTTGTGTTTTTTGTGCAAAGGGCCAAAGGTAAATTATTGGCTATGGACATGAATTTTTGATCCAATCTGGCTGCCACATTTCCCAATCAAAAGAGGGAAACATTTTCAAGCATTTTCCCACCTATTTTTTCAGAATCAATGCAAAACTTCAAAGGGGCATATCTTTTGACTCAGGGCTCGAGAGATTGCAAATTGGATATTATTGGAAAGATCTCGACCTCTCCTACGCCATGGGGGTCTGCAAATTTAATTTTTGAGAGGGTAGGTGGAAGAAAATGGAGAAACATCTTCTATATTTCAATGTAGGATCATCAGTCTCAACAACCAGATCAAATTCAAACTATTTCCACCATTTCCTCTTCCTTCAGGGCACCGAATTGAGGATCGATGTAGTAAATATGGATTTGGGAGAAGATTTCAGCACAAAAAATTAACAGTGGTGGCTGAGCTTTGACCTGCATTTTCCCACTTCTCTCTCCCTTTTTCTTCTCTCAGATCAATTCTATAAATATAAGGATAGTATTCATTGTAAAGGGTTAGATATTCTTAGTTTTTCAGGCTCCCTTATCCTTGAAGTAAAGGATTTGTGGGGTTCAGGCCTTCATTTAAAATTGTATTACATTTCTACCTTTTAGCTATTCTATAATGAACTGTATCAATCTATTAGAGCAATAAAATACGTTTGTGATCAATCTCATATCCTTCTTGTTTCTTTTGCTTCTATCTGATCTCTCGTTACAGATCTGGGTGTCTGTGTTTGTTTATTTCATGCATTTTATTGGTTTATGCCAAATGAAAGCTAAGTGTCCATCATTCCTTTTGGTGCATCACATAGCAGTTTAGTTATTTCTTATTTCTATACTCTTTTATCCCTGTCTCCTTGGTAAGTCTTAGACTAGGTATAGATATAGATCCTCTGCAAATCCTCCCATATACACCTAAACAAAGGAATAAGGAACCAACCTTTAATCTATAGATCTTTTCCAATTCCAAAGGTCCCACACCTTATTAAAAGTTCCATCCTATGCAATCACACCAGATGATTCTACCTTAGAAAAGTAGATCTTTAAAATTCATCTAGGGGTGTTGTGATTTCACACGAACATGTATGATTTTCATACTTCTAGTTCATGGTATGATTTTGATTCTCCTAATCATTCATATCCTTCTAATCATCTTCATTAGCCCTATTCTCATTATTATTCTAATCCATGATATTCTTCTGATTCTCCTCAATCTCTTGGGCCTCAACCAATCAAATTTCTTCTAAATAATAATTAGTTACCTCAATGAAATTTTCCTCTTAGGTTTTGTGTTGCCAAAAATTCTCCCCATCATTCCTCTAATCAGACTCTTGAATCACAGTCCTGCCTTTCTCCATAGGACTCCCTTTATTAGTCACATATATGATATATTCATCCTTTGAATATCCATGGGACTCATAATTACTCAAATAAATCATCCAAGTTGACTCCTACATTTTAATATACTTAATTTTTACGTGATCCTCTTCATCTAATGGCATTAGGATGCCTTCTAAGAAAATTAATACCAACCTATCATGAATTCACATCTTCTTCAATTCACAAGACATACAAATATAAATCTACTTTGTCTCTCAATTCAGCTTATTCTATCAATAAAAATCCAATCCCACTTTGGCCCCTCAGTAATTTTGATCATTCCTTATTCTATATTCATCAATATTCTACAAACTGATGTTTGATTCCACATCAAGAAATTCACAAGAAATGAGGTTCTAAGATATCTTTTTGAAGCACTATAAACTTTCTTTGTCAAATAAATAAGGTCAAACCATCCCATCATCTCTATCATCAAACATATTCTAAATATTCACCACTTATTGGAAACCTTTCTTCTAATCAACCTACGATTGTCAACCAATAACAACCCATACCAATTGATTTTCAAAATGAATAAGTAATTAGTGAACTCATGATGCTACATGATGGCATTCCTCTAGAGGATCATGAGAAATGATTCTCTTTTGACCTCGATGCATCTACATATTATTGGGAAGATTTTGTGTCCCTTTTTCAACAAACAAAGGAAGAGCCTAAGATCATCAAATTTGACCCTCTTATTTTTCTATCTTCTCATTTCCCATTACATGGAAAATTATGGGATTTATCCTTGATTCCCCTCCTAACTTCTCATCACCCAATCATTCCTTACATGTCACAATTCATCAATTAAAATATTTCTTTGGGTTACCTCTGACTATCCCTTCATCTTCTTATATATATGGGCCACCTCTGAGTAGACCATCACCTTCAATTCTTGCGTCACCTCCTAGTATCCCATTCAATTCAATTCTTAGGCCATGTCATATTATCCCTTCATATTTCATCTATGTATCACTTGCTGATAGCCCATTATCTTCCATCCTTGGGCCATGTACTATTATCCCTTCATCTTCTATTTATGGGACACCTCTAGGTAGCCCTTCATATTCTATTCTCATGTCATCTCCTATCCCATTACCATCAATTATTGGGTCACCCCATAGCCTATTTCCTTCAATCCTTGGACCATATCCTCTTCATCCATCATATCATCCCTCCATAAAAAATTGTGACAATCTCGCCATCATCTCTACCACTCCTATCATCAATCCCAAACATCCTATTTATTCTCCCATTTTCCAGGACCAACCAAATCATGTTTTAGCTTATAAGAAGCATAAAAAATTTCTTCATCAAGATAAAGTGAAAAATTCAAAGATCTTTAAAGCTCCCAACAAATCAAACACCCACAAATCAAAAAATCAAACACGATTCAAAAATACACACCAATGTCAATGCCAGGTATGACGTAAAGTGTAGAAATATATGGATATGGAACTAAAGCTCCAACTGTAGACACTAAAATTAGGTCACACTCCCCTTTGGTCCCGCAACAAATAAGGACCCTTCATCACATTCACCTAGTCATGGCCCCCTTCACCCCACTAACATTAATTTAATTAAATTAATTCATTATCCTCACCATATTTATTATTTAAATATATTAAATTAAATAATATCCACACATACACCTCACTTAGACACCTCATCAAGCCAACTCAACTTAAGACCTATTCTTAGTAAGTTGCCATAACTAATTAAGACTTACCCAAACCCTAAAAATCAATGCCTACATTCTCTCTAACCACATTATCGCATGCTTACAAGAAGCTTCCAGTCTAATCCACAGGTTAACGACATGAGATCCAAGAAAATCAAGAGGATCTCCCTAGTTTAGTAAACCTAGGAAATCCCACCTTGATTGACGTCGGTTAAGCTGGAACCACCGTCAGTTACCCTTTTAACCCTTAAAGTAACTTTATTCTGAAGGTTGGCAAAAGATTGAAAAATGTTGACGAACATTAGCACATTCCCGAGAGATATCACATCTTCTGAGAGAGAATTTCAGCAAGAACACGCATGCAAGGAAGGAGATCAAGTATTTTCTCCTACATAGCCACCCCAACAATGATCTGATCTAACCAAGCAAAGAGGAATCCATATATAGCCCATGCAGAAGCTCTCCTACAATTTGTGATCTCCTGTAGCCTTCAACCTCTTATTAGCACCTCCATCTCTCACTCACAGGCATCTAGGACCAGGATCCAAGTAATTATAACATTATACGTTTCTAGTTTAATTCATTCCATCCTTATATTATCACCTATGGTTCACCTAGCCACCCATTGACTTCCTCCAACACTCACCCCTCCATATACCCATTAAAACCTCACCAGATCCTGCCCAAACCACCCAATACCTCATTCCCACTAACCAAAGTCCTTTCTCAAATCACAAAGGAGACCCAAAGCTCATTCTGTGGCATTCCTAGATTTCCACAGTAACCGACACTGATTACATCCAACCATCATCAGTCACCCTTAACCGGCATCGGTCTCTGTATTTTCCCATAAGACCCAAAACAGTGACCTACCCACCTAATTCCACCTCACCCTCATTCACCTGTGATCTACATGAGACCTCTGTCAGACCTGTAGAGACCCAGAACCAATCACTTGACCTTTGGATCCTACTCTAACATAGCATGTTAGATTAGATCTTTCTTATTGTGTTTTAAGTGAGATACCTAAATCATTTCAAACTACAATAGGATTTACTTTATTTACTGCATTAAATTGTTTAAAACAGTGGACTGACAACCATCTAGGAAGTATCACACTTCCTAGATCTAGCATATTCTAGCCAGTTCACTACACATATTGTTTAATTCCTTCTGGTGGTCTTGCTTTTATTACAATTAGTTCCTCTTAGCCAAAAGGAAGCTCTCACAACCAGCTGTGGATTCAGAAGTCATATGTGTGCAACAAGCCATCAGCCAACATTTAAACAGGTATTCCTCCTACACCCCTTACCCTATCTATTTTGTCAATACTTCAAAGAAACGTCTAAGAATCAGGTGAAACATTTTGGCACGCCTGGTGGGACCCATCCAGGGTTCCTTGCATTTCATTCATTCCTAGGAAAAGTTGTGTGTTTGTTTCCCTTCTGAAAAGCATACACACTAATTTTCTTCCTTGGTAACCCACCTTTTCTTTCTATTTGCTCTAAAGGAAACCTTTCTTTTGGTGTAATTAAAAAGAACCATTTCTTCATGTTTTCTGCATTGTAGTAAAAGATCATCCCTCTTCCTCTTCATCTTATTATGTCATCTAACTTCACACTTTGATTTGGGAGTAAAAATAAGTGCATTCCATTTTGATTTATTGCATTAGCTCACATTAATTAAGGGCAACCTATACGCTGGAAGTCATGACCAGCTGATGGTTGAAAAAAAAACCGTAGAAAGCACATCTCTTTCTCTCTTTGAGTCTTGCCAAATTGCACAAATTCAAAACAAACACATATTCTTAAACAACATCATTCCTGGGAATGTCTGTCAATGATCGCACTAATCTGAGGATTGACAGGTACTCCCTAGTTCACTGCTCTGTTGATTCTAATTCAGAGTGAATCCCACCCCCACCATAACATACATGAAACCTCACCTTTTAGATCTCCTTCTTTGTAGGAAGCCATCCTCACTAAAAAAACTCTATTTCACAATTCATGTGTCAGTCCTTAAATAACATAAGCTAAACAAACATAATAGAAAAGGAACTCCTAGGATCACATTTTTCTTAGTGTTTCAACTTGGCTTGCATTCTGAGGTGAGAGATCACATTCTTCATTTTTCTTGTTCATCTTTGTACACTCCTCATCATAGTTGGTGTATTTCGGCATCACCTAAGTGTGTCTGGGCCATATCATCATCATTCTCAGAATTCTAGGTCTGATTCTACATCATATTTTAATTCACAACCACTATTATTTCATCACTATTTAAATTTCATAGTGACCGGTGTCGGTCCAGCGACCATCGTCGGTTACCCTTTGACCATCGTCAGTTATACCCAACTAACGTCGGTTCTAGGTCCTTTTGTTAACCTACCCAAAAGGACATTTTATTCATCTTCTTCCACTTTTCACAGTCCCTGTCACTGCTATCATTCCCATTGATGTTGTAAACATCATCAGATTTGGCATACCTGTCAGATTTGACCTTCTGCCTTGTTTTTCACTCACTGTCCATTTTCTACAGTGACCGGCAGCGGTTACCCATGACCGGCGTCAGTTTTCCCTAACTAGCATCGGTTAACCTGTTTCACTTTCCAACCAACATTTGGTACTTAATCCACTTTTTGCCACCAGATTCACCTGTTCCTGTTATTTTTCTGTGTCATTTACAGAGAAGCAGCCCTACCTGATCAGTACTGGTTCACATGGTGCTGACCCGAAAACAAGCAAGTGCACTCATATTTCATGCCAGTTTTCAACCACTCCCACCTAGTCCTTCACCACCTTCCATTTTATCACCAGCCATGGATCCCATCCAACCTATCACTATCGCTACTGGAGATGAGGAGTTCACACGACTCCTTGACCAAAACCCTATCGCTTTGCAGTTTTACCTTTCCCATTCATCCACTCAAGATGCCTCAGGTCAGTTGATATACGGCATGCCCATATCTATCCCCTCGACTCTCACTCCCACTCCTGCATCAGCCCCATCTAGCTTTGTGCTGCCCGCATCTACTTTACCCCAGTCGTCTCATAGCTAGGTCCTATATCCACTATGACTGTCGCATCTTCCACCTTAATAGCACCCACCACATCTATAATACCCTCAACAACTACACAAAACACAACCTCTTCCACCCCTAATGTATCACACATACCCATAGCTACATTACCACCTCCAGTGTTGGTGACCCCTACCCCATTTCAGAATGTGGTCCTTTCCATTCCACAATCGTTAGCCCCCATTGCCACTAGGGTTACCACGACCCTTCCACCTCCATATACATACTATCAGTAGCCTCTCGTTTCATCCATTATTCACTCCGGGTACGTACCTCCTGTTTCACTACCTTCTTCCCAATCAACCTACATGGCAGCACCATACACTGGAGTGCCACCCCCATTATATGCCCAAAAACCAACCCTCTCATGCTACATGAGGAACCCAATCATCGTAACCTACCAACAACCTAATCAAATTGATGTTGGAAAAGATGCAGACATTGGATGCATCAGTTTCTAGCTCCCACAACACTCTCACCTAAAACAAGATTTGCAACGAACCCATCCACCCATCCATTCCTATCCACCCATATCCCGTGCATTGGGAAATGCCTAAATTCAATCGTTTCAATAGCAAAGAAGACCCACAACAACATTTTTGGTCGTTCAAACACGGGTGTTATCTGATGCTCATGATGATGCCTTGCTCTTGAGAACCTTTCCCATGTCTCTGACTAGACCTACATTAGATTGGTATAGTGGGTTACCTAGACACTCTATATTCTCATTCAATTAGGTAGCCCAAGCCTTCTTGGATCATTTCTCTATCAATATCATCAAGAAGGTTACCATGACTAACCTATACTCCACATGTCAGTATGAGGACGAATCTATCGCAGATTTTATCACTCGCTGGCATAGCTTGATCAATCAACTCACCTTCCAACTACCACAAACAGAACTCATTGATCTCTTCACATGGGCTTGTGCTAGACATATCTCACTGACCTTGTAGGTCCAAACCTTCTGAACATTCGATGAAGCATTCACTATGGCACAAAAGTTAGAGATTTGGGCCATTAAAGAGAAGAAAATCTAGTTACGTAATAATAATTTGGCATTCAAGTTGAATGATACCTCTTCTTATTCCAAACCACAAACCAATTACTCAAAAGCTAAGGGCACCACTAATGCTATGGTACTCAAGGCTGACCTAGCTCATCTATCAAATCAGGCTACCCCCTCATCTAATCTCTCACCCGTCTAGGATTTTCAATTTAGATGAGAGCAACAGAAATACACCCCAATTGGGGAACCTTACTCTTTTGTCTTAGAAAATCTTATCAAAGCCAGAGCCATCACTCTTCCACCCATAAAACCACACATTGGTTTTGACCCTGCTCGCCCCATGCCCACATGGTATAAGGAACATGGCTTCTGTAACTATCATCAAGTAAAGGGTCATAGTGACAGAAATTACATCACTTTAAAAAATATTGTCAAAGAAATGCTCGAGAATGGTGAGTTAACCATGGATAATCCTAACGCACCTGCCAACCAAAACCTACAAATCTTCAAGAAACCATTTCCCAACCATGCCTCTTCCTCTGATCAAACCAGTGAGACCTTAACTAATGATACCCATACCTACAAGGTTCATGCTATTTTTACTGACGTACCTGTCACCTCCCAGTTACCCCATATTCCTTCCATAGAGGAAATCCTAGCCCAAAATCTTCCTTCCGCATTGGAACCCACCACACCTTCTCCTCCACCCACATAGGAACACCTTTCATCTCCTTCATCACCTACGGAGGAGTCTTTCGCTAACATAAAGACCATTTCACCTTTGGCTTCTCCACTTAGAGAACCGGTACCCACAGTACCTCCTCCACTCATAGAGGAGCACCCATTACCTCCTTCACCCATAAAGGAGCACCCATCATCTCCTCCACCTATAAAGGAGATCCCATCATCTTCTCCACCTATCATAGACCCAGTTGAGATACCTTTTCCTCTAGGTGAGCATTCTCCATCAGCTACCCAGAATCCTGCAGACCTCCTTTTGGATCTCTTACCCACAGAAGCTAAAGCTAGCCAATTTCCTGTCTCTAAGACACATTTTACGATAATTTCCATTCATTCCTCATCAACTCCACCTATAGACATGTCATTCTCATGTTTGGCCGATCACCTAGATTATGTGGATATAGCCTTATTATGGGGCCATCTTCTGCTTTCAGTCTCAACACAGATGTAGATGTCCCTTACTGATACCTCCACTATCTACCCAAAAATATTTCGACCAATCGAACCAAACACAACCACCTCTATCACAACTCCTTCCACGACACCTGTTATAGCTCAAACCACACCCTTACCCATAACTCAACCTACATCTAAACCCAAACCCACACCTACAACATCTTCTTCGACTAAACCTATTACCACATTAGGGGTCACCCTGACCACTAGCCTTACCCATCCACCTATCAAACTAGATTTAGATAAATCCTCCAAATACAAAACCACACCTACTGTGACAACCAAACAGAATCACCAAACCCATAGAACTCATACCCCGTCTACACCAATCACACCTGCACCTATCCCATATGTCTTAGTATCTCAACAACCACCACCCATCAATAAACAAAAAACACAACAACCTATTCCTTCCTCACAAACCTCTAACCTACCCAAACACCCAAAATGACTTACACCAGCACCTGTAACATCTTTACCACCCATACCTCCAATTCCCTTACCTATTGCTTCACTACCCACTACACTTCAGTTGTTGTCTCTCACACCCCAAGCACAACCTGCATCATCTACCTTCACAGCACCTCCATTATTCCCGTGGGTAACTTGCCCTCTTCCCCCCTCTGATTTTCCTTCTAGACCTTATACACCCATATCACCTTTACCCAAGAAGGTGTAACCCAAAAATAAAACTCCACTACCCCACAATAAGGTATTCAAAACAACCACACACCCTACTACCCATCCATCTACTATACCCCTACCTAAACAAGCACGACTAACACCCAAAACCATGCCAGCATCCAAACCCATACTTCGACCTTCTCCTTCTCTTCCAAAGGTCATTCCTAAACAATCAACTATGCCTACACCTAAACCCATGTTCACTTCCCATTGCAATCCACTAGCAGGGTCTTATGCCAAAATTTTAACCAACCTCCTTGAGACTTCTGTCATCACATTACCGCCACTCAAGCCTTGTGACCCCCTCAAACCCAAGCCAAAAGGGTTTTACGATACTAAAATTTGTGCCTATCATTGTGTGTCAGGGCACAATGTGGAAAACTGCATGGCCTTGAAAACCATCCTTATCCAATTGTTTCAACTAGAAGCCAACTTTGATGATGACGACCTTCTTAATGAGGATCCTACTTCACTAACACCCATTCCTACACTGCCCACTTAACAACCACAACCTACATGCTCACAACTCCTAGTGCTACCCCCAAGTTTTAAATTAACATGGTTCACATCAGAGAACTTGCCACACCATCACCCCAATGTCATTGCACCCAGCTCACCTCACAAGGCTTTTCTCCTCTAGTAGGTTTTTTCGCGTCATGTCGTTACACCACTCATCCTACACCTTCTCCATTTCATGACTCCCCTCAAATCAACATGATACATGTCACTACATGTGCTTAGAAGGATAAGGGAAAAGAAAAGGCAACTGACCCACCAACCAATCCTATACCCAACATACCATCTACACCCATACCTAAAATCACTATTTGTGGCCCCATATACCCCATTTCTAATGGCATCACACATCGCACCATGCTCAAACAATTACACCAATATCCCCTCAAAATTTCCTTATATGACCTCATCCAAACCTTGGAATCCCATCATCAAGCCCTCATGGAGGTTCTTCAATCTATTGAGGTTTTACCCAATGACCCTACACCCGTAGCCTCCATTATCACACCCCATCATGTAGCCTCTCTCACCAAATTACCACCTTCATCTTCATCCCACCCTATTCACCAAGTATCCTCCCTTAAATTCTCAGAGGAAGAGATCGTGCCACACCAAAATGATGACCCAGACCCAACCCTCTTCATCTCTATCGACATAGATGACATATGGGTATGCCATGTGATGATTGAATGGGGGTGCTAGCATTAACATCATCTCATCCCATGCATTTTCTCAAATGTGCATACCTGACAATTACATGCATAAACATCCGGTCATGTTGCATTCATTCAATGACGCTATCACTTCTACACTAGGCACTGTCATCCTCCACATTCACGTGGGCCCCCATACTATTCTAGAATTATTTTACGTTTTGGAGGGGGAATTTCAATATAACCTATTGCTTGGCAGACCCTGGATTCGTGTCATGGGTTGTGTTCCTTCCACTTTGCATTGTTGTGTAAAGTTTGAACATGAAGGACACACCTATACCATTCCAGCTAACCCATCACCTTTTAAAACATGCAACATGCTTTACGAACCCAATGATGTGCTCATACCTATTAAACCGACTACCTCTCACAATCATTACTTCTTCACCTACACCTCCACTTACCAATACAACTGTTTCTTCAACCACACATACCTCCTCCATTCCTACCGCTGCCCCAACCTCCATGGCTGACCCATCAGCTTCCCAATCCGTTAACTCCACCTTTGCATCAGACCTCTGACACATCATCCATTCCAGCTACCTACATACAAACCACCAATCCCTTGGAAGGTGTTTTTCAATGCCTCACTCTAGGAGAGTACTACCTATATAGTATCAACACATTCCTTACTCCACAAGAGTATGGAAGTCTTCACCAACAACCCCATTATGATCACCACATAGAAGAACATCTCTTGTATGGTCCCCTCACCTTTGTACTAGTCTCACCTATGGGGGACTTGATACTACCACTTACATACCGAACCACCATCACAAACTCGCCCATTTTCCGCTGACTTCCAATCACTTACCAATCACCATTTCACCCACACCTTCCTACATCGATGTGCATGGAAGGGTTTTGGTTTTGGATTTTATGAGCAAGGCCTCCATACCATTATTCCATGTACCACCTGCAAACATAATGACCGTAGTGGTATCGGCTTTCCCGAACCACCTACCAAACAGGCCCGCATTGAACTCATTAAGGACACTAGCCCTTCTCCACCTTCTCCACCCGCTCCACCTTCATCACCACCCTCACCGATGGAGTCGATAGATCCTGAATCTATCCCTCCTAACTTTTTTTTCATAAACACCATTTCCTTGGGGCCTCTAACTTATCAACGCGAGGATGAGGCCCCTTCCACTCTTCCCTTCCTGTATCCTGAAATGATCGATGATGATACACCTTCAATTAACATCGTTCAATGTTAGGATGATGAATCCATACTCACCTACCTTGGTGCAAGAAGACTCATATATTCATCATTCGTTACCCTCTGAGATGCAAACCATGTTGAATGAATTGACTATCGAGATCAACATTCATACTCAGGACAACCCGCACATCCTAAAGATCGGGAAATCTTTAGATGCTGCTAAACAGGAAGCCATCACTTCTTTTCTCAAAGATCATAACCATGACTTTCACTTGGTCTTACGGTGACATGCCTGATATTGACCCCACCATAGTGGTCCACAATATCGTAACCATTCCTGATGCCAAACCCATCAAAAAAAAGCTGAGGAAAATGCACCCTCGCATTTCTCTTCTAGTCAAAGAAGAACTTCAGCGCCTTCTTTCTGTTTCCTTCATCTTACCCATTGATTATCCTCATTGGATTTATAACATCATCCTTGTCACTATAGCAATAGGGGGACTCCGCATTTACATGGACTTCTATGACCTCAACCTAGCTTTCCTGAAAGATGACTTTCCCTTACCTAGTATTGATCAACTGGTTGACCTTACCGCTAGTCACGAGATGCTATCACTCATGGATGGCTTCTTGGGTTATAACCAAATTTTTTCTTTCCCCAGAAGATCAACACAAGACCTCATTCATCACCCCTTGGGGACCTTCTGCTATCGAGTCATGCCTTTTGGCCTTAAAAATGTTGGTGCCACATATCAGTGGGCTATGAATTACATCTTCCATGACATCATGCATCACATATTGGAATATTACGTGGATGATATCTTGGCCAAATCTAAACACCGCTCTGAGCATCTTGTTGTCCTCAAAACGATCTTTGACCGTCTCATTAAATATTGCATTCACCTTCAACCTAAGAAGTGTGTCTTTCATGGTTCTCTCAGGAAAGCTCCTGGGATTTATCATTTCCCTATGTGGTATAGAAGTTGACCCTGCTAAATTCAAGGCCATTCTTGAAATGCCTCCACCTACTAACCCTAGACAACTCCTTTAGCTTGCAAGGTAAGTTACATTCTATTCACCATTTTATTTCACAATTATTTGATCGATGTCAACCATTTCATCATCTACTCAAGAAGGATGTCTCCTTTAAATGGGATGATGACTGTCACAAAGCTTTTGAGGCCCTAAAACAATACCTTCTCCAACCACCCGTACTCATTCCACCTAAAGACAATCAACCTTTTTACCTATACATATCTGCTACCGATCATTCCTTGGGAGCCATGCTCGCTCATCGCGATGAACAACACAGGGAGTAGGTGGTTTATTACATAATCTGTACTCTTTTGGACTATGAAACCTGATACAACCACCCCAAAAAACTTTTCTTAGCCTTAGTTTTCGTTGCCACCAAACTTCGTCATTACCTACTCAACCACAAAACCTATGTTGTGACCAACACCGACCCCTTACACTTCATGTACACCAAACCTTATCAAAATCAGTGTGCCACATGATGGCTTATGCTTTTAGCTGATCTTGACCTTGAATTCATTCATCAAAAGTCCATCAAGGGCCAAGACTATCACTGACCAATTGGCCGACGCACCTATTTCCGGGGATCAACCCTTTAATTTTGAATTTCTAGATGAGTTAATTGCTACCCTTTCCCTGGACGAACCTCCTTACCAAATGACACTCTTCTTCGACTGTTCCAAGTGTCAGTGTGGGGGTGGGGCTGGTATTATCCTCATTCCTCTTGATGGTGAACCCATGCCTTTGTCTTTCAAACTAGATTTTGAATGCACCAACAATATTGCCAAATACGAAGCGCTCATACTAGGTCTCCAAGCTGCCTATGCCCTAGATGTCAAATCAATCAACATCTTTGGTGATTCTCAATTGGTCGTAAACCAAGTCAATGGTATATACCAATGTCATAATGAGATACTTCAAAAGTATAAACATCATGTAGACATACTTTTGACCACCTTTGATCATTACACCCTTCAAACCATCCCACGTTCAACCAACAATTTTACAGATACCATGGCCTGCTTAGCTTCCCAAATACCCACTTCACCTGCCGATTCTAAAATCTTTATCACTGTACAATGAATCCAATCACCTTCTTATTTACCTCATGATGTTTACTCGATCGAAACCACTACCCCTAACCCGAGTGACCTTTGATACAAACAATACTCTCAACTACCTTTCTCTCTCCATCTTACCTCCTGATCTCACCCATAATGGACAATGTGCCTTCCTTAAAAAGGTCTCTCGTTACATCATCCTAGGGAGACTCCTCTATAAGTATGGCTTTGATGGTATTCTCTTACAATGCCTCACAAGTTATGAAATTCCTTATACCATTAAGGAAGTTCATGATGGCATATGTGGAGGTCACTTTAGTGGCCTTATTGTTGCTAAGTGTATTCTTCACCTAGGCTATTACTAGCCGACCCTTAACCATGATTGTTACAACTACATCAAATGTTGTGTAAAATTCCAACAACATTCCAATCTTCATCATACACCCAATCATGCCTTATAGGTCATGACCTTTGGCCCTTCTCTCAATGGGGTTTGGATCTTATCAGAGAAATCAATCCCCATTCTTCCCAATGCCATCAATGGATCATCACTACTACCAAATACTATACAAAATGGGTGGAAGCCATACCACTCATCTCCACGAAAGCTGAGAAAATATGTGAGTTCATTAACCACCACATCATTTGTCGCTTTGGTGTTCCTCATCGCCTCATCACTGACAATGGAAAACAATTCAAAAACAAAACATTGCAAAAACTTTGTGACACCTTCGGCATTCAGCTTAGTTTCTCATCACCTTATTACCCACAAACCAATGGCCAAGCCAAATCCACTAAAAAAACCTTAAAACAAAATTCTTATGAAAGTGGTTGACGATACTGGGAAGGATTGGCATACGCACATTCCTTTTTCCCTGTGGGCATACCGCACTAGTATTCGCACTTCCACTATGGCCACACCATTTTCTCTGGTCTACAGTACAGAGGCAGTCCTGCCTCTCAAAGTCCAGATCCCCTCACTTCACATTTCTCTCCATGACATGCTCAATGATGATGACTTTCATCAGGACCATTTAGCACAGCTAGAGTTATTAGACAAACGTCGTCTTAATGCTCTAGATCACCTTCAAGTTTACCAAAAACGTATCAAATGTGCCTATGACAAACATGTCCATGCATGAACCTTCCAAGTCGGTGACCTTGTCCTGAAAGAAAATCAACATGTAACCAAAGTAGAAAAAAGTAAACAAGGGAAAATTTGCTCCTAATTGGCTTGGACCATACATCGTGACTCATACTTATGGATCAGGTGCTTATCGTTTATCTTCACTTGATGGTAAACCCAAACCCGAGCCCCTTAATGCCTTGCATCTTCGACCATTCTATTGTTGAATTGTTGTCCTACCTCACCTTTTGTCTCTTTCCATACTCGTCCCTTGATTTTTATCCACTTCATACACCTCACCAATGATTAAAAAAGAATCATGTGAGTACCCGTCACTTGTTATCTTCTCTTGAATATGTGTACCATGGCGTTACACATATCATGATTCTCATGGATACTTTTTCATCTACCTTTAGATGAGATCCCATGGTCATTCCACCTTTCCTTTTGAACAAGAGTCCTATCTTCCACCTTGGTCTTGTCCATGACTTCAAATCCCTCACATGGGATATAACTCCTTGAGTCAAACTTCCACTCAAAATATGACTCCCTCAAAAGGACATCTTCCTCTCGACAATTGCTGCTATAAATAGACTGCTCCCTTGAAAGGATAACTATGTAAAGCTTAAAAAAAACAAAAAAATGAGAGAAACTGAAGCTTCTTCCCGCATCGATCAGCTTCACAAAGACCTCAAGGAGTTAAATTTTCTTCATCCCATATAGACTTCCCGCATCGATCAGTCTATCTCAACTATAAGTCAAAACAACAAACCTTTTTAGTCATGGAATTGCCCATTGTGACCTCAGATATCTTTCCCAAAGAGTGTGCTACCTCATACCATATAAAAATTAACTACCTTTCACCCTTCTTACCATTCCCACTCCCATTTCCTAATTCCTCAAGGGACTTCTTGGAACTTATGACATTTGGTGATCATGTGACTACTTTTCACTATAGAACAATCAATCATGCAATGTCTTTAGGGTCTTACGTTCATCACCACTTTCAAGGTGTGATCTACTTGGTATGATCCTCACCAATTAGGTGGATTTATTTCCCCCTCTTATCTTTTAGCCGTCCTTGTTTATGTTTTGATTACCTTATACAGGACTTGGTCCTCGACGCTTACTTTTGGGGTAATCTTCTTCTTTCACCACAATCGACCCCACCTACATCACTTTACCTATAATCCACCCACACCTAATAGATCCTACAATTCCTACCTAACTCATTTTCATACCTCCTCATATTCTTCCCTAGCTCATGGGAGAACTACATCGGCCTGAGGTCCCTTTTCGTCGGGACTATGTAGGTAGCACTCCAAGGGCATGGGGCCCTTAGAGGTTAGCTCAGCCATCCTCTACCCTAAACAATTCATCTTCCATGTGCCTCACATTACATCACACCTAACTTAGTTTCCCTTTTATACCCAAAATTGGAAATTAAACCACATACATAACAAGTTGTTTAATATTTTAAACATTATCACAATATACATTTATTACGCCTACCATTTCTCTATCATCATCATGCATAGTATTATAGCACATCTCACATATGACCCATATTATCATTCATTGCATAAAATAATGAATCACAACTTCACCTACTTTCAACTCCATCATGCCTAACCAACCTGACTCAATCCATGCCTATAAACCTGACTCGATCCAATGACCTGAAATGCCTAAAAAAACCTAACTCAACCATGCCTAACAAACCTGACTCAATCCATGCCTATGACCTAACTCGATCCATGCCTAAACAAACCTAACTCAACCATGCCTAACAAACCTGACTCGATCCATGCCTAAACTAACCTGACTCGATCCAGGCCTAAATCAACTTGACTCCATCATGCCTAACTCACCTACTTTCCATCCATATCAAAATAACAAATCAAAATCTCATCAAAACATCAAAAAATCAAAAAATACCATGTATCGCATCATATAAATAAATCAATGTGTATCTCAAATATACATGGCTATCTCATCATGTCCATCATCTCAAAATCATTAGCACACAGGCTGATACACAATACAAAATGTCATCGGCACATAGGCCAGTCTCATATATACAACAAAATAATGAAATAATAGAAAATATCTTCAGCACACAGGCCAATATATGCTCAAAATATACAAAACCACTCATACATCCTCACTATCTCTCAGCATGCAAGCCTGTATATATCACAAAAATAACTATCATACATCAAAAACTAGGTGACCGCATATCAGGCATCTCAGAAAATGTCCTCCATCTTTGTATCACCAGTACCCTTGGCCTCCTGGGTCCCTATCGGCACCTCAACTAGAGCTAGTCTCCTGTGCATTGGTAGCCTCTGCCTGATTGGCCTCGGAGCTCGCTGACCCCCTGTGCTCTCCACACTATGAGTGCGGGATCTCGTCCTCTCACTGGATGCATGTTGTGCCCTGTACTCGACATAGGATATGAAATCTATCCTGACCACCATCAGATGGTCCTGATAGTATCTAGCCTCACCTAGGGCATCCCGTAACCTAGATACAGGCATGGTCTATGGTGGTCCCATAGGTCTCGGCCCCTATACCTGCCCTACGGGACCCTACCTCGTGCCTTCCTGTGAACTAGGACCTACTCCTGGTGCCTGTGGTGGTGCCCCCTGCCCCTGTGCCTGTATTTGGGCCTGTAAGGCCCCAATCTATGCCTGGGATGTGGCCAACTGGCCCTGTAAACCTACCACCTAAGCCTGTAAGGATTCCACCTGACCATCCCCCTCCTCTCCATCTCCATCTCCTCCACTAGCCATTTGGGCCTACAGACTGGCCACCTGTACCTATAGCTATGTTACCTCTGCCTCAGAGCCCTCCAGCTGTGTCTGCAGTATACCGAACTGGGTAATCAGCATAGACACCTACCCCTGTAGGGTGTCTCTCTGTACCGTGATGATGGCTAGATCTAGCTACCCCAGTCTTGGTGGTATAGCTCATAAGTGAGCCTCTCACCACTGTATGTACCTATCTGTGACCTCGACATCATCTATCTACCGGTCCACTGGCTACTCCTCCTACCCTGTGGGCACTGTAGGCTATGGTAGAGGTAAGGGCCTCTCCACGTCATCTCTCTAATATTGTGGGAAGGGCAGAGGTATGTCCTGTACTAGCCCAAATTTCCGTTGGACTCTGTCTACCGGGATCATCTCATACTCCCCGGCATGGTGACCCTGTATCCATCTCTCTAGCTAGAGCTCAGCTAGCTCCTCATGCATATGCCTATATGAGGGGAATCCCACATATGGCCTCCAGATAATGTCCACTCCGGATAACCCCTCCAGTAACTGCCAGAAATAGGCCACATCATGTGTGGGCCTCTCAGATCACCACTCTCCAATAACTGACACCCATCTCCTATACCCCACCCACAAAAATCTCATTGGGAATGCATTTTCTCAAGGCATCCCTATAGGCTGCACACAAACAATGTGCTCGTACGCCCAACAGTGTAGTAAAAATGTATAGCACAGGCTAAACCTGCGCAACCGCCCATATGCCCACAACTCCCTATACAGCTGCACCAAGAATGTTGGTGCCCAGGAAAAGTGGGTCTCATCCACCATCATGTCATGGAGTACCCTCATCAGTGATCGGGGAAAATGTCCACCCTCTGCATTTGATAGTGCATAATAGCACATTACCTCCATCAATAGAACCACTAGCCTTGTCTCCTTCGGATGGGCTAGGTACATCTCTCCATATCTCAATCTGTGCTATGGAATCTCAGGTTGGCCATCCCCTCACCAAAAACAATCACAATCAGCTCCTCCAAGGCATTGGAGGAGACAGAATAAACCTATGCACCCAATATGGGTAACTGAAGAATCTAGAACACATCCTCCAAGGTGATAGTAATCTCACCTGTCGGCAGGTGGAACATGTTGGTCACGGAATCCCATCTATCGATGAGCACGACCATCAAACTGGGCTACCAAAAAACATGTCTATAATGATGAAATCCACTCAACCCAACTACCTCCACATGTTGCAGCTCCTCTGGGGTCACTGCGCTGCATGCATTGTCACCAGTAGAGGCAGAACCCTATCCTGCATATGTAGTTGCACTCTCCCCTACATCCAATACAAACATGACATTAATTTACATGTATCAATCCATATTCAACAATTATCATTTTCCTACACCCTATTTTCACCCTACCTATTTCAACCACCTAGCCCACATCACTTTTGGACCCTTGTGCCCAATAATCTGACCGGTACCAGTTCATCCTAACCGACCCTGGTCACCCTTTAACCAGCATCGGTCACCTATTTGGTGACCGATACTTTTTCACCCTTACCGACCCCGGTCACCCCTTAACTGGCATCGGTCACCTATTTGGTGACTGATACCGGTTCCACCTAACCGACATTGGCCAAACTTGACTGATGTTGGTCACTGTCGCGGAAAAACCCACGATTTCCCAAAACCCCCTTTCTAAAAAACCTCCCCCCTGCCCCTTTTACCCACCTACAATGACCTAAACTACCCTTGGACCTCCACCCACCCCCCTATCCCATTTATTACCCTCCCCATTCCTCTTTTTACCCATTATCCCCCATTCCCAAATTCAATTTTTCACCACCCACAAAAATGAAAAACCAACAAAACCTACAAACAACAATAAACTAATCCTCTAATCTATCAAATCAACTACAAATAGAGTAGAGCACACCTCGTGGCACCATCATCTCGGTGGCCATCTATACTATACCGGTGGCCTACCCTGATCCCTCTCCATCCTCTACCATCACCGAATAGCTACTCGCAACCTCTGCCCAATCGAATCCCTCACAATGATCCTGTGGACCCGTTGCTCACCAACCAATCACTCGTTGATCACACTGCCAACTCACTGTTCCATTCCATCTAAATACTTTTCTCTCTTTTCTCTCTTTTTTGTCATTTTCTCACTTCACAAAATAACAAATGAATAACAAAAAACATGGATTTTTTGTTTTTATAACAAACCCAACCTAACCGACGTCGGTTACCCTTGACCAACATCGGTCACGTGCCCTACCTCACCGTCGTCGATTGACCTATACCGATGTAAGTTATCCGTGACCAGCATCAATCACCCTCACCTACACATTTCCCTAAATTTTAACCTTTACCCTACCCCTACCTCCTTTTTATCCCCACCCAACCTTCACCTTGATCATTTACCCCACCCACCTTTACCCTGACCATTTACCTCACCTTTCTAGACCTCCTCATTTCCTACCTACCCTTTTCCTCCTTCGGGGACTTTTTATTTTACCCATACCTCGGTCCTTACCCATGCCATGACCTAGATATTTGAACCTGGACCATCGCTAGTGACCTTTGACCTCATGTGTTCGCTATACCTTACGGAACTGTTACCTTGTGTTGATTGATCTAATGACCTTACCTAGCCTATTACCATGACCATTTATGCTCACCTTACCTTTGGTGTATCGGAACATACATAAACGTTCCTGCACCTAACCTACGTTGTGTTTCCTGACCATATCCTATACCTTGGATACTAGAATCACTTCGACCTTGTTTGGATAAATCTATCGACCTTAGACAATGTAGAGTTTTCCTGCTCTTCAACCTAGTAGCGTGCTACAGTTTATACGTGTGTGTGCATTTGACTGTTGCTACCTTTGACCCTGATCCATTACCTAGATTGCTCGAGTAGACCTTTAACCCTTTTTCCCCTATGCACACCTACCTTTTCCCTCACATTTACCTTTTATAAAACCACTCACCGATTATACCTTTTGCCTCATCAGTTCTTGGTTTGAGGTAGATCATCTTCATCCACACATGGGGCAACCACATCTTATTTTTGTTAGCGTCGCTTACCAATACAAGCTACACAAAAAAGGGTAAAATGTAGACACTAAAATTAGGTCACACTCCCCTTTTGTCCCTCGATGAATAAGCACCCTTCATCACATTCACCTAGCCATAGCTCCGTTCACCCCACTAATATTAATTTAATTAATTTAATTAAATTAATTCATTATCCTCACCATATTTATTATTTAAATATCTTAATTTAAATAATATCCACACATACACCTCACTTAGACACCTCATCAAGCTAACTCAACCTAAGACCTATTCTTAGTAAGTTACCATAACTAACTAAGACTTACCCAAACCCTAAAAATCAATGCCTACATTCTCTCTAACCACATTCCCGCATGCTTACAAGAAGCTTCCAGTCTAATCCGCGGGTTAATGACATGAGATCCGATAAAATCAAGAGGATCTCCCTAGTTTAGTAAACCTAGGAAATCCCGCCTTGACCGACGCCGGTTAGCCCTAACTGTCGCCGGTTAAGCTAGAACTGCGGACGGTTACCCTTTTAACCCCCAAAACAACCTTATTCTGAAGGTTGGAAAAAGATGGAAAAAGGTTTATGAACATTAGCACATTCCCGAGAGATATCACATCTTCTAAGAGTGAATTTTAGTGAGAACATGCATGCAAGGAAGGAGATCAAATATTTTCTCTTGCACAACCACCCCAGCAATGATCTGATCTAACCAAGCAAAGAGGAATTCACATGTAGCCCATGAAGAAGCTCTCCTACAATTTTTGATCACCTGCAGCTTTCAACCTCTCATCAGCACCTCCATCCCTCACTCACAGGTGTCCATGATCAGGATCCAAGTAAGTATAATGTTATACTTCTTTGGTTTATTTCATTTCATCCTTATATTTTCACCTATGGTTTACCTAGCCACCCATTGAATTCCTCCAACACTCACCCCTCCATATACCCATTAAAACCTTGCCAGATCCAGCCCAAATCACCCAATACCTCATTTTGACCAACCAAAGTCCTTTGTGCAATCACAAAGGAGACCCAAAGCTCGTTCTGTGGCATTCTTAGATTTCTACAGTAACCGGCACCGGTTACACCTAACCGCCAGTCAGCCACCCTTAACCAACATTGGTCTCTGTATTTTCCCATACAACCCAGAACAGTGACCTACCCACCTAATTCCACTTCACCCTCATTCACCTGTGATTCTTTCTGAGACCTCTGTCAGACCTGCAGAGACCCAGAACCAGTCACTTGACCTTTGGATCATACTCTAACCTATCCTATTAGATTAGATCTTTCTTATTGTGTTTTAAGTGAGATACCTAAATCATTTCGAACTACAATAGGATTTACTTTATTTACCGCATTAAATTGTTTAAAATAGTGGACTGACAGCCATCTAGGAAGTATCACACTTCCTGGATCTAGCATATGCTAGGTAGTTCACTGCACATATTGTTTAATTCTTGTTGGTTGTCTTTCTTTTATCACAGGTAGTTCCTCCTAGCCAAAAGGAAGATCTCACAACCAGCTGTGGATTCAGAGTTCATATGCGTGCAACAACCCATCAACCAGCATTTGAACAGGTATTCCTCCTATGCCTATTAACCTATCTATTTCATCAATACTTCAAAGAAACGTCTAAGAATTAGGTGAAACACCCACATAAAAAATTGATATTACAAGATAATTTTTAGTCACTTATCAAGTATGATCTCACCAAGATCATCAAGATTGGAGATAATATCACTCTTGATATGAAAAAAATTCCAGTCTCCCTTATCAAATAAATCACAAACATCATTATTACATCCTATCACATGGAGTAACATTTTTGGTCCCAAATTCCCAATCATTCATCTTCATCGTCTTCTCCCTTCATGGTTTTCCCTTCACAAAACCATCCAAAATCTTAAATAGTTCAAATATTAAAAAAGGAGAAAACATTAAAACATTACAAAAAATCAAATTTAGAAAGATCGAACATTGCAATCAAGTATCACATACACATGGATTTTTTTTCCTTTTCTTTTCACATCCTTTGTAAATATACCACCATTTTCATCCCTTTGGTGATCTTTTGGTTGGTCTACTGTATCTATTTGAGCTTGGTCTTTTATAACCTGGTAAATTAAAAAACAACTGACCTCTTAGAGATGCTATCACTATCTTCATTTAATTAACTTGTTTTCTAAAGATATTTTGGTGTATTTTTTTACACTAGCTAATGTCATCATTGTAATCACTTCTACATCCTTCCATTAAGCCATCAATGTTTCTTAACCCCTTATCAAAATAATCAAGAGATCTAAAATAATTTTTAGAAAGAAAAAAATAACTAAAAAAATAAAAAATCAAAGGAAAGGAATAAAATATCTCTAGGGGTATTTCCATTATCTCTATCGGGGCTATGGAAGCTTGGCTGACAGTAGCGCAATTCTGTAGCTAGAATTAAATACATCTCTCTGATGGATATGGACACCTAAATGACAGAAGAGCAATGTATAACTCTCCTTCCACTATCCATTCACAAATAACCTATCAAAATAAATCATTCGTACATATTTTATAGTGTTTCTTCACTTATTGCCTCTATAAATATTCTCTTTAAGAATTAATTAGTTTTTACGCACACACATTGGATCTCGATGAGCAACATATCTAGTATGTTACCAACTGTTGTTTGGACCATGTTTAGACTCTTATTTTAGCATATGTTTTTTCACACAATTTATGCCTTTGGCTCATCAAATTTTCATTGTGATTCTTGTAACTACATTTTCCATATCCTTCCATAGCATCCAGACTATTCATCTACTTCATTGAGAACATCCATGTGTATAAGATTGCCTTTTTTTCAATGTTTGAGGGAAAATTGGTCCTTTCTTTCAATTAAAAATCTTGTCTTCATCCTATCATTTGTTTCTTATTTAGCTTACACTAGGGTCATTCTCACTCCTTATCTCTTCATTGGATTTCACTCATCATCTTGTTTAACCTAACCCCAATAGCCTTGATCCAGATTATCTTCTTCTTGTATATACAAGTAATATTTTCCCTTGTATATTCTCACCTCTCATTGGGGGAATCTTTGCATCTTCATTTTCCTATACATAACTTCAGAAATTTAATAAAAAACCCTAAAAATTTAAAAAATCCTCTTAAAATCCAAAACATTAGTAAAACCTTCAAAGATCCAAAAACATTGGTAAAACCTTCAAACATCCAAAACATTGGTAAAACATCAAAAATCTAAAAACTTGGTAAAGCATTAAAACATCCTAAACATTCACACAACAAAACATCCTCAAACTCAAAAATTATCCTACAAAACATCTTACTTCATTGCTTTCTTTTTATAGCACATGACATGTAGATCATCTTGATCTTCCTTAATTAACAAAGTTGGTTTTCTTGCTATGTTTTCCTTCTCTTACATAGATTTTTTCTCACTGTAGTTCCATAGTGCGTGTTTATTTTTCATGGGACTTCTATCTCCTCTGTATATTCCCTTATATGTATTCTTTCTTGGGGAATAATTTCTTTCTTGTATGTATAACTCAAACATTTGGGAACTGAAGCTAGATAACAAAAAACAGTAACTAACTTTCTTGAACGTTATTTGCTTGAGTATGTTTGTTTATGGTTGTTTGGTTATTGATCTTCTAGTTTACTTTCTCGTATTTCATGAATTTATGTATTTTTCTTAGTTTCAGTCCTTTAGTAATGAACAAAAATCAGTATTATGTTTATTCATGTCATTTTACACTTTTTTTGTATGCTTATATCAAATAAATAACTACTTCCAAGCTAGATGGTACGTCTGACATGTCACGCTCTCCCCATTCTCCATATATCTTATCTTCCCTTAAACCTATTATTTTCTTCCCCCTCCTTTATTTCTTCCACCCAAAGAGGCCCAAGTTCCTCTTTTCTCAATAAATTTATTTGAACAATGGCCAACTAGGCCCAGTTCGAATCCCAATCATTGTAGTGTCTTATTATTTTTCTGTGACCATTTTATTCTTCATTTTGAGCATCAATCGACCTCTTCTATCATCCTAGTGACACTCGAGGGGGAATTACCCATCATACTAATTCTCTTCTACTCCTTCAAATTGTCTAAAATTATCTACTAACTTTGAAGTGGTGCCGCTTGCGCAAAACCAAATCAAAGAGGGGAAAACATAGACACCTAAAGATGATTGCATAGTTTTAATACTAAAATTTCACTAATTATCCCCCTTCCTGTCATTTCATTATAATTAGTGATTTTCTACTAAGTAGCTGACATTCCCTTTCATTTCAGTCAATTAATGACACTTTGTTAATTAACTAGCCTTTCCCATCTTGGATGCCAATTAACGACACTTCGTTAGTTATAATCCTCTTTTAACTAATTAATTAACCATCATCAATTAATTAATCCTTTCAATCTTGTATTTAACTAATAAACCTTCTCATTAGTTAAATCCCCCTTTCGAACCCTTCAAATTCTACTAATTTCCTTCTAAATAATCTCCAAATGTCTTCTTAAGATTATTTTGGCCTATTAATTAATCCTAGGTGATTAATTAAATCACCCCCAACTCCCATGAGTTACCAATCTCTAATTAATCTCTTCTAATCATAATTATCCCTTTCTAATTCTACTTTACCTTTATCCCACATTCATTAAGTTTAAAGCTTCTCCAAAACTGGAAAACTATATAAAGAACCTAGTACACCTTGTCCAAATTTACACCATGTCCTTTTAAAACATCTGCTTATGATAATAACATTTCAATCTAGGAAGTATTTTTGATCAAGAAACATTTTCTCTCTTCTACTTGGCAAAGAGTAGTAAGAGAAGAACTAAACATGGCAATTAATCCATATTAGTGTGATCTCTTCCTCTTCTATGGATAATTTCCTCTGATTTTAAGTAGCAACATTTGGCTCACTAAATGAGTACATATAATTACAGAGAACATAAAAATATCAAAGGTTTGGTTTTGTATTTAATGTTCTTAATGTTTTAGACACTAATTTAATCTTTTATTTTTTAGCTTTATCATGATGTTTATCTTATTGATTAATTAAGTTAGGAATATATTTGGTGTTAGTTTCCTTTCATTAACTTATATTAATTCAATCAAATTCATTCAGCATGTTCCAATTGTTTTACTTATGTCATGGTAACTACCATGTGTAATCCCCACGCCCCTATAGGAATCCCTATATAATATATGCATATCAGTTTTATCCTTCCTTGTTTGGGATCCATTCACATTTTTCATCTCATGCACCCCAAACGAGTGGGGGAAACATTGGGTGAAATTGTTCACTCCCAATAGTTATAAAAAGTGTTTAAAGAATCACAACCATCATGAAAAAAACATAAATTTGTCATAAACAAGGCTAAAGAAAAAATTGGCCACAAATTCCATTAGTAATAGAACCCCCTAGTACATATAGGAGTGGTGGGTGGTAGTGTCCCACAGGAGCCCTCGTATCCCTGGGGAAAAAATAGTTACTGAGCATTTTTTAGCAATTACACAGCTACAATATTCTATAGTTTCAACATTTACACAGTTTCAAATTGCAATCAGTTACTAACAAGGGACTGACTACTTACTTAATAACCAAAGCAGGAACTAAAGAAATAATAAATAAGGAAGTGAAACCTAGGGCATATATAGGACAATGATATGCTTGAAACAATGTGTCACCTGAGGTAAGTTACAAATAATATTGTGATCATCTGCAGTATCACTTATCCATGGGGAAGTATTAAATGTCGAAGGCAAAATCCTATTATCTCTTTCAATACACTTTCCATTAGTGGCATCATGATGCTTAAATATGAAGTTTATCATCAGAATGCTCAAAATCTGAGGTTGTCTACATGAAACCTAAATCCTTCATATTATTCCAATCATCTCCTTACAAATAGGTCTACAAGCAAGAACAAATTTCTATCTCTTTATATTTCATCATTTCAAGTGTACTCTAACCCCTTGGTTTAGCTTTTTCCAAAACAAATTTCTAATTTTACATGTTTTTCAACTCAAATTTTAATTACATTTACCTAGAGCATTAACTATTATTTTTCTTTTATAAGTCCTATCCTAGTCCCATGAAGGAAAAACACACAAGAAACCATGAAGTTTATTTATTAAAAATATTTTTTTATTAAACCCTAATTATAGAGTAATTGAATGTAAAGTATGATATACAATTGTTAAATATAATATAATGTAAGAAAAAATTCATACATAGTGAAAACCCTAAGCAAGATACAAAGGAAAGATGACGTAGTTGATTTATTCTTGATCCTAAAGTGTTCTGAAATGGGAAAACTAATGAATAGGATGTAAACAATGTCACAAATGTTTAGAATAAATTTTGGCTCCTGGACTAGGGCAAGGGCACATGGGCACCAGATACTACTACTGGGATCTCATTACTATGAAAATGGTTAGATCCTAATTTTGACTATGTTGCCCAAGTGTAAAAAATAGATCTTATTGATCACTTACATGTTGCTCCTTGATTGTCAAAGATACTTGTAACCTATAAAATAGAAGTTTATATGTAAAACCCACAAAACCACATCAAATCCAAAAAATAAAGATGTAATATGGGGAGTGAGACTGACCCTGATGGTCACTTGATAGAGTGAACTTACACCAAATTTTGTAAAACATCTAAGACTCCATGTAATTCTTGTGAGTGTGTGTAAGAATGGTGCACTAGGAATCCCTTGTGCAAGATGCACTAAATATCAGGATAAATTTTATATATAATGCAAATGTGTGTATGGAATAGACTGAACTTCCCCTTCCTATGAATTGTATAATAAAATGTAGTGCCTTATCCCTTGAATGGATGCGTTGAATTTCTTTAGGTTCTTTTTGAATGCAAGATTAGGTGATAGTAATAATGCTTAGAGATTGGTCCCTTATTTTTAACACAAAACTATGTAATTATATGATTCCGTTGTTTAAATTTTGTAATTGAAAACTAGAAGGCTGACCCATAAGTAGAAAAGATTACCAAAAGATAAAAGAGACCCAAAAGGAACAAGTAAGATAAAAATGGTCGAGGGTGCCCAGAGGGGATAGGGGCGCCTGAGTGCCTCTGTCCTAGCTAGTAATTAGTGTATGAAGTTAGAGAAGATAAACAAGTTAAATACCAACTGGGTTGTAGGGTGTGTAAGACAAAAAAGAAAGAAATAAATAGAGAAAAGAGACCAAAGATAGTTATCAACCACTAGTTTTCTTTCTTAGGAATCATGTAAATGCTAGTGTACTTTTAGGACCTAGAAATGTACCTAATTTCATGATTTTGTGTTTACATTTTCCCCCACTTTATGTTGTTAAGTGAATACTTGATAACATAAAGTAGATAGAAGATGTGTACCTGAAAACCATGTAGAGTGTGGAAGGAAATGTGTGCCGAGTGGACAAGTAAAGCGTGGAATGATGCAAAATGAAGCATGGATACTAGGAAAGGAAAGTGACCCTAGAGGTGAGATTTATGTGTTGTGTTGTACCTATAGTTATGCTTTTGGCTGCTAATTCTTCTAAGAACCCGTAAAAGAAGAGAAAAAGCATAGTCAAATTTTTGTATATCATAAATTAGAGAAAAATGTGTATAAGTATGTAAAATTGTGTAAAGGAAGGTGTGAACCTGACATAAAAAAGTGTGAAGGATATAAAAGTGTCCTAAAATTCTATGAAGAACAATGTTTTTGGGTGATCTCATGCTAAGAGTGATTGTTTTGGGCAATTTCATGCTAATGGCAAGTTTTTTGGGTAATCTCAAACTCAGTGTGAGTTATTTGGGTGATCTAATGCCAATGAGAAAGTGTTGGGGAGAGAGTTATAGTGTCACTATCCTTCCATGAATCTCCCTAATGAGTACCATAGTAGATGCTACATCTCTATTTTGTTCCTGTTATCCCGAATTTTCTGAATTAGTTTCAATTGAAATGATTGTAAGATATTGCATACAAGATGTAACTGAAGGTCTATTTCTATAGCTAAAAACATTCTTTGAAGACTTATGTGAAATATGTTGATCTGATGAATTGATTGTATGTTCCCTAAGACATTAAAATCTCAGGGGAGGACATAGGTTCCCAAACACTATTGTTTGATGCTGGGAGCTGGTGTCCGTGCTGTGATTTTGACCCAATTCTAATTTTGGGACATTTTTGTAACTGTATCATGTGATAATTTTGTAATTTTCATATCTAAATTGTATCTCTGAGGTGTTGTGTGGGGTGATTTATCCACTTAATATAAGCCCCCCGTGTTTAGGGTGTATGAAAAAATTGTAGGAGTGTGTGACCCAAAGGAAGGGACCCAATGTTGATCTAAAATTGTATCCCTGTAGGGGGATGTGCATGGTATAAACCAAAGCACATGTAAACAAAGTTTCTAGTAACATGTGTTAGTACAAAACGTAGCTAGCATGTAAAGATAAGAAAATGTAACAATCAAGTGTTAAAAAAGTGGACCATGAAAATTGGGTTTTAAACACGGTACATCACTTCCAATTTCATAAGAAAATCAAGGCCGAAGTGGCCAAAATCATACAAGAAGTGATCAAAAAATACATATGGCATCGCCCATAAATAATGACATACAATAGTAACAATGGAAATAAAAATGTATCAGTTAACCATGGTGGTGTATAGTCCTGCAAAGTAAAAACTACACATGAAGCACCCATTAACATGTTAGAAAGATAAAAAGTATGTCAAGAAATGTTTGTTTCAATGGAAATTAGTGTGTTAGAAAGTAGTAGTAAGTAATGAAAAAATATCACATGTAATGTATGAGAGTAGGAAATGTTAATGCCCTCAGGAGCCTTATTGGGACTGGTAAAAGGTACAATGCCAAGCATCATTACAATGTGTGAAAATATGCAATAAATATACTTTTAGAACTAGAGACCAAGTGAAAACGCATGTGCATATGATAAATATAATGAATTATTGAGTATCTGACTAGCATAGTAAGCAAATTGCAACATTTAAGTATAATAAGATATAAAAAGTAAGTGAAAATAAGATATGTGAATGTAATGATTGAGTGGAATGGAGTGGTGTGTAATGTGTGAATGATGGT
This sequence comes from Taxus chinensis, assembly GCA_019776745.2. Taxonomy (NCBI): domain Eukaryota; kingdom Viridiplantae; phylum Streptophyta; class Pinopsida; order Cupressales; family Taxaceae; genus Taxus; species Taxus chinensis. Next base: position 401,604,742 of record CM034154.1, read on the forward strand.
AGGAGAAGTGTGTCCCCTTTTGGATGTGTATGAGATGAGGTTCATTTATATAACACCCCTCAAAAATTAATAATGAACCATATAATAAGAGTGCATCATAGGGAAATGGTTTAAAATATGTGTGTTAGAAAGATAGATCATGAAGTGTAGAGTGTGAAAGGAGAATGCAGTGAGGTTCATTTCATATTTAGACCCTCATTAGTCGAGTATGAACCGTGGAGGTAGAGTACATCATAGGGTAATGACGATAAATTGTGTTTATCAAAGGGGATGTGTGAATTCTAGGAAATATTTAAACTTTGAACACGGAGTGTGAAATGTAGAAGTTGACCCATTGATAGTAATGAAGGGGGGAAGATGTTGCGATGAACCCGAATATATGTGTGATGGAGATCTATGTGGCTATTTCAGAGAGATATTGTGGTGGTGATGGAGTTTGAAATGTATCTTGACCATCAATGTAAAGATTATCTTGTTTGACAAACGAAAATCTGTCGCGTGGACAGATCTATGGATAGACGGGCCAACGGTGTGCAGGGCTTAGCCCCTCTTTGAGACAGCAAAGCGAAACTGGTTTATTGCTACTTCTACTAGCAGGAACCTATGCAAGTCTCACAGATTCTGCCTTCGGGGGTTGGGATCTCATCCCAGTAGAGTGTTCTAGGCTGCGAAGAGAAAGGAATAAAAGAAGGAGAAGAGAAAGAACAGATCCGAAGGAAGAAAAGAAATGAGTTCCAAAGCGGAAGGGTCAGAAGATCTATGCTTTGGGCTTGGTAGTAAACAGAGCCAAACCTACTTGCATAAATAAACAAAGCAATACTGATAAACAAGTGACGGAAAAGTAGATATGAATTCAACAGGTAAGACACATGCAGATCTAACATAAGAAAGATCTTAATGTATAACACAGTTATTGAGCACAAAGTCTGAATAATTGTATTAATTGTTTTTATCTGTTACAAGAAAGCTCAAAGTCTTTCTCTCCTCACTTCTATTTCTATCTGAAAAATGTTCACCCCCTGAATACAACAAGTATTCTAGTATTTATAGAAAGTGAGGGAGAGAGAAGGCAAAATGGAGCCAACCACTTATTCACAAGATATTTACAAAATATCCAAAAGTCATGTTGACTTTGACAACTTGGATGGATGACATCATCCCATGATGCAACATGGATGATGTCATCGTTTGTGCCAACACACTTCAGATATTTCGAAGAGAAAGTCGGAGAATAGAGAGAGGAGAAGAAGAAGAAGAAGAAGAAGAAGCTATTCATCATCATCATCCTGTGGCCTAAAAGGGGTCGCCTGTTTCTGATGCTGATCAGGAGATGAGATGTGGAACTGAGCGCGGTATTCCAAGAACTTGCTGATCATTGGCGCAAATTGATCCTGTGATGGATCCTTGTGCCTTTCACTGATTGCTTCGCAAGTTTCCCGCTCATCAATGAGCTTTTCGGGGACCCTGGAATAGTCTTTACCCGCCTCGATTAGGGACCCGATGAAGTCTCTACAGGCCAGTAGGTTGTTGATGGATTCGATGTCGAAAGTGACTTCTGGCCCTGTCCCTTGAGAAGCTAACTCCTTGAAAATTCGGATAGTATCGTCAGCTGATCTCAAGGTGAGGGAAGGAGTGAGCAACCCTGGAGTCATAGATAGAACAATCTTCTCCATTTGATGCATCGCATCCAGGGCCTCTTCCTTCACCTTGTCTATCTTCTCTAACACAAATTCGAGCTGATCTATCCGATAGTCCAGAGTGGACATGGTCTTGTTGAGGGTCCTTGGATGACCGAATACTCCAAACTTGACCAAATCTTCGACTGAACAGTCGAACATTTGTTGGAAGGCCTCGTGTTGGAGTCTGGCGTTTTCGAGCTCTTCTGATACTGGACTTGCTAATGTTTGGAGTTCCTTATTCGCCTTCTCGATGTTCAGGTATAAACTGATATACTCGGCGATCACCTTTTCACTATCCTTAAGGATTTGGCTCCTCCAAGCAGAAACAGCCATACCCTGCTCGCCGATCTTTGAATATTCATTGATCTTCTCCTGACTGAGCAGCTCAGGAGTCTCGGCGGCAGTTGTGGGAGGTGCACTTCCCATCTTCTGTAGGGCTTGAAGCAGGTATTTATTCTGCTCCTTCAGTAGCCTCTTTTCTTCCTTTGTTTCTTGAAGCTTTTCGCAGAGTGCATCAACTGCGGAAAGAGCTTCCCCCTGGAGACTTTCAGAGGATGTCCCCATTGTGACTTGGGTCACTGTGAAATCTGCCGGAGACAGATCTTCTTTCTCTTTGGTGGGATCGGGGTAGGCAATTTCCATAACCCTCTCACCTGCAGCGCTCTTGGAGAAGCGTGTAACCGGCTTGTGCTTCTTTGCTCCTTTAGCCGGAATGACTGAAAAGTCCATCGGAGCGATGGGGACTTTCCTCTTTGGTTGGCTCAGCTGCTGAGAGATCCAAGCTGGTCCTATTGAAGAAGGACCAGAGACAGAGGGGGAGGCAGCAACGGTAGAAGAGGGGAAGAACGTGGAGACACGCGGCGGCGGCATTGAAAGAATAGCCGAAGACATGCCCACGGGAGGAAGGGAAACCGCAGCTGTAGAAGACATGGGAAGGGAAGGGAGCCCGGAAATGAGGGAAGAAATGGAGGAAGACAAATCAGCGAGAGAGGAGAAGATGGACGAAGAGGCAGGGGAGAGAGTAGAAGAAGAAGGAGAGGACACAACCAAAGGAGTGGTTGCCGACATCTGAGGAAGGGGAGGAAGAGAAGAAGAAGGGATAGAAGGGACCTCTGTAGTTGTAGCGATGCCGACATCCTGGGTGGATGGGCGTATAGGACTATCCTCTGTCAATTCCTTCTCTGGCGAATCCAGGGTTATTACTTGTTCAGGCTCTGAAGGAAGAGGACTTTCAGGGGCTTCCTCCTGAATGGTGCTAGGCTCACCTTCCGCAGCTTTGCCTTTTAGCTGCTTCTTTGACCTTGGAGGTGCATTACCCAAAGGAGAAGTTGTAAAATCTACACCGAGGTAGATTAACCCATTCATGCGGCACCAATGCTCTGTTCTCCGCATAGTCTCCTTGACCCTCTCCTCGATTGTCTGAGGAGCCTTGCTTCTGTCAATGTCCGGGAAGGGCCAATCATCCCCTTCTGTGTCATTATACACTTTGTCTACTTCGTCTTCCGTGGTTTGGAAGCCTTTTGGGACAATGGCCACTCCGTAATGGATGATTTCTGTTAATGCCAAGCGAGAGTGATCCTTTCTTCTGAGTTCTACCTCATGGAGAACGTCAATGTAGATATCCTCAATCTGAGGGACATGAATCGGATCAAGCTTAGCCCTTGGTAGACAGCCCCTAGGGTCGAATGTAGGCCTTGCTGGGAAATCATGCTTTAGGTTGAGCAATTCTAGCTCAGCAAACATCTCCTTCGCCTTGTGATAGCTGGAGCATGTGTAACGGCCTACTGTGAGGGGGAAAGGAGTTCCGCCCTTCTTTCTCTTGAGGCACTTTTCATGGTATGTGACGAGCTGTCTTGATAGTTCCAATAAAATCAGCTTTGGTCCAGCATACCTTGGCAACCTGGTTGGTTCGCCCAAAAAGTTGACCGCCCTCAGATAGGTGAATGTGGGAAACTGGGTGAACAAGGCCCCCCACTTCTCTGTGACTGCCACTATGTTCTTGGTCGTGCGGCCATGAGCTAAGTTCGGGCGCAACATGCACATGATGTGGTAGAAGAAAACATCATTGATCTTAGCGAAGTGTTGGATGCTGTTCTCCAGCTTCAGCTCTTGATAGTATTCATATATTTTGGCCTGAGGCCAAGTTCCACTTCGGTGCAGCCCTGGATAATCTCTTTCAGACGCAGCAGCATACACTACGTAGGAGTTCATGTGGAATACTCCTGTTGTAGCGAACTGTTGCAGTTGCTCGGATATTGTGCTGCTTATTATCTCCCCCCAGCAGAAACGCTGATCGGGCAGATTCTTATTCATTGTTTCCAGGTACCGCAGCATCCACTTATGGAAGTAGTGAGCATCTGAAAGACCGAAGACTCTGCTCAGGAAGGTGATTGTATCACTGAGTTCCTCTGAGAAATCACTCCGGTGGATAGTTTGAGGCCACCGGGTCACTACCTTCTTATTCTTGAGGTAGACCTCATTCATCAATTGCATGCACTTGTCTTCGTTGTCCTCCCAAGCCTTGAGGCATTCTTGCTGGCTAACAGCCACATAGTTTCGGTGGTGAGGGATGCCAAGCATCAACTCAAAGCGACGGGCAGTAAGGTTTATAACTACCTCGCCCTTGCTATTCTCGACACATCTCGTGTCTTTGTTGAAGGATTGTGCAACAACCATCATGAACTCGTTATTAACAGCACTGACAGGAATCCCACCGGCGAAGTGCAGGGCGCTGCCTATCAATTTATCCATCCATGGACTCCTTGTCACTTTCTGAGTTCTTACCCAGAATTCTTCTATGTCAATGTGGCCCAGTTCAGAATCCCTGACATCCATATTACACTCTGCCTGTGATTCGGGCATCCTGACCCTCTGATATTTGTATTTCATTTCTTCTTCTGTTAGCTTTGCCTTCCCTCTTGGTTTGGTGGGTCTCTTGCTTGACGTAGACATGTGTTCTTCAAGGCTTATCTGATGATCTGCACGTAGAAGGAGCGAAACCCAATCCAAGAAGCTTGAATTAGTCATTTGATCTTCCATTGGAATACTAGCAGAAGAAAGAGTTAGAACTTTTAAGGTTCGGGGCGCAGGGCGCATGAAAAATGTATATAACAGGCTGAATAGTCAAGGCGCACAGGAAAAGGGTGCAACAGAGGTTAAGTTGGCGCCAAAGGCGCATGGCGCATGGATGAAGCAGACTGCATTTTATAGAAGGGCGCACAGGAAATGCATGTTACATTGAGATTTGGTGCGCCCTTTGGCGCATGGGCAGATTGTGCAACATGGAAAAAAGGCGCGCCAAAGGTATATGGCGCGGCGCATGGAGGGTCTACACAACATCATGTACTTGCAACGGAAGGTGCGCCCGCGCCTTGGAGGCTTTACACTTGCGCAAATAACTCTTGCGTTGCATGGAAGCTGGGCGCGCCCTTTAGCGCATAGAAGAGGGATGCAACAGGGGTAAAGGGTGCGCCAAAGTTTTTATGGAAGCGCGGGATTTAAACTTGCAGCATGTAAAAGGGGCGCGCTTCGAGGGCGCATGAATTTAAACTGCAGCAGGATGGCAGGGTGCGCCCTAGGCGCGGGTCTTGAGCATGTTGCATGGCGGGTAAGTGCGCCGAGGGGCGCGACTGTCTTGATTGTAACAAGGCGCGCCAGTGCGCCATTTTGAAAAAAGACTCTCCACTCAAATCATTCTTACTCATTTCCTCCACCTAAATAGTTACTTGGGCAAGTAAGGTTTTATAAAAGGTTTAATCAAGCCAAGCCATTCAAGAAAGCTCCCTTTACCAGCAGATCTGGAAAAAGGGAAGAAGAGGAGAGAAGAAAACGATGGAAAAGCTCAGGGGGAAACACCTAAACATACTCTTTTAAACACAGACCAGCAGACCAAACACAGACCAAAACACGAAAGCATGCAATGAAAAAGAGGATGAACCTCTTACCTTAAATATATGTTAAAATCAGAAAGCGGGTCTACAGGGCGAGATAATGACAGAGCAGAGCTGACAAATCCAGAGTGATCACGTGCTTGACAAAATGCAATGAAAATGACATGGCGCGCACAGGTATATATAGAAAATCTTGTCATTAATGCGCCACCAACCTTTTGAAATGGCGCATGGAAACAGCTGTCGACAGGGGAAAGCGTGCGCCCTTTGGCGCATGGAAGGAAATGACAACAGGAGAATGAGCGCGCCTTTGGCGCATCAAACGAGTTGTCGACACGAAGCTATGTGCGCCCTTTGGCGCACCAAAACTTGATGTAACAAAGATATTACGTGCGCCCTTTGGCGCACCAAAAACTCACTCAACATCCTTTGGCGCACCGAAAGACGTGCTAACATGGAAAACCATGCGCCAAAGGCTTTTAAGGAGGCGCATCAAAAATTGATGTTGCAAGGCAAAACCATGCGCCCAGCCAAAAAGGCTCAAAAAGACTAAGTTCAAAAACTGAATTTCCCGGGAAGGGATTTTACAATATTTTGAACGCGAAGGATCCCTAACGAGGGATCGAAACAAAATTTTCGGTATGGTTATCGGTAAAATTGCCCTTGTCAATTTTACGGGATAACAGCTGGCTCTTTCTGGGGACTATCCCTGAGTGAAACTCGGGGGTAGAGAATCCCAGATCACATGTGCCTATCCATTGGGTACGGAGTCAAAAACAAGGGGGACCGGAGGGAGAACAAAGGAAACACACAAAAACCGAAAGCAAACACACGACTAAAGCAAACACACAACTAAAATAAACTGTACAAAGAAGAGAGCAAGCTCTACTTCCTGAAGATCTTGAGATGTTGCCCGCTATAGGGAAGCGGGAGTTCAGCTCCATCCAGATATGAGAGATAGAAACTATTCTCTCCATTGAGTTGCTTGATTTTGAAGGGCCCTCTCCATAGGGAATCAAATTTTCCGTGCATACCCTTTGGCTCTCTTCGCTTGTCCCAGAGAAGGACGAGATCTCCCACTTCAAAATTCCTCTGCTTGGCCTTCTTGTCGAAAAGCTTCTTCACTTGATTCTGATGTTCAGTGATCCTGTCGACCACCCTTACTCTCTTTTCTTCAAGTTCCGCAAGGTACATGATTCTCTTTTCCAGAGAACTCTGAAAAGTTTCATCTTCGATTGCTCGTGCCAAGCGTAGAGCAGGAAGTTCCGCAGAAATGGGAAGTTCGGCATCAGTGCCATATAACACTTGAAAAGGTGACATGCCGAGGGATCTCTTGGGGGTAATGCGGTCCGCCCACAAAGCATCGTACAAAGACTTGTGCCACATCCGCTGATTTTCATCTACTAATTTCCGTATGATGGTCACCAAGTTCTTATTACTGGATTCTGCCTGACCATTTCCCTGAGGATAATAATCTGAGGCATGTGCTAAAGTTATCCCATATTCATAGCAAAAACTAATAACTTCCCGGGAAGAGAAGTTAGAAGCATTATCAGCAACGATTTTATTTGGAATGCCAAACCTGACAATGATATTTTCCTTGATAAAACTGCAAACCACCTCAGAAGTGGCATGCTTGACAGGTATGGCCTCCACCCATTTAGTGAAGTAATCTGTTGCCGTGAGGACATAGCTATGTCCAGCACTCGATTGAGGATTGAGTGCACCAATAAAATCAATTCCCCATTGCCTGAATGGTTCATTGATAATGACCGGCCTTAGGGGGAGGGCAGCCAACTTGGGCTTGCCGACGAATTGCTGACAGGGTTCACATTTTGCCACCCAGGTAGCCGCATCTTGAAAGAGCGTCGGCCAGTAGTACCTGGCTCGAATGATCTTGTGTGCTGTCACGGAAGAAGAAAAATGGCCTCCACAGGCCGAGTTGTGAAAACTTTCCAGCAGTTTTACTTGCTGGGGCTTGTCAACACATCGCAGGAAGACACCGTCTATCCCGCGCTTATATAAACCTTCATCCCAGATGACATATTTAGCTGCCCTGAGCTTTATAGTACGCTTTTCCTTTGCAGTGAGGTGCATTGGGCATTCGCCGTAGGTAAGGAAGAAAGCGATGTCGGAGTACCACTCGTCACTAGTTGAAACAAACAAAACCAGAGGTAGAGAATCAGGCCCTTCTAGAGGGGTTTGCTCTTCATTGGTACAATTTTCTCTTTCATCAGGATTTTCTGAACCCTTGTTCTCAGCCATTAGCTGACACAGGCCTTTGCCCCTCACCAGCTTGGTGGGTTTAATATCTAGGTCATATTCCTGGACCTTTGCGATCCAATTCCCTCTTAAGCTTCCTAACTCCTGCTGAGTTAGAATTGACTTCACCGCGGTGTCGGGAACCAGCACCACCGTATGCGAGTTCAGAATGTAATACCTGAAATTCTTCACCGCTTTGACAACGGCAAAGGCGTGCTTTTCTAATTGAGTCATCTTCAACTCGTGGGGCTTGAGGGGAGAACTCATGAATGCAATCGGGGATTCAATATCCTCTGAATTCTTTTGCATTAGGATTGCAGACACAGTATGTTCGGAGGCGTAACTATACATAATGAAGTCTTTGGAGAAATCTGGACATACCAGGACCGGCGCATGAGCAACAGAAGTTTTTATCTCTTCAAACGACCTTTTCCCCTCTTCACTCCATCTGAAAGTGGGTGACCCTTTCATCATGTTCAGTATGTGGCGGGTCTTCTCAGCAAAATCAGGGACAAAACGCCTAAGAAAGTTCACCTTTCCGAAGAAAGAATGAACACCATTCTTGCTTGTAGGCAGAGTAAGGCTTTGGATAGCCTTAACTCTTTCGGCATCAATCTTCGTTCCTTCTTTGCTAACCACATGGCCTAGCAATTTCCCTTCAGTAACCCCAAAAACAGACTTTTTAGGATTTAGGGAAATCCCATGTTCTCGACACCTGGCCAATACTTGCTCCAAGTGATCACAATGATCACTTCGTCGTTTGGAGAACACGGTTAAGTCATCTAGATAAACTACAATGACTTTTCCCATCATGCCTTTGAATGCAAAGTCCATGGCCCGCTGAAAAGTGGCACCAGCATTGGTTAGGCCGAAAGGCATCCTGCTGTAGGCAAATGTACCCCATGGAGTAGTGAATGCTGTTTTGAATTGATCTTCAGGCGAGACTTCAATCTGATTATAGCCTGAAAAACCGTCAAGCATAGACAGCATCTCTGACCCAGTTACTGCTTGCAGAACTTGGTCCATTATGGGAAGAGGGTAGTTGTCTTTCAGCGAAGCTTGATTCAAGTTTCGGAAGTCTACGCAGATGCGTATTTCACCGTTTTTCTTGCGTACCGGCACAATGTTTGCCACCCAAGTGCTGTGATGGATAGGGAAGATGATTCTTGCGTCCAGCATCTTCTGAATTTCGGCCTGAATGGTGCCCGAAATCTTAGGATTATAGTGCCTCTGCTTCTGACGGAAGGCTCTGGCATCCTCTTTCAGCGGTATATCATGCTGAACGTCCTTTGGCTTGAAGGACTTTAAGTCGGCATAGGACCATGCCAATACATCCATATATCTTTTCAGCAACTTGACAAATTTCCGCTTTTCTTCTGGCGTGCAACATTTCCCGATGTTCACGAATTGCGGATGTGCCTCAGAACCTATATTGACTGGTTCTGTCTCTGGAGATGAGCTAGGATCATCTCGCCTTTTCTTTTTCACAAAACGGTCATGCCTGTCAAACAGGCGCTCCAGAGAAACCAGGCCTTTTGGAATTTTATTTCCCTTAAGCTGACAAATGCCATCGTTCTCCTTTGTTTCTTGGTTTTGACTGTTGATTGATTCACGGCATGGAGAGGTGGATCCTTCGAAATACAACTCATCAAAATTTTCTGATTTTTCTAGAAAGGCAATGAGGTGATTATCATCATTGAATACCTGCCAATGCTGAGAGTTGTCTGGCACGCTTGGGCGGAAAACTACTTCAATGGTGTACTTGTTCGTCTTCAAACCCGGGTGTGGGAGCATGAGAGATGCTGAAACAGCCAACGAATCAGCCATGTCATTTTGAGCTCTTGGAATCGCTCCTATTGAAAAGGCATCAAATTCCTCAATGCTGTCCCATACTGCATTACGGTAGTGCCTGAGCCTTTCATTTTTTACTTGGTAAATCCTTTTGACCTGATTTACAACTAGCTCGGCATCACCTTGAACTTTTAGATTTTTTATTCCTCTTTCCTTTGCGGCTTGCATACCGAGTAAGAGAGACTCATACTCAGCAGTATTATTCGTATTGAAAAACTGCAATTTGAAAGAGAGAGGAATGACCTCCTCCTCAGGAGATATTAGCACAACCCCAGCGCCACATCCACTAGTTGCGCAGCTGCCATCAAATTGCAAGGTCCAGACCTTATTAAGGTCCTTTTCTTGAACGAAAACTTCCTTTGTATCCGCCTCGGTGGATAAGAAGTAGTTCCCCATCCCTGATGATTCAAAAAGGATTTGGGCTTTGGGGTCTTCAGAGCTAGTGACCAAGTATTTCTTTTGGGATTCCGGCTCCAAAGTTTGCATTACGCCTTTGACTGGAATTCTAGCTTTAGACCAGTCCATATGAATTTCTCCACCAACTTCGCTGCAAAAGCTCCTTCCCAGCAAAATTCCATAGGCTGCCGGAATGTCAGCGACAAGGACGGTCATTTTTACCCTCTTTTCAGGGAATGCTGCGAACGCGAATTGCGCGTCTTTGATTTGACCAATCAATGGCACTTGCTTGGTTTCCAATGAGTAGCATCTGCCGAAAGGTTTGGTAAGAGTGAGGCCCAAAGCATGGGCGACTTTCACCGGCATGACGTTATCAGAAGCTCCTGAATCAATTATACAGTTGCTCAACTTATGGCCATTGATTAGGAGGGAGAGATAGAAAGGCTCTATCTTGCCTGATGCAGATGTTGAGGCAACATTTATGTGGGATTCAGGAGGAGTGGAAAGGATTCCTTTAGGGGAAGCCTGATTAACTATAACAGCTTGACTTTGGATATACTTAGTCAATCTTACAAGCTGTTCGGGGTTTGACTGAAGATACTCAGCTTCAGACATTTGGATCTTGGTCTTTTTTGCATGATCTATTATATCAAATGCGGCCAAGGGTTGCGTTGGTAAAGGAATGAGTCCTTCACCCCGCGATGATGGAATAGGGTTACTGATCTTGATAGGAATATGAGAGGGCTGACTCGGAGGAGAGATAGGTGGAAAAGACTTCTTTGCAAAAGATTTAACAGGGAGTTGAGTGGGAAGAGGATTACCTCTTTTAACAATGGTTGGAGGCGCGTTTGACACGGCCTTCTCTTTCTGCGTATGGGCAGCAACTTCTGCTTCTTTTCCTTGCGAGCGGGTAAAAACAGCGTAGGATTGTCCGCTTGCATAGCCTTGCGTACTCTCTTCTTCATCAGATTCGTCCTCGTCAAATTCCATGTATCCAATAGTAGAGTCGCCAGTCGGTTCACCGACATCTTGATCATCTTCGCCTTGGAGCGAAGGTTCTTCATAGTACTGCTCTTCTTCCTCTTCAATTTCGGCCAAAGCATTGACCGGAGGAGCTTCAAGCGCCAACCGTGGAGCAGCTGTAGGCAAGCGCGGCCTTTGTGAAGCGTTGTTAGGAACAAAATTCCTCCGCGGGATATCCCGATACGAGGAACTGGGAGAGGCCTGGGCCAGCTGCTTCTTTAGTGCAAGCAAATCATTCGCCATTTTTTGGAATGCTGGATCAGACGAAGTGGTAGGCGAAGGGCCCAAAGACTTAGGCTTTACTGATTCCTTTCTTAACTCGCCAGATATTATCAAATTGTCTTCTATACGGATGGCAGCAGCCTGAGCGAGAGGTAGAGTAGCTACTCGCTCTTGAAGGAGTAAGAAGCTAACTTTTGAGCTCATGGCATTTACGAAAAAACACTTCTGGTTCTCCGGCGTTGGAAGCATGGCAGTAGGGACACGGTTGATTAGCGCATTGAACCGGGCGACAAAATCGCGCATGGTCTCATTTGCCTCCTTCTTCAGATGAGTGATTCGTGACAATAAAGTAAATGCATCCTCTGAAGGCTTATACCTGTCTTCAAAAGCGTCCCGCAAAGTTGCCCAACTAGTGATAGATCCGGCCGGCAAATGCTGAAACCATTCAGCTGCAGGCCCTTGTAGAGTTTCCAGAAAAAGGCGAACTGACACATCTTCATGAGTCACATCCAAAATACTGCATGACATAATGAAAGCAGAAATGTGGGAATCCGTGCTTTGATTTCCGCTCCCGTCGAATTTAGGAAAATTCTTTCGATTTCCGTGAGGGAGTGCGTGAACTGGATGTGGTAAAGCCAACGGACCCATAGCGTTTCCCCATGGTACCGCCATCTGAAAAGCCGGAAAGAGAACGCGAGCCGGAAGTGTAGTTCCGCTGAGTAGCAAAGCACTACAAAGGGATGTGGATGCTCCTGGCAAAAGACTTTTTCTTCGTGAAGGCGAGACACTCCTGGATGACCGGCTAGCTGAGCTTAGCGCTGAAAAACGTGCCGGTGTTACGCTGAAATTGTGCCTCTGAAGCAGATCGAAAGTAGGATCAGCTTCTCCACGGGCTCTTCTGCTGCGCGTAAAAGGTTCACTCGCCAGTGTACCTTTCAGATCTGCAATATTACAGCGCAGATTTAAACTTTATTTTTGGGTGTACTTGCTGATTTTCTGGTTTTTCTGACAAAAACCAGCAGCATGCACTTTTCTGGATATTTGAAAATTATCCTCTTCAGAAACCGATTGCGGTTAAATGACAAATAACAGCGAGGATAAGATGGCAGGGAAGATAGTAAGCTGATTTTTCAGATCTGGTTTTTAATTTTCAGAGGGTTTAGAACATTTCAGAAAATAGTTAAAAACTCAGATCTACGGAAAAATGATGATTTTGATAAAAACTCAGCGAACTAAAGATATGTAACAGGCCCAGATCTATGATTCTCAGAAGAAAATTTTCAATTTCGGGCACTTTTGCAAATTTTTAGGATTTTTAACAAAAAGGTTTAGATTTGCAAACTGGCAGCAACCTGCTGATTTTTCCTGATTTTTTATTTTACTACCAGCATAGATCTGACAGATTTATCTGTTTCTGTTGGCGAAATCTGTTAGAAAATCCGATCCCCAGCGGAGTCGCCAAAAACTGTTGGTCCGAAAATCTGTCGCGTGGACAGATCTATGGATAGACGGGCCAACGGTGTGCAGGGCTTAGCCCCTCTTTGAGACAGCAAAGCGAAACTGGTTTATTGCTACTTCTACTAGCAGGAACCTATGCAAGTCTCACAGATTCTGCCTTCGGGGGTTGGGATCTCATCCCAGTAGAGTGTTCTAGGCTGCGAAGAGAAAGGAATAAAAGAAGGAGAAGAGAAAGAACAGATCCGAAGGAAGAAAAGAAATGAGTTCCAAAGCGGAAGGGTCAGAAGATCTATGCTTTGGGCTTGGTAGTAAACAGAGCCAAACCTACTTGCATAAATAAACAAAGCAATACTGATAAACAAGTGACGGAAAAGTAGATATGAATTCAACAGGAAAGACACATGCAGATCTAACATAAGAAAGATCTTAATGTATAACACAGTTATTGAGCACAAAGTCTGAATAATTGTATTAATTGTTTTTATCTGTTACAAGAAAGCTCAAAGTCTTTCTCTCCTCACCTCTATTTCTATCTGAAAAATGTTCACCCTTGAATACAACAAGTATTCTAGTATTTATAGAAAGTGAGGGAGAGAGAAGGCAAAATGGAGCCAACCACTTATTCACAAGATATTTACAAAATATCCAAAAGTCATGTTGACTTTGACAACTTGGATGGATGACATCATCCCATGATGCAACATGGATGATGTCATCGTTTGTGCCAACACACTTCAGATATTTCGAAGAGAAAGTCGGAGAATAGAGAGGAGAAGAAGAAGAAGAAGAAGAAGAAGCTATTCATCATCATCATCCTGTGGCCTAAAAGGGGTCGCCTGTTTCTGATGCTGATCAGGAGATGAGATGTGGAACTGAGCGCGGTATTCCAAGAACTTGCTGATCATTGGCGCAAATTGATCCTGTGATGGATCCTTGTGCCTTTCACTGATTGCTTCGCAAGTTTCCCGCTCATCAATGAGCTTTTCGGGGACCCTGGAATAGTCTTTACCCGCCTCGATTAGGGACCCGATGAAGTCTCTACAGGCCAGTAGGTTGTTGATGGATTCGATGTCGAAAGTGACTTCTGGCCCTGTCCCTTGAGAAGCTAACTCCTTGAAAATTCGGATAGTATCGTCAGCTGATCTCAAGGTGAGGGAAGGAGTGAGCAACCCTGGAGTCATAGATAGAACAATCTTCTCCATTTGATGCATCGCATCCAGGGCCTCTTCCTTCACCTTGTCTATCTTCTCTAACACAAATTCGAGCTGATCTATCCGATAGTCCAGAGTGGACATGGTCTTGTTGAGGGTCCTTGGATGACCGAATACTCCAAACTTGACCAAATCTTCGACTGAACAGTCGAACATTTGTTGGAAGGCCTCGTGTTGGAGTCTGGCGTTTTCGAGCTCTTCTGATACTGGACTTGCTAATGTTTGGAGTTCCTTATTCGCCTTCTCGATGTTCAGGTATAAACTGATATACTCGGCGATCACCTTTTCACTATCCTTAAGGATTTGGCTCCTCCAAGCAGAAACAGCCATACCCTGCTCGCCGATCTTTGAATATTCATTGATCTTCTCCTGACTGAGCAGCTCAGGAGTCTCGGCGGCAGTTGTGGGAGGTGCACTTCCCATCTTCTGTAGGGCTTGAAGCAGGTATTTATTCTGCTCCTTCAGTAGCCTCTTTTCTTCCTTTGTTTCTTGAAGCTTTTCGCAGAGTGCATCAACTGCGGAAAGAGCTTCCCCCTGGAGACTTTCAGAGGATGTCCCCATTGTGACTTGGGTCACTGTGAAATCTGCCGGAGACAGATCTTCTTTCTCTTTGGTGGGATCGGGGTAGGCAATTTCCATAACCCTCTCACCTGCAGCGCTCTTGGAGAAGCGTGTAACCGGCTTGTGCTTCTTTGCTCCTTTAGCCGGAATGACTGAAAAGTCCATCGGAGCGATGGGGACTTTCCTCTTTGGTTGGCTCAGCTGCTGAGAGATCCAAGCTGGTCCTATTGAAGAAGGACCAGAGACAGAGGGGGAAGCAGCAACGGTAGAAGAGGGGAAGAACGTGGAGACACGCGGCGGCGGCATTGAAAGAATAGCCGAAGACATGCCCACGGGAGGAAGGGAAACCGCAGCTGTAGAAGACATGGGAAGGGAAGGGAGCCCGGAAATGAGGGAAGAAATGGAGGAAGACAAATCAGCGAGAGAGGAGAAGATGGACGAAGAGGCAGGGGAGAGAGTAGAAGAAGAAGGAGAGGACACAACCAAAGGAGTGGTTGCCGACATCTGAGGAAGGGGAGGAAGAGAAGAAGAAGGGATAGAAGGGACCTCTGTAGTTGTAGCGATGCCGACATCCTGGGTGGATGGGCGTATAGGACTATCCTCTGTCAATTCCTTCTCTGGCGAATCCAGGGTTATTACTTGTTCAGGCTCTGAAGGAAGAGGACTTTCAGGGGCTTCCTCCTGAATGGTGCTAGGCTCACCTTCCGCAGCTTTGCCTTTTAGCTGCTTCTTTGACCTTGGAGGTGCATTACCCAAAGGAGAAGTTGTAAAATCTACACCGAGGTAGATTAACCCATTCATGCGGCACCAATGCTCTGTTCTCCGCATAGTCTCCTTGACCCTCTCCTCGATTGTCTGAGGAGCCTTGCTTCTGTCAATGTCCGGGAAGGGCCAATCATCCCCTTCTGTGTCATTATACACTTTGTCTACTTCGTCTTCCGTGGTTTGGAAGCCTTTTGGGACAATGGCCACTCCGTAATGGATGATTTCTGTTAATGCCAAGCGAGAGTGATCCTTTCTTCTGAGTTCTACCTCATGGAGAACGTCAATGTAGATATCCTCAATCTGAGGGACATGAATCGGATCAAGCTTAGCCCTTGGTAGACAGCCCCTAGGGTCGAATGTAGGCCTTGCTGGGAAATCATGCTTTAGGTTGAGCAATTCTAGCTCAGCAAACATCTCCTTCGCCTTGTGATAGCTGGAGCATGTGTAACGGCCTACTGTGAGGGGGAAAGGAGTTCCGCCCTTCTTTCTCTTGAGGCACTTTTCATGGTATGTGACGAGCTGTCTTGACAGTTCCAATAAAATCAGCTTTGGTCCAGCATACCTTGGCAACCTGGTTGGTTCGCCCAAAAAGTTGACCGCCCTCAGATAGGTGAATGTGGGAAACTGGGTGAACAAGGCCCCCCACTTCTCTGTGACTGCCACTATGTTTTTGGTTGTCCGGCCATGAGTCAAATTTGGCCGCAACATGCACATGATGTGATAGAAGAAAACATCATTGATCTTAGCGAAGTGTTGGATGCTGTTCTCCAGCTTCAGCTCTTGATAGTATTCATATATTTTGGCCTGAGGCCAAGTTCCACTTCGGTGCAGCCCTGGATAATCTCTTTCAGACGCAGCAGCATACACTACGTAGGAGTTCATGTGGAATACTCCTGTTGTAGCGAACTGTTGCAGTTGCTCGGATATTGTGCTGCTTATTATCTCCCCCCAGCAGAAACGCTGATCGGGCAGATTCTTATTCATTGTTTCCAGGTACCGCAGCATCCACTTATGGAAGTAGTGAGCATCTGAAAGACCGAAGACTCTGCTCAGGAAGGTGATTGTATCACTGAGTTCCTCTGAGAAATCACTCCGGTGGATAGTTTGAGGCCACCGGGTCACTACCTTCTTATTCTTGAGGTAGACCTCATTCATCAATTGCATGCACTTGTCTTCGTTGTCCTCCCAAGCCTTGAGGCATTCTTGCTGGCTAACAGCCACATAGTTTCGGTGGTGAGGGATTCCAAGCATCAACTCAAAGCGACGGGCAGTAAGGTTTATAACTACCTCGCCTTTGCTATTCTCGACACATCTCGTGTCTTTGTTGAAGGATTGTGCAACAACCATCATGAACTCGTTATTAACAGCACTGACAGGAATTCCTCCGGCAAAGTGCAGGGCGCTGCCTATCAATTTATCCATCCATGGACTCCTTGTCACTTTCTGAGTTCTTACCCAGAATTCTTCTATGTCAATGTGGCCCAGTTCAGAATCCCTGACATCCATATTACACTCTGCCTGTGATTCGGGCATCCTGACCCTCTGATATTTGTATTTCATTTCTTCTTCTGTTAGCTTTGCCTTCCCTCTTGGTTTGGTGGGTCTCTTGCTTGACGTAGACATGTGTTCTTCAAGGCTTATCTGATGATCTGCACGTAGAAGGAGCGAAACCCAATCCAAGAAGCTTGAATTAGTCATTTGATCTTCCATTGGAATACTAGCAGAAGAAAGAGTTAGAACTTTTAAGGTTCGGGGCGCAGGGCGCATGAAAAATGTATATAACAGGCTGAATAGTCAAGGCGCACAGGAAAAGGGTGCAACAGAGGTTAAGTTGGCGCCAAAGGCGCATGGCGCATGGATGAAGCAGACTGCATTTTATAGAAGGGCGCACAGGAAATGCATGTTACATTGAGATTTGGTGCGCCCTTTGGCGCATGGGCAGATTGTGCAACATGGAAAAAAGGCGCGCCAAAGGTATATGGCGCGGCGCATGGAGGGTCTACACAACATCATGTACTTGCAACGGAAGGTGCGCCCGCGCCTTGGAGGCTTTACACTTGCGCAAATAACTCTTGCGTTGCATGGAAGCTGGGCGCGCCCTTTAGCGCATAGAAGAGGGATGCAACAGGGGTAAAGGGTGCGCCAAAGTTTTTACGGAAGCGCGGGATTTAAACTTGCAGCATGTAAAAGGGGCGCGCTTCGAGGGCGCATGAATTTAAACTGCAGCAGGATGGCAGGGTGCGCCCTAGGCGCGGGTCTTGAGCATGTTGCATGGCGGGTAAGTGCGCCGAGGGGCGCGACTGTCTTGATTGTAACAAGGCGCGCCAGTGCGCCATTTTGAAAAAAGACTCTCCACTCAAATCATTCTTACTCATTTCCTCCACCTAAATAGTTACTTGGGCAAGTAAGGTTTTATAAAAGGTTTAATCAAGCCAAGCCATTCAAGAAAGCTCCCTTTACCAGCAGATCTGGAAAAAGGGAAGAAGAGGAGAGAAGAAAACGATGGAAAAGCTCAGGGGGAAACACCTAAACATACTCTTTTAAACACAGACCAGCAGACCAAACACAGACCAAAACACGAAAGCATGCAATGAAAAAGAGGATGAACCTCTTACCTTAAATATATGTTAAAATCGGAAAGCGGGTCCACAGGGCGAGATAATGACAGAGCAGAGCTGACAAATCCAGAGCGATCACGTGCTTGTCAAAATGAAATGAAAATGACATGGCGGGCACAGGTATATATATAGAAAATCTTGTCATTAATGCGCCACCAACCTTTTGAAATGGCGCATGGAAACAGCTGTCGACAGGGGAAAGCGTGCGCCCTTTGGCGCATGGAAGGAAATGACAACAGGAGAATGAGCGCGCCTTTGGCGCATCAAACGAGTTGTCGACACGAAGCTATGTGCGCCCTTTGGCGCACCAAAACTTGATGTAACAAAGATATTACGTGCGCCCTTTGGCGCACCAAAAACTCACTCAACATCCTTTGGCGCACCGAAAGACGTGCTAACATGGAAAACCATGCGCCAAAGGCTTTTAAGGAGGCGCATCAAAAATTGATGTTGCAAGGCAAAACCATGCGCCCAGCCAAAAAGGCTCAAAAAGACTAAGTTCAAAAACTGAATTTCCCGGGAAGGGATTTTACAATATTTTGAACGCGAAGGATCCCTAACGAGGGATCGAAACAAAAATTTTACGGGATAACACTTATCAATCTAGTTGTCTAGTCTCAGAACTAGATCTCCCTCGTATATTTCTCATTCGTAGACTTTTTTGTTATATTGCTGGCACATCCAGTCAACATAGGCTCTATGTCGTTGTTCAGTGTTTAACCTGGCCTCATCAAGGCTTTCTAGTTGAGAGAGGAGTGCCTCTCTATAGGATTCTTCTCCTAAGATCCCTTGTAATGAGATGCAAAGACTGGGTATTTTTACCTCAAGCAAGAGAACTGCTTCTATCCTGAATACCAATGAGAAAGGGGTTGTTCCTGTTGGTGCTCTTATTGACATTTTAAATGCCAGTCTTGTTTGTTCTCCTTAACTGTTTTGAGGAGAATGGATTTTAATTTTTTGCTTGTTGCTTCAGCCTATCCATTGGCTTGGGGGTAATAAAGAGAGGCTGTATGATGGTTTATCTTGAATTTTCTACATAACTCATAGACCTCATCATTCTTAAAGGATGTGCCATTATTTGAGATAATGACTTGTGGGACACTGTACCTAAAAATGATTTGATTTAAAATGAACTTAGCGATTACAGAATCTAGTATGGTGGTGACAGGCATGGCCTCTACCCATTTAGTGAAATATTATGTGGCCATGATTATAAATTTATGGCAATCTATTGATGAGGGAGAGAATTTCCCTATCAAATCTAGGCCCCACATGGAAAAGGGCCATGGGCTTGCAATTGGTTGTAGAGCCTATTCTGGCATGTGAATATTATGGGATAACTCTTGGCATTTATGACACTTTCACAAAATTTATAATGCATCATGTTCCAAAGTGGGCCAGAAATAACCCATCCGATGTATTTTGCGAGTAGTGGAAATGCCACCAAAGTTGCCTCCACATATCCCACTATGGGATTCATAAAGAATATTTTTGGATTCTTCAGTGTCAACACATCTTAAAAGCATTCCATCAAAGGCTTTACGATATAGAACCTATTCTAAAATAATGTATTTAGCAGTGATAATGCGTAACCACCATCTTCGTTGTGAAGTTACACTTTTTGGGTACGTGTGGTCCATGATGAAATTGACAATGTCACTATACCAAGGACATATAGAGATGGGGGACCTAGTTTCAAAAAAATAGATGCACTCATCGATAAATTCTAGATCTACCAGATCACCTCCATCTAAAGGATTTTCAGTTAACCAATCTGTAATGATTTTTCCCTTAACAAACTTTTGGTTTACAAATATTAGTTCAAACTCACCCATTAAGGTTATGAAACGTCTAGGATTTAAGATAAAGACCCTTGCGTGAGGAATGTCTGTAAGTGATCTCTCTTTACAATGACCCTTGTTTCTTGATTCAACATGTAATGTCTTAAATGTTTTGTTGCGAAGACTATGGAAAGGAATTCTCTTTCTACCTGTGTAACATGTTTCATAATCAAGCAACGTCCAGCTAATGAAATAAACTACACATTCCCATTTATTGTTATCTTCCTGAGCCAACATACAAGCTAGCAAGACATCAACAACCCCTGAATACAGGATCAGAGGATGATCTGGTCTAGGAGGCATTAACATGGGAGGAGACAACAAGAAGTGTTTAACTGCTTCGAAGGCCTCGTTACATTCTTCCATCTAATCAATGCTATAATCCTTCTTTAATAAATTATTGATTGGATGAATAGAAAAACTTAATTCTAGGATGAACCTTCAAATTGTAATGAGTTTCCCAAGAAATGATCTAATACCAGACTTGTCTGATGGTGGAATCATTTTAAGAACAACCTAGATTTTTATTAGATCAACATCAATCCCTCACGAGGATATAATGTAACCCAGAAGCTTGCCTCCTATCACACCAAATAAACATTTCTCCGGATTCAATGTGATGCCATATTTGATCAATCATGAAAGAATGATATGGAGTACTTCTAGGTGATCACAATGCTTCTTGGCCTTGGCCAACAAGTCATCTATGTAGGATTCCACAATATTATGAATAAGGTCATGGAATATGTATGTCATTTCTAGTTGGTATGTAGCGCCAGCATTTTTAAGACCGAATGGCATGACAACGTAAAAATAAGTTCCCCAAGGAGTTATAAATGTGGTCTTGGCTTGATCCTCTTCAGATATTTTGATTTGATTATATCCTGAAAACCCATCCATGAGAGACAAAAGCTCAAATCCAGTTGTTGCGTCAACAATGACGTCAATGGATGGTAATGGGAAGTCATCTTTGGGATAAGCTTTATTAATGTCCCAGAAGTCTATGAAAATGTGTATCTTCCCATTATTTTTTAGAACAGGAATGATATTAGATACCCATTGTGAATATTCGACTGGTTTGATGAATCCCACATGGAGAAGTTTCATTACTTCTTCTTTCACCATAAGATCCACTTTTGGTTTCATTGGTCTCAAATTTTGCTTAGTTGGCTTTGCATCTGGTTTGGTGACAAGATTGTGTGCCGCGATATGTGGTGCAATTCCTGTCATTTATTTGTAATTTAATGCGAAAGCCTTTTGATGTTCCTTGAGGATCTGGGTATGCATTTCTATCTCCTCTAGAGTTAGTGAGGATCCTAACTTCAAAATATTTGGTTCTTCCTCCATTCAAATATTTATGTCAATCATTCCTTCAATTAAGGAATTGTTTCCTTCTTCAAATTTAGGTGGGGCCAAAGGTAGTTCCAAACCTTCTCCATTCTCTACCTTGTAGATTTCAAGATTATTTTGCAAGGGAGATTCTATCATGGGATTTCTAAAATAGGAAGAGGAAGATGGGATTAGGGAGAAATATACTATTTGATGAGTGAGATGTAATTTTTCATAGGTGTTTAGATATCCAAGAGTGACCCTATCGCTGTCAAAGTGATCTAGGATGGTAGAATCATTTTCAGCTTCTATATGTGTCAAGATCAGGGTTATTGGTATTTTACACACCAATGGTTTAGTACAAAGTGATACCATGAAACTTGTATTTTCCAACTCACTATTTGGAGTGAAATGGGAATATGAGGTTGCTACTGAATCATCTAGAAGGTTTTGTTCTCATGGGATTGATTCGATTGATATGAAGTCAAATCCCTTCGTTAGATCTAACACCGCCATTTTATAGAGTTGTAAGTGTTCAACTCTAGTTTCATATACCTTAGATACTTGGTTTACAACTAATTGTGAGTCTCTTAGCAATCTAATGTTATCAACACCCATCCTTTTGGCTATGATGAGGCCAAGGAGGAGGGCTTCGTATTCAGCCCCATTGTTCATACATTCAAAGTTTAACTTAAAGGAAAAAGGTAGGATATTTCCCTCGGGAGAAGTAAAGATCACACCTTCCCCATATTCAAAATGAAATATAGCTCCATCAAAGTGGAGAGTCCAATATTTTCTTGGAAAAATGGATGTTGGGAAATTCTTCATGTCTACTTCTTTTTCCTTGATTACTTCTACCATACAAACTTCCTCTGTTAGAAGGGAGAAAATTCCTAGGGTGCATCCCTTACTAATGGAATCAAATGGTAGGAGAATAGGTAGATATTTCTCTAGTAAATCGACAATTTTTACGGTAGTTCCTAATAACACCGTCTTTATGACATTAGTCTCATTTTTGAGTGCTAGAATGCCTTCGACTAGATTCGTGATTTCTAATTATTTTGTAGGTATCAACTTTACTTATGGTTTTGAATTGAATGGTTTGTTAAGTTGATTCATTGGGAGTTCAAACTCATAGTGAGTACCTAGTTTCTTCTTCAAATCTGCTAGGTGTATATTGAATGGTTTTGGGTCATCTTGTACCACAAATATTTTTCCCAGGTGTAAAAATCGTATTTCCTAGAATAGCATGGAAGGGATTGCCTTCATGCGATGTATCCATGGTCAATCAAGAATCATATTATAGTTGGTTTCCAAATCTATAATATAAAATTTGGTGAGGACTGTCTTGGGTCCTAAGGTGACTGGTAACACTATAGTCCCAATTGATGTGGCCTTGAGGCTATCATAACCCCTTAGTGTATTTCGTGTTGTGGAACAATTTGTTTCTCCATATCCTATCTTTTGAAGAAAAGTGAAGGGGACTATGTTAACTAGTGCCCCATCATCAATAATTTCATGCTTGACATAATTATTATAAACCCATACCTGTAAATGTAAGGCCGGGTCACCTCTACGTGTAATTTCAGCATCTGTTAGCATTTTTCTTATATCAAATATAAACTCAGTATCCCTATCTGGCTTCCCTGGAAGGTAGACGTAAAAATATACATGGTTTACTTGCATTTCAAGAGGAGTGATGTTAATTAGATGACCAAGACCTAATTATTCTAAGAGAGAAGCCCTGTGGGTGGGAGAGTTTTTCAACAAATTCAAGAAGGAAATGTGAGATAATGTCTTTGTTAGGTCATAAATTAGATCATAAGCACCTATGGTTTTTGCCAGTGTTTTATGAATGTTGTCTGGTTCTAATGGTTAGGTTGGAACTGGTTGAGAATAATAATATCATGTTCTTGTTATGGTTTATACATGTAGCTCGGTATATAACTCTACAAGACCAACTATCTTGGTTTTTTTTCAAGTTCCTAATTGGGGTGCAACTAATGGATTTAATGATGTTGAGGCTTCATGATCATTATTTCCTATCATAACACCCTTGTTCATCCCATTTGGATATAACCTATTATTGTTAGAGTGATTCGGGAGAGGATCGTTAAAAATCTTGAGGGGTACATTTTGAGGGGAAACTGCTACCGTATAGGTGTTTGGTGTGGGTAATGCAGAGTTTTCTAAAAACATATCTATAAAGAGCTATCTTTGGTATTTTGGAAAATGTTGCATGTATTTATTGTAGTCATGGAAAGTCCTAGTATCATGGCCTTGAATCTTGTGGAAACCACAATACAAGTTGGGATTATAGTTTCAAGGTTGTTGGTTTGAAACTTGTTGTGGTCCAAAACTCTGATTAGGTTGCTGGTTGTTAGAGTTAAAATTTTGAGGATATTGCCTTTGGTTTTGATTTTGATATCCAGTTGGGTTTTGGATTGGACCTTGTGTCTGGATTTTCCATTTTTGTTGTTGTTCTCATGATGGATGATTAAAATCCACCGCGTTTATTATTGGAACAAAGTTATTATTTCGCTGATTATTAATGGGTGGTGAAATGTTTACGAAATTTTCCCTTTTAACCTAGTCTATGACTCCATATTTTGTAACCCCATGGTTTTTGTTAAGGATATTGGGTCCTTGATTGGTATTCCTGACATTAGGATAAGTCATAGTGTTTTGATTGGGAGTGATTAATTTCCCGTTCGTTCCATATGTCTTACGACCACTATATATTGCCCCTTGATCGATTCGGAGAGAAATCTCGAGTAATTCATCATAAGTCCTTAGTGGGAACTTCTAGAATTCTTCCTTTATCACTCTATTGAGATAATGAAGGAATAATTCACATAGTTCCATCTGATCCATGTTTGGAGCACTTGTTGATGACTAGAGGACTGTACGCCATCCTTGAATAAAATGAGCAACAAATTCATTTTTCTCTTGTTTAATATGTAAGAATTCCTTAATCCCTGTTCTTAACGATTTGTTCATGTCAAAAGCTTTGATAAATTCTGACACAAGTTGTTTGAATGAGTGTATCGAGGCTTCAGGTATTCTATAATACTAATCAAGGTAAATACCCTCTAAGGTTTTAGGGAATATCTTAGCAACAACCGCATCCCAAGGGAGAAATTCTCGAATGGCCATGGCATACTCCTTGATATGTGCATTTGGATCTCCCTCCCCTTTGTATTTAGGAAAATAAAGAAGATTTCTTGGAAGCATGATGCTTCATAGAGTGAAATATAGAGTTTCTTTTAAATATTCTAAGTAAGTCCCTACCGCATAGGTTTCAACCATCAATGGTGCCTGCTGAGGGGTTATAGGTGGAACGGGTTGTTGATATGGCATAGAATATGTATTTACAGGAGCATAAGGAAATCCCTGTGGTTGAGAGAATATCTCAAGAGAGGAGAACATGTCTCCCTATGGTGATTTTGAATAAATGTTTGATTAGGGAGGAGCATTGTTTTGATATGGGTTGTTTGGTGCCAAACCGGGAGGTATCATACTTTTAACTAGAGCATCATTTGAAAATGAAATTCTAGTTAGTGTTCGTTGTGGGTAGTTATATGATTATTGAGGAGGCATGCCTAACGTGTTTGTTCCTGTGAGGAGGTCAATTTGACTAGAATAATGTGGAGGGTTGGGAGTTCCCGATTGCCCCGAATATGAAGTTTGATTTTTTTTGAGCAAGCTCTAGTCCCCTGACCCTCTCGATGCCAAAGTTGAGATGACCTCAATTAGTGATGGCCCAATGTTTAACCTTGATGGCTGTATTGTGGTACTCTTTGAGGTTATAGAGGGGTATGGTATCCTGCTATGAATTGTTCATTAGTCTGTCCAAGTTCACCAACAGTATTTTCCATTGGTGGAGGAATGGGGGGTATTTTCCTAAAGCAGGGTATCGGGTTGTGTTTGTAAACTTCCTAGAGATGGATACATGTTTTGGAAGTATTTCTCGTTTCTAGTGCATGGCATGCTAAATACTCCTCATCCAAGAATGGGAGTGGATCTAATTTCCTACTAATTTGTGGTCTAAACAAAGCTCGAGGAGATGAAATGGATTCTCCAATAAACATCATATTGTTAGAGCCTGAGGGCTCTAGTTGTTGTGTTTATGTGATATCATCCAGCTCCTCAATTCGGAATGAAGAACTAGAGCTAGTTCTTTGAGGAGGATTTTGTGATGACAATTAGTAGCTTGAAAAATTGTCAGCCCATGTGGAAAACGAGGGTGACAGTTTGTCTATTTGTTTGACAATAATATGCTTCGTGACCTAAGAGAGGTCTGCCATATGCATGTCGTATCACTGACATATTCGACGGGTATATAAATACCCAATAGAATAATGGGAAGGAGAAAAGATGGATGAAAGAAATAGAAATGAAAATGGATAAGTTGTTGTGTTTCACATTGGGTTCACCAATTTTGTACGATAGAAAAGTGACATGCGAGCATGATAATCTACAAATAGCCTTTCTTCGTACCCAACCTCCCAAGGTCATTGCCGAGATAGCTAGTGGAAATGAAATATATGTGGGTGCAGAAAAATTCGTTGGGCAATCTTATATCCTCAACACGTAATAATGTGATCTGCGAGTCTAAGGAAAAGAAAGCTCTCCTAACCTAAATTGGTTGTAATGGATTGTTCAGATAAAATAGCTTCTCGAAGGATTCAATCGATGTCGAGCTATTGCAAGATCCTATCTATTGGCTATTGGATGTGTGGAAAGTGACCTATAGGTGCTTCGTGTATATTTCCAAGACAAGGTAATGAAAATGGTAGTGAGAGGTGTAGTGGATTTGTAGGGAAACTAAGGGCGGTTTTCTGGTCTAGCTCAGAAAATTATTGGCTTGATTGGCTTCTATATTTAATACCATAAAATTGTGTTATGATATATGGTGGGAGTGAGTGAAGATCTAAATACCAGTGTGTGTAAATTGGTGTTAATGTTTAACTGATTAGCAGGCACTGTTGGGTTGTGGGCCCTGGGGATCAGAACCATGATTTTGTGGTTGTTGTGGACCTATTACGGTCATGTGAAGAATCAATCTCATTCTTCCGACTATCTAATCAGTCATAAGATTTTTCAGACTTCTATGTTTAATGCTAGGAGTTGTGTGATCTTCTCAGAATACCTTATGGGTGTTCTGGCAACTTGTATATGTAACCCTATGTCTATGTCAATGAAAAGGTCTCCTACGTTTGGCTGCGGGTACTAATGAATAACAACCAAATATTTTCTCTCTTTCGGGTTCTTATATGGTCATGCAGTATATCCCATCAAGGTAGTCTATAGTTGGGTTAACTTGACCAGAATGCATATGCTTTATCATCTTCAATATTCAATTCCCTCAATTTCTCACTAACCACTTGTGGGTTTGTTTTATTTTGAAAGATGTGAATTCTAAGACATTGATCTATACCCGTTAATGTTGTGAAGAGATTTAAATGAGGTATTACTGGTTCAAATATGTAATCCCCAGGCTCTCATAGGTCCTATAACTTATCATGCAAGAGATAATTAGACTTTAACTGAAATAAGTAAATTAATTATGAAAGTAAATCTACACTATGCTTATATTCTTTATTTTTTGTATTTTTAAGGATGTCAATTTGAATGAAATTTAAAGAGTCACCTATTCTAATATATTAAGATAAGGAAAAATTAATCTAATAACGGAATTAAAACAAGTAAGATAGCCTAGATATCAGCTATTTGCTTGTGCATTTGTGAATTTATCCTAGATATTAAATAACTAACTAATTTAATTGAAATAATTTCAATCTTACCTCTTAAGTGAGAAATAAATCAGAGCTTGTCAGAAGCTATTATTCCCCATAGCTTCCTTGGTAATACTGAAAGAAAGCTTAACTGAAATAAAATAATTTGCTATTCTATTTGTTATATTGTAACTACAACTTTGACAATTCAAACCTGGATTCTACAGAACAACTGGTAAATACAGTTGTATTGTGATTTTTCCCCTCTAGTGTGATCTCTTCATTCCTTCGTGTTCTCGTGAATCCAAAAAATTGGGAATGTGACAACGGAAGCAGTAGGAGAGGATGTTCAAATAGTTGCATCTTGGACACAAGCCAAACAAAATGAAAGTAGGAGAGGGATAGTGCAAGAGAACAGAGCTTGACTATTCAATTCCTAGCGGGATTGTTATAGGGATACAATACAAGCATATTGAAATCTATAAGACTTATGCTTCTTGTGAAAAAACAACAACCTATAATACTAAGAAGAATCAAGATTGAAATGGACATGATCTAGGACCAGAACTGTGGAGCCTTGAACTGAAGAGGCTGAAAGCCTTACAAAATCTAAACTTATTGAAACTTATTAAAGAACTTTCAAAACACACTGAATGATAATTCATAGAAGAAGAGGTGCCATTTGCTTGTAAACAAGCTTGGTATTTATAGCACTTTTATTTACCAAAGTGTAAGTTTTAATTGAACTCTTTTATTATAAACAAAGAAGAATTAATATTTACCAAGCGTAGCCAAAACTTAAATGCAAGACAAGATTGGTTGAGAAATGCGAGTGCCACTTCATTTTTTACGTTAAAAAAATTGTTAAAAAGTTTCTTGAAAATATGCACAGGACCGCCACCTTACACAGGACGACAGTTACAAGACTGCTTCCCTATCCTAGGCAGTGGTCACTGGGACTGCCACCTAGGCAGGGCGGCGGTCCTATAATTGGTGACAAAAATGTAAGGAAAATGGGGGGTACGGGTTTATAACTGAAGCATGAAAAGGTTGGATAAGGAATTTTGGGATGCAAATGTATACTCAGCATGATTTTTGGATTCTGAACACCTTGCAAAGAGATCTAAATCATCATTGGGGTTTCTGTAACCTCTTTCTGGTAGTACAGTACATACAATTTTGGGTAGGTATAGTTACCGATTTACATGATGAACTTTTTGTTGGCACCCATGATACTCCTCCCACTATGTCTCATTCTCATCCACATGATGCTTGATCCCTAATGCATACTATTTCACACTTTCCTATAGCTATATCTTTAAACCCTATGATGGTTTCTACATCTCTGATACCTAAGGTGTCGAGAGACACGCATATCCCCTTTCAAAATATCAGCATGACCATGGCCTTAAAATTGTTTACTTGGCACAAATATGGATACACATTTAATTATTATATATTTATTAATTCTAGTATTACATCACTCTCCACACCTTCCTCGTCACAATTTAGAACACAATGTGTTGATTTAAAAATGATTCCTAATGATCTCACTTTCCAATTTTATTTGAATGATTAATTTACTATGGCTACACCTCATCTTGTTACATCCATGGTGGTAATAAATTACCCTCTTACCACATTTATTTATATGGTCATATGGGATATTTCAAACAACTTAGATGCTTCAAATCTTCCCAAATTACAACTATTTCTTATGATGAGTCTTTTGTATCTACCTCAATTGTTTATGGTTTATACTAATGAGAATCATATCATTAATATGTTACACATCTCCTAACTCAAATAGTGACCCTTATATTTGTACTTAATTTTCCACTATTGCAACAAGCCCAATGTTCCACCTATTCTAGTTTCTCCTACATGACACACTCTTATTGTTTATACACTTCCTATTCATGTAGTTGCGACCTGGGAATCTATAGCTTTCTCCCCTCATTTTGTTGACATTTTTCTATATTATCTCATTGATAGATCACATGGAATTAACACGTGGGATCATACTACACCCCTCACTACTCAATGAAACACTCTTTTTCTAGGTCTAAACATGAATGTTAAGGGCACACTTGCCTACAAAGACCTCACTTTACACACATACACTAGGAAAACCTTTATATCCTCTCATAGATGTTTTATTTCATGTTTACATATTTAAAAAAATGAAAAATACTAGATTATATCTTGATTGGTTGTATTATTTTTTTCTTATATTATTCTTTATTGCACTTTATTTATCATGTTACCTTTGATTCATAGTATGATCTATCTTTTTCCATACACACATTTGTATTCACATGGTACTCTTGAGGTGAATGCAGATTACTTATAGGTTCTTTCATGATGCATGATGCTTGGCATTGTACCTTACCATTACCATTGAGGATCCTAGTGGCATATAACTTTCCTATTTTATCTATATTTATGTTCCATTATCATAACATTTATTAATTTCATTCCTATTTATCCATTGTATATGTTGTGACATACTATGAAGTTTTCTATAATGTTAATAGATCTTTCATGTGTATCATTTTTCTCACATGCCTACTTCTAATCATAGTTCTATTATTTTCTTATATCTTGTCTTGTTTTCTTGTCTCTTTTTTTCATATAATAGTGAAATGTAGAAACAATTGAAAATTTAATTCATGGGTAAGTTCTCTACATTTGGATCATCTTAGCCCTATGTTGAGTCAGCGTTTCATAGAAGGGAGAAAATATTTATTCAAATTTAATGTTTTCAGAGAGTTAATTGGCTAAGTCGGATCTTATAGGAATAAGAGGAACTATTCCATTATTCCTCATGTTCCCTAGACTTATTTCATTCTTTCTTCATCAGTTAAATCCGAAATGTAGGGCCCTGACAGTACTCTCATCCTTGTTCTTCCATTATAATCCTTCACTGCTTCCCCAATCTCCCTTTCTCCATCATCCTAGTAAGACATATTGTTCATATCTGATACTCACGACCCTATTACCATGTTGTTCTTGATTCACCACTTAACTAATTTCTCTACCCGCTTCCCCGTTTCCGCTTTTTTATGCCCAATGGGAACTAAGGTAACTTATTCCTATTTACCATTTGTTCCTCGAATCACCAATCCTCCCACTATAAAACTCATATCTGATAAATAAGGTTTTTAATACCCATTTGACATTGATCCCTTGGACCTCCTACAAGCCAATTCGCCACCATAATCTTGTTTTTGGGAAAATGCATTAAATATAGGGCCTATCATGCACTATTTATACTTTTCTTCCCCATTTTTACTTCACACTTTAAAACTAGAACAAATCATATCCCATCGATTTTCAGTACTATGAAAGAGGTTTTCTATTCATTTTTTCCTCGTTTCTTAGTCATTTTCAAAAATTCAAGATGTATTGTGATAGTTGGGAGGTTACCTTATTTTTCATCCATTTGGTAAGTTTTTACACCATATTTTACCTTTATTTTTAATCTTTCTCTTATTTTAGTTCCCTTCCTCCTAATTTTTTCTAGAATTTCCTTTTAAATCCTATTCTCCTCTATGTAAGTCTCTAATCTAAGAAAAATGAAGTTCCACTATGTTGGGTATGAACCCATTTCTTTCATTGAGACCTCCATACCTGAGATTGGAGATAATGACATAAAACACATGGACATGAATGTGTTTTTTGCCAGAATGAGGGATAATAATCTAACTCCATTGACTCAGATAATCTTAGGAAACAGTTGGCCCATGTCAGAGGTTTTCCATAATCTATACAATGTACTGACACTGACTTGGCCTATGCCTATGGCTTCAAACCAAAAACTAAATAGCTAAAATAAACTCAATTGAAACCGATTACTTAGCTTGATGCTCACCACATTAACTTAGCTCTGGGTATTCCAAATTTTTACAATTCTAATGTCATAAACATGGCTAATTCCCAAAAGGAATTTGACTTGACTCTAAACAAGTATCAGTCAATGATTATCATCTTAGTTGATGGTAAAAAAGAGAGAACCATCCAAATTACCTAAAAATCTCTATAGAGATGATTTTAATGAGGATCTATTTGATATCATAACTACCCTCGCAAGAGAGATGATCCTTCCCTCCACCAAATAATTTTACAAATGGATGTATATATTTATCAATTTGATTTATGAGGGTAAACAAACTCTCAATTAGGGTGAGATTATTTGTGAAAATATAACTCATCAAATAACTCAAGTTCATTAAACCATAACCTTTTTTATGACCTCATATCTAATTTAAACCATAACTGGGTACAATATTTGTATTAGCTTTATCAAACCAGGGCACAAGATATAATTTTTCCATCTTTGAGTTTTATACTTAGGCAGCTTTTGAAAATAGAAAGAGTCATTATAGAAGGTCCAATGATGCTTTCATAATATTCCTGGTTAGCTTATTGAAAGGTAATGTAACCAAAAAAATTTCCCAAGAGGTTAAATAGTTGATATCTATTTATGGAATTTTGTTTATCCAGTTTCAAACAAATTCATACATCAGAACACTCTATTGAATCTAATTCTAATTTCAAAAGGTACTATCCAATTTCATCAAGTCCTTCCTCTCATCTGATAACACTTCATTGGATCTAACTCCCTTATCCTCTCTCCCACCATCTTCTGCAACAACTAATTTTGATATGAAAGAAGTTTCTAAAATACATAAAAATTCAACCCAAGGAAAGGAAGTGGAAGTATGGGTGGAGAAGATTATTATCACAAGTTTTGAATTCATTGACGAGGCATACAAAACCTATAATAACATCATCTCAGCTCAAAAATTAGATCATCTTAAGGGTTGACTATATTGAAAAAGAGGTAAAAATATGGCTAGATGTAATTTAGAATCTCCACATTATGACCCTCATAGATGAGAAAATCCTCATATCCAAGAAAATTTTTGATGATTCAAAGAATAATTTATCCCGTACATCATCCTTTAGTGTTGAATGGAGGGTAAAATTTTTCAAGGAATCTTCTATTGAATTACAAAATTTTATCTAAAAGGGAGAATCTATGAAGTCTGTGATATTTCCAGATCTACAAGCCCTCCATTCTGATCTCTTCAAGGATAATCCATCTCAACAAAAATTAAAAGAGAAAATCAAAGAGGTTTTCAAGAAGCTTATCATAGAGGAATTGTAAATAAATATAAAATTGAGGATCTATATGAGCTAAATAACTTGATAGTAGAGGTTTTAAAAGGTTTAGTGTACTATGGAGGAATGAGTTATAAAATGGAAAATTCTCTAGGAGCTAGGATGAAAAACCTCGATAAATCTATTGTGCCTAAGGAAACAAAATAATCAGTTGTAGTTACCAATTTCCAAATGCACGTGTTAAAGTTGAAAGTTCCTGCCTCTTCTATTTCCTCTCTTCCTACTTCAAGTACTCAACATTACTAGTTGTTATATTTTGTTGTTGAATTTATTTTGTAAAAGGGAATATTTAATGTAACGTCATTTTGAGTGTAAATTGACTAATTAAGTGATTAGTCACTTAATTAAACAACTAGTTATTTTTTATAGTTATTTCTCCCCTCTTTCCTATATAAGGCTTTTGTTTCAATTGTAAAGGTGTTGATTGTTAGAGGTTATGAAGTAAAGAATATTTATTTTAAATACACAACAAGAACCTTTCCCTTATTTATTTCTTATCTATTATATCTTCCTTTCTTATTTTTGTTTATTATTATGCATCATTTGCATATCTTGGATATTAAAAATTTGTGTTCTCACTTGTGTGCTGAGAATCATTTAAATTTGATTCAATTTGTATATTGTTTACAATAGTGGATTTCATTATATGTATATGTGTGTGTTTTCTTGATTTTTAATGACATACTAGAATAAAATAAGATCTTCTTCCTTATTATTTGAAAGTGTTGTTCTCACTTCCCTTTCTTTAATTAAGTCTATTGTTCTTCAATCTATTTCTTATATTCAAAATTCTTAAATTACTTAATGAAACAGAGATCCTCATCAAGAAGTAATAGAATATATATTGTAAATATTCTAGGGTTTTTAATTTTTGTTTGAATGAGGGAACCTCCCCATAAAAGAGGAGGGATTGTTGTCCCCTGAACTATTGACTACATTTGTAAATTTAGTTTTTTCAGCCAACAGTTTTTTTGTGCCCATTGTGGGTCATATTTGTGCTTCTGAGTAGTGCCCATTGTGTATTTTTTTTATCGTAGCTATATAAATAATATTTCATGAGGGATTTTAATACTTGTAGAACACATATATATGAGAGGTCTACGAGTAAAAGGAATTGATGATCTTTCCTTCTAGTTCCAACAACATTCATTCAATATATATATAGAAAGAAGAGGAAAAATTAAGAGGTCTATGAGCACACCTCCAACTGAAAGGAATATTGGACATTCTAATCAAGTAAGTACTATTGAATCTTTAGTCATGTTGATATTTACTCTTCCTTTATAAACTATTTTTCTAAGAATGGCTACACTAGTCTCTTGGGGACAAAATATTGGGCCATTACCCTTAGCCCAACCTCTCCATAATTTACCTAAGGGAATTCAGAAAAAAATTCCCAAATTTTAGAGGATATGGTTTTAGACACCAAATTTGGGTCACACTCCTCTTAGTCCCCTTCAATTAATTAACGTAATGTATTCACCTAACCATAACCCCTTACTCTACATTCCTATTAATTTAGTTACTTACAATTGAATTAATGTTCATACTCACATTACTAATTAATTTAATTATTTTAATTAAGTTAATTTACACCTCACCTAGCCACATCACCTTAACACCTCACCATGGACTTATTCCTAACCTAATAATTAACTAAGACTGAGTCTCTACTTAGCTTAACCAATTAGGACTCTTTCAAACCCTAAAATTAAAGTCTTATTCATTTTCCAATAACACTCCCACTTATCTAAGTGCAAAACCTCACTTGAGACCTAGATTAGTAATCAAAATCACACTAAACATAGTAAAGATCAAATTATTTTTGGTAACTTGGAATAATTCTCCCTAACCAATGCCAATTTTCCCTAGACTGGCACCAGTTCTCTAATCGCCATCGATTCTTTTATATACAATTTTATAAATCTTCACCCAGGTTGGTCATTCATTTATTAGAGCCTTATTTCATTCAAGCTCGAATCTTCAAGCCCTCCTGGATCCAGAAAATGAACACACACAACCATGGTGCAAGAAAAATATCCAATTCTCCTTCCAAAGCATTGGAATACTCATAGTAGTACACATGTTGTATTTCTGTGGCACTAGACTCAAGAACTATTGGAAAATAATGATTAAGTGGTCTGGCCAGCTCTTAATGTATATGGGTCCATGATTAATATATATATGTTAATATTTAATAATATGAAATATTTATATTTATATTATTAAATATGATAACCTAGATATATACTTTCAGTTAAATATTTAATATCACGAAATGATTATATTTATAATATTAAATATTATAAACCTAGGTATATGTGTAAACTGATAAGGTTGAAAAAGTGGGTCGGGAGACATACCTGATCACTTAATATAAAAATTATTATAGGTCCTCATTTGATATGTTCGAATGAAATGTCAAAGCTAAATACTATTTTACCCTTGTGATTAGGGTTGAAAGGAGGAGGTGAAAGTTACTGGATGTAATTTTGGTTCTTGGAAAGTAAAAGGTTATTCCGTAGTGGTTTTTACCTTGTATGGGGTTTTCCACTATAAACACTATGTCATGTTCTTACTTTTGGTATGTATTACTTAATTAATATGTTATGTAATTTTATTTATTACATTGCATAATGTTTAACATTTAATAATTTATGGTTTATGTTAATATTTAAATACATTGCTTAATTAAATTCATAATAATTAGAATCCTCTAAATTCTAACATGGTACCAGAGCATGATTTGAATTAAATAGATTAGGTCTAAGTTATTGTATTTAATATATTTAATCTTTACAGTTTTTTTCAACCGACTCTAAAGGGTATTTAAATTCATGTAAATACTATAGTCTTAAAACTATAGTAATATTTTATAATTTATAAAAAAAATTAAAATATATTTTTTGTATAATAAAATAACTATAATTTTATAGTTATTAAAAAATAAGTATTCAAACCTAAACCTAACATGTGTCCCTAACCGTTTATATTATCCATGTAAGGGGGCAGTCCCATTCATTTATATCTTATAGTTTATAAAAACTATATAAATAAACTTATTTCAAGGTTTTCTTTTATATAAGTGTGGGAGTAGAGAATAAAATGGGATAATATATGAGGTGTAAATGTGTAATTCCCATGTATAAATGGAGAATTTAAAAACAAACTAGTTTATTGGTGGCTCACGTGAAATGTGGTAGATATTTATTAAAATATTGGTAGTTATAGCCACATAAAAGTTATAAAAAATTTAGCTTGTAGGAATTAAATGAAATATTTTTCGATCTTTCAATAGATTCGAATGTGTGCAAGGTAAAATTAAGAGTAAATAAAGGGAGGAGACAAGGTTCATGAAAATAGGGATTTTAATTTATTTCATTGGCCGAGTGAAATTACTTGTCCCTTCTGTAAAATATGTAGGTTACTATGTACTCGTATAAATCTACTTGCACCTGGTAAATTCTTTTAACTTGGTCTATGTCCTTTAAACCCCTTTAATAAGGGTTATGTGTTTTTTATTAAAAAAAAAATATTATAGTTTATAATTTTTATAAACTATATGTTATTTTTTATTTACATTATATAAACTATTTACCTCTTTTTAAATATATATATATATACACACACACATTATAAATTATAATAGGTTATTATAATGTATTAAAACATAACCTCCCTAATATTATACAGAAGAAGAAATTCTGAAATTTCACATTCTAGAAATACACAGCAAGTTTTGGATTCATTAAATTTGATAGTCAAATGACTGTCACGGCAGACCAAACATAAGACAGTATAACGGTCATTTAGACGTCAAATTTAAGCTCGTAGGTTCCAAGAAACTTTCACTCTGTTAAACTTGACGTTCAAATGACCATCACGACAGACCAAAAAATAAACCATTGTGATAGTCATTTAGTCATCAAATTTAAACTAGCCAGATCTTTTCCTACATTAATGTTTTTCATAAATTTAAAGTTGTTATGCATTCTTAGAGGTTTCTTCTTCTCTTCTATATGGTCGGAAATATTTTTTATATAAATCAATGGTATAATGCATATATTTTTATATTGTGGCTTATTATTTTGATCATGGGAGGTTAATAAGAATGTATTGTAATGACAAAATTAGTTATGATCAAATAATTTCTTTAGATCTATAAAAATTAGATCTGATTCTATTAAAAGTGTTGTTTTTTACAAATATGTATATAACTTTGTGGTACATTGTATATTATAATGGGGTGTTTTTTACAGGTTCAAGAAAATAATGACATCTATGTATTTCTGTCTTGACAAAACCCAGATCCTGAATGAAACTAACTACAACATTTGGATCAAAACAAAATTTATGGTGAGGAAACTCTAGACAATTGTTTCTGGATCTAAGGTTTCTCCCATCGGTCATCAAACAACTATAGATAATATGAATACATTCTTGCAACAAATACAGGAGGTTCTTTCTATGATTTTACGTAATGTGAATGATGAGTACCTTCTACACATTGGTAATATCAAACATCCAAAATAGGTATGGACTCAACTAGAATCCATGCATAAAGCATACTTGGTATATCAAGGATAGTAATGAGAGTATAATACTTGAAAAAATTAAAAGAAATGGTCTGTATATTTTTGATGATTTCTCTTTTGCATGTTGTTTTATATCTCAAAGATTGAATAATTCAAAACTATGGCATGAAAGGTTAGGACATGTTAATTATCAAAGCTTATATGAAATGTCTAGATATGATCTAGTGGAAGTTTTACATGTGTTGTCTTCTTCTCTTGAAGTTACTTTATTAAATGCATCTAAATCATGGTTTTTATTCTGATTTAGTAAATGATCATGATGATGTTTTGATGTTATAGATGTTTCTAAAACTCCTATCTTCCTAGCTAAGAAATTAAATTGGGCTTAGTCTTTATTAGAAAGTTCAAATCCTATTAACCTTAGGAAAATGACCAGAAGCCATCATACCTACCATGCATTAATGACCTTGTATGAACTTGAGGTGCAAAATTTTGAAGAAGCTTCTCGAGATGAGAAGTGGATTAATGTAGTGCAGGATGAATACAATTCCCTAATTCAAAATCAAACTTGGGAGTTGGTTCCACCTCCGGAAAAAAAAAATTATTATAGCATCTAGGTGGTTATACAAAGTAAAATATAATGTTGATGGTAGTATTGAAAAACATAAAGCTAGACTTGTTGCAAGAGGTTTCACACAAAAACGTGGTATTGATTATGTTGAGACATTTTCCCTTGTAGCTAAAATGAGTACTATTAGGACCTTATTTGCAATTTCCGCTCAATTTGGGTGGGAAATCCATCAAATGGATGTGAAAAATACTTTTTGGAATGGTGATTTAAAATAAGAACTTTACATTTCTCAAACTAAAGGGTTTGAAAAAACTGGTAAATAAAACTATGTTTGTAAATTGAAAAAATCCTTGTATGGTTTAAAGCAAGCTCTTAGAGCTTGGTATGCAAAAATTAATTCTTTCTTTAAAAATATAGGATTTATTAATTGTTCTTCTGACAATGATCTATTCTTTAAGCAAGAAGGATCACATATTATCATTATTTTTATATATGTTGATAATTTTCTTATGTCTAGTGATAATCCTACTATAATTTGTAGAATTAAATGAAAAATTGGAACAATACTTTGAAATGACTAATTTAGGTCTCTTATATCATTTTCTTGGCATGGTTGTATTTCAAGATAAAACATTCTATTGTTGTTTCTTAAGCACAATATGTAACCAATGTACTGAAAATTTTTAACAAGATTAATTGTAAACCAATTTCTACTCCTATGGAATTTGGATTGAAAATTGATCCTAAACCTTCATGTGAAAAAATTGATCCTACTTTATATAGACAGTTAGTTAGTAGTTTTATTTACCTAACTATCACGAGACTAGATATTTCCTATGCAATAGGGATTACTTCCAGGTTTATGCAGAACCTTATAGAGATCATTGGAATCTTGAATTAAGGATTCTTAGATATATTAAAGGAACAATCAATTATGGGTTACATTATACTAAGAATGAAAATGCTAACTTATATTGATTTTGTGATTCTGATCATGGTGGTGATGTATTGGATAGAAAATATACTTCTGGTTATGTATTTAAATTTGATACATGTTTCATTACTTGGTGCAGTAAAAAGTAGTCAATTGTTTATATATCTTCAATAGAAGCTGAGTATAGAAGTGCAATGGAAGCTGCAAAAGAGGATATATGGCTATAGAGGTTGTTTGATGAGATAAAGATGAAGGATCTAAGAAGTGTTCCTCTGTTCTATGACAACCAAATCATCATAGCTCTTGCACATAATCCAGTATAGCATCAAAGAAAAAATCACATTGAGATACATATACACTTCATCCGTGAGAAGGTGCTAAGTGGTGAGATAGATCTCAAGTTTGTGTTGACTGAAGAATAGGTTGTTAATATCTTCACAATTCCCTGAGTGCTGAAAATTTTTATCGCTTTAGTGAAAATCTTGGATTGTTAGAGTTTCCATTGAGGGGGAGTGTGCATGACAATGTCACCTCCTAATGGAACTTGGTTTTTATAAATAGACCTTCGAGCATTTGTAAAATACCTTCGGGTAAGTGTTAAAATACCTTCAGGCATGTCTCCTCAACTTATTTTTTAGAAAGAAGTGTAGAAAGATTATAAAGGTGGTCTTCAGTAAACTCTTTAGTACTATTGACTTTACTGGTAAACATCTAGTACAATAATATTGTTAAGGAGGTCCTTGGTTAAAAAAGGATCCTATATGCTTGGGTTCAATAACCTTTTATGAGAACATGTAAAACTCACAAATCATAGTAAGCCACTGATCATGGGATGATCTTTGGGATTCCAAATCCTTTTATACTAAAAGGTAACTTGAGTATGATAAAGGTGTTATAACTCCTTCAACTGATATGCTAGCCTAAAACCTTCATGGTTTAAGGATTGTAAATCTTATAGTGTACCATATGTAGGTAATCTATTGGCATATGTTATGTTATCCCACTTAACATTAAAGGGGAGTGTTGGAACATAATGATTAAGTGTTCTATCCAACCCTTAATGTATATGGGTCCATAATTAATATATATATGTTAATATTTAATAATATGAAATATTAATATTTCTATTATTAAATATTATAAACCTAGGTATATGTGTCAACCGATAAGGTTGAAAAGGTGGGTCGGGAGACATACCCGATCACCTAATATAAAAATTACTATAGGTCCTCATTTGATATGTTTGAATGAAATGTCAAAGGTGAATATTATTTTACCCTTGTGATTAGGGTTGAAAGGAGGAGG
This sequence comes from Taxus chinensis, assembly GCA_019776745.2. NCBI lineage: Eukaryota > Viridiplantae > Streptophyta > Pinopsida > Cupressales > Taxaceae > Taxus > Taxus chinensis. The sequence goes on from CM034154.1 coordinate 401,644,118, forward strand.
TGAAATTTACTGGATGTAAGTTTGGTTCTTGGAAAGTAAAAGGTTATTTCATAGTGGTTTTTACCTTATTTGGTTGTGTTCTTGCTTTTGGTATGTCTTACTTAATTAATATATTATGTAATTTTATTTATTACATTGCATAATGTTTAACATTTAATAATTTATGGTTTATGTTAATATTTAAATGCATTGGTTGATTAAATTCATAATAATTAGAATCATCTAAATTCTAACAAACACCTCTTCTTTGATCAACCATCAACCATTTCCATTCACAGGGTCTGGAAAATACCAAGTAAGTACTATAATTTTTATCATTTTTGCTTATTCCATTATATATCTCTTGCTTCTTTCAGTATTCCATTTCTTCTATTACCCATATATCACATTATTCCCACCAACCCACTATTCAGCCACTCTAGGCCTTTTCACCCTTCTTAACCTCCTTCTTAGTATCCTTAAGTCTTCTCAGCCATATTACAACCCAAACCACACTACACTCACTCTTTGTGCAATCATAGAGAGCCTAAAAACTCATTTTTAATAGTTTACTACTTATTGCCCCTACCGATGTCAGTTCCCTAACCATCGTCATTTTTGTCCCTATACTAACATCAGTCACCTGACCGATATTAGTCCCTATATCATTTTATATTCTCAGACCAACAAGTTTCCCACTCACCCAAAACCAACCCATACCTTAACCAATCAGCCCCAGACCCTTACCAGACCTCTGATAGACCCATCTGACCTGAATAAACCTTGGTTATAATTAGATTTAGTGTTATTTGTATATCTAGCATAAAATATAGCTCAGTATGTGTATGAGAAACCTAAATCATTACATTACAATAGGATCTATTTATTTCAGTTTTGTGTTTGCATTAAATATTTATTAAACACCGGATTGACAACCTCTGTAGGAAGCACCATGCTTCCTAGATATAACATACACTAGGAAGTCCACTGTCATATGCTATTTAATACTCTTTTGTGGCATTTCTTTGCATTTATAGGTAGTCCTTCAGAGATAAAAAATGAGTTCTCTACGATCATCTTAGATAACATCAACAACATGAGCATTCTACCTTCCACCTTCACTTCACAGATATTCCTCCTTAACCATTTATATTCTATTTGTTTCATTCTAGAAAGTGTTAAACTTATTGGTGAAACAATGGTAAGGTTCATCATGACAAAAATTTAGTAACATTATGTTTCCTTTAGGGTTCTTGGATTTTCTCATAAGGACATATCAGTTAGGATTTTTGTTGAAATTTTACAAGACAATGTTACAAATTGGTGCTATCATCTTCTTGTCAACAATATTAATAATTGGAATATAATGAAAACCAAGTTTGAATCTAGGTTAAAAATGGAGAAAGATTCTCATGCTCTTTTAGGAAAATATTTTCAGTTGAATAAGGAACCATATGAACCAATGAGGGATTTTTTGGTGAAGTTTAATAGCTTTGTTCACAAAATACTAGCTACTACTTGACCTACTATAGAAAACTTGAAATGTTTCTTCATTAATTCCTAACTTCCTGAGGTAAGTTTCTCCTTACAAAGAGTTAGATTACCATACTTGGCTATTTATTGAGAGTTGTCTATAAGTGTTTAAGATGAGTTGATTATGTAATAAATAAAAAAAAGAAATAACCAACCAAAGCTAAAGCCTCAACTTTAGGACCAACTAATTCCAACCAGATAGTTCAAAAAATTTCTGATTATTTAATTACTTGAAAGAAGCAACTTTATCAAAATATTCCTTATAAATACATTCCTAGGAAGACATTTCCACCTAGGAACAATCTACCTTCTACTCAACCCAATATATCTATTGAATCTCCTCCCATAAAATCCCCAGTCACTATAGCTTGTGAATTTTAAGAAGTAGATGATGAAGTGACTGTTGAAGAGGTCAAAGAGGTTGAAGAAGAAGAAGGAGCTAAGGAAACCAATGAAGCTACTAAAGATTCAAATTTTGGATTTGTTACTTATTAATATGAGGATGAATATTATGAAGAAACAATAACAGACATGAATAATGATTCTTATGTTGTAGTAACTAGATCTCAGTTGAGTAAGAAGAAAAAAATTATCCATCCAGAAGTGGAAGAGATAACAAAAGAATCTCCTAAAGTCATTCTTGTGGTTGCAAAATAATGATATCCAGTTCCTACTACTAAGGAGGTAAGTACTTATACATCTTTAAAATATTTGTCCAAAACTTCCACAGTTCCCAAAGTAGATAAGCCTAAAGATCCTATCAAACCTAGTCAAGAATCCTCTTCATCTTATAAATCCTTTTATATAATTGACCATATCAATAAGACCAAGGTTTAGATTAAGGAATATGAATATTACCAAACCCATCCTAAATATTTTTCCCAAGTTCCCAAGCTCATAAAGACCAACTCATCTAAGGTTGTTACCTCTTCTAAAAGAAGATTACCCACTCCTAAGGGCCCATATAAAAACAAATATAGCTTCCACTATGTCCACCATAGACAAGATTGAGACTTTTTTATGTATCCTTATCAATAGCATGGCATACTTAAGTAATTATATCATCAACTCTTGTGCATAAGATAATGTTATGTCAACCTAATTAGTTCATGCTTTAGGTCTCGATCTTACCTGATATTTTATTTCATGTTATTCTATAGAAACTACTAAGTATGAATCTCTCCTCCTTCATTTGATTACAGTAAAAGAAATGGGATTCAATACCATTCGATTGGAAGGTGATGTGGGACTCATAATAAAGTAAGTACAGAGCCTTCTCCAAGTTACAAAATAAATACCAAAATTATCAAAATAAGGTATGAGACTTGATTGAGTTCTTTAAGGATTTTTCAATTGATGTTATGGTGAGGGAAAATAATTTTATAGTACATTCCTTAATAGTTTTAGGATCCTTATTAGTGCTCCACTATGACTTTGATCAAGATAAAGACACAAATGAAATGATTTTTAGATCCAATGTTATGGATAATGTAGACAATTGATAAGTCTTTAATGATGATCAACATCTTATTTCCTTTCTTGAGTTAAGAGATGACTGTAATCAACTATATTTTAAGGGAAGTGAAGATGGTTATAGGGAATCACTTTCATCAACTATTAAAGAAGTAATTGAATCTGAGGCTGATCAAAATAAATGCATTAAAATAAAAGGAAAAAAAATACCCGAAGGTTTTTTCAATTTGGAAGACCTCTTTGATAAACATTATCATTTTATCAAAATTAAATCATCAAAAAACATTGACTAAACATATGAATGTGAAAGATAAATTTGGGGAGTGATGAAGATCCTAAAATTTTCAATATTGGTATATGTTTCTCTGTGGAAAAAAGAGGAAGTTTGTGAAACTTTTAAAAATCTATATTGATTTATTGGCATACTCCTATGAATATTTGAAAATTTTCAAGGCAAGAGAGACACAACATTATATTCCTCTTTAACATGGTATTAAATGTTTCATGTAGAAGCAAAGGTAATATAACCCCAAAATTGCAAGAACAATTTACCAAGAAATTTCAAATTTGTTAAAGGATAAAACCATCTTTCTAATTCACCATTCTATTTGGGTGGAAAACATTGTTTTGGTACAAAATTCAATGGGTATATAAGGATCTGTGTTGAATTTCATAACTTAAATCAAGCCTCACTTAAAGATAACTATCTTCTTCTTATCATGGATCATATCCTACAAGCAAAACCTAGTCCAGAAATGTTGTCAATGCTCAATTCTTTTTTAGGCTACATTCATGTGGAAGTGGATATTCAAAATCAATACAAGACAAATTTTACAACTCCATGGGGAAATTTTACTTACAATAGAATTCCTTTCAATCTCATAAATGATAGAGCCACATTCCAAAGAGCAATGTATTTGGATTTTGGGGGTCTTAAGAATAAATGTATATTCGTTTACCTGGATGACCTCAAGATCTTTTCAAAGCATAGGGAAGATCATTTTCAGTACCTTGGACTTGTTCTTTAGAGATGTATAGATCATGATATATATCTCAATCCAAAAAAGAATATATTCAGAGTAACTGAAGGGAAGATTCTTGGTCACATCATTTCAAAGTAAGGGATCAAGTGTCCAAGAAAGAGTGCAAAAGATTTATAATATATCTCTTCCAAATAATTCAAAAGGGGCCAATTATTTCTTCGGTAAGATTAATTTCCTTCGGCAGTTCATTCTAGACTTTGTTGAGTTAACCTGACATATAGCTTAAATGATGAAGGGAAAGAAATATTTTCATTAGAATCCTAAAGGGAAGAAATTTTTTAATGAGATAAAGGAATTAATTACAAAAAATTATGTTCTTGTTTTTCCAAACTTTGATAAAGACTTTATTATTCATTGTTACCCATATGAAAAAACTTTGTATTCCATTATAATACCTAGAAACATAGAATAATTTGAAGCACTTATTGCATTCATGAGTTATGTTATGAAGCATCATGAGCTAAAATATTCCTGAATGGAGAAACAAGCCTTTACTATAGTTAAAGAATAAAACAATTCAGGTTTTATATTCTCAAATCTCATTATACCATTTGTGTCCTTGATCCCATTGTTAAATCTATCTTAACATAGCATGAGTTTAGTTCTAAATAAATCTATTCGATTTCCAAAGTTTAATAATATTATATAGACATTAAACCCAAAAAATGTGTATGATGACGGGGTGTATATTAGTTAATAGTACAAAGTGTGAGTGAATATTCAAGTAGTAATGGACCTGCATAAATACCCACTATTGTGTTCCTTAGTTGTATAGATGATTGGTAATCCAATATTACTCACTTTCTCAAATGTGGTGAGTTTCCTTCACATATCAATGCTAAGGAAAGAAGGGTTTTCAAACACATATCAGTAAAGTATGTTTTATGGAATAATTGATCTTTTTAGAAAATGGATTGATTACCACTTACTAAGGTGCATGGACAAAGAACAAAAAAGGGGGCTACTGAGAGATTATCATGATCAAGCCTGTGGTGGGAATTTCTCTTCACCTCTAACTTCTTACAATATCCTCTAAGGATCTTGATACTAGTCAACTCTTTTTAAAGATGCAACCAAGTGGGTTTCTAAATGTGAAGCATGTCAGACATTTGTGAGAAGGCCCAAACTAGAAACCTTTCCACTCAAACATGTAATTGAACAACTATTTTAGAAATGGGGACTAAACTTCATCATGACACTAAATCCAAATTCTAGTGTAGGACATAATCATGTTTTTACAATAATATGCTCTTTTATAAAGTGAGCAGAAATGATTCCCGTGAAGAGAACAAATTTTGAATTTATTTGTGGATTCATTAAGGAAAATATATTTGTCTATTTTGGAGTACCTAATAATATTGTGATAGATAATGCTCTAAATTTTTCATCTTATGAACTCATTTATTTCTACTATGGATATGACATTTCTCTTTCTCACTCTTTTGATTATAATCCACGGGGAAATGGATAGATAGAATCAGCTAATAAGAATCTAGTAACTACAATAAGGAAGTTAGTTGATGAGTCATAGAGAAATTGACACAAGAAGTTATATGATTCCTTATGGGCTGATCGTATAACACCAAAAAGAGACATTAGAATATCCCCATTTTAATTGGTATATGGAATCTATGCTAAGTTATCAATAACATTTTAACTACCTTATTTACATCTTGCCAAAATCATTGTAAATGGTCAATTTAGATATTCATTTGAAAAAGGATAATTTACTTATAAAAAATTGAAGAAGAGATATTATAAGTGATGGATCATATTTTATCTTATCATCATAAGGTTAAACAACTATTTAATAAGATGGATAAGTCTCATGATATCTGAATTAGAGATCTTGTTCTACTTTGGGATAAGAGAAGGGAACCGCGTAAAATCAACGATAAGTTTGACTCCATTTGGCTTGCTCCCTTTTAGATTTGACACTTCTAGGGTGAAAATACTTTTTACTTGGCCTATATGGATGGGAATCCCCTCCCATTTCCATACAGGGAGAAATATCTCAAATTGTATAAGTGTTGAGTGGGTGTCTTTCCCTTGTTCACAAGTTTTGTTTTTGGATTTATTTTGGTTGTGTGTTTGTTTGTCTTTTTTTCCTGGTTCTCTTATGTATTTTACCTAATAGTTAAGACACCAGTCATGTAAACCTTAAGATTCTATATTTTAAAGTTTTTTCTTGCTCTAGTACATTGTTTAATCTAATTCAAGCCACAGAAAGAGCCAACCATTTTCGTAGACCAATGAAATGTAGAAAAATAAAAAATCTTCAATCATGGGTAAGTTATTTTCATTTGGATCATCTTATCCCTATGTTGAGTCATTATTTCATAGAAGGGATAAAAGAGTTAGCTAAATTTTACGTTTTGGGGGAGCTAATTGACTAAGTCAAATCTAGGAGGAACAGGAGGCATTGGTCCAGTGTCCCTTATGTTCCCTAGACTTCTATCATCCCTACTCCATCAGTTAAATGGGGAATGTCAAACCTTGGTGGTAATCCCATCCTTATTTATCCATTCCACTCCATTGCTTCCCCAATCTCCCTTTCCCCATCTACCTAGTCATACCTTTTTCACACGTCTAGTACTCATGACCATATTCCCTTGTTCATTTGATTCCCCACTCAACTAAAATCTCCACCCACTTCTATTTTTGGCTTTATCGGGCCCAATGGGAACTAAGGAAACTTGTCTCCACGTACCCTTTGTTCGCCACATATCTGATCCTCCTTATTTAAAACTCCCATCAAATAAATTAGACGTTTAATCCCCATTTGACATTGTTCCCTCAGTCCTCCCACAAGAATATTCACCGCCATAATATTTTTTGGGGGGAAATGCATTAAATCTAGGGAGTATCGTGCACTATTTATACTTTTCTTTCCCCAATTTTTCCTCATACTTAAAAATGAAAGAGAATGCTCTCCCATTAATTTATTGTGCCTTGAAAGAGGTTTTCTAGTCAATTCTTCCCTGTTTCTTAGTCATTTTTAAAAATTCATGTTGCATTTTGATCATTGGGAGGTCCTCTTCTTTTCCATTCAACTAGAAATTTTTTACACCATATTTTTCCTTTACTTTTTAACCTATCTCTTGTTTTTGTGCCCTTCGTTTGATTTTTCTCAAAAAAATCTAATAAAAGTCTATTTTCCTCTGTGTAAGTTTCCAATCTGAGTAAAATGAAGTTCCACTATGCTAGGTATGAAACCATTTCCTCCCTTTAAACCTCATTACTTGAGATTAGAGATAGTGACATTGAATACGTTGAGCCAAATGAGTTTTGGGAAAGAATGAGGGATAAAAACCCAACTCTATTAGCTCAGAGAATCTTAGAAAGAATTTTGGCTTGTGTTGGAGGTTTTCATAATTCTATACAATGTACTTACACCATCTTGGCCTATGCCTCTTGCATCTATCAACAAAATAAAGAAATGAAAAACCATCAAGGAAAAATAATTTCTCAACATGATGTACACCACATTAACTTGGCCATTGGTATTCCAACTTTTGACAATTCCAAAGTCCTAAACATGACTAATGTTAATAAGGAGTTTGACCTGACTCCAAACATGTATCAGTAAATGATTTACATGTCTTGGTTGAAGGTAAAGAAGATATTTCCATCCAAATTATACAATAATCTCTAAAAAGATGAATTCATCGAGGAATTTTCTGACATCATAACTCTCCTCGGAAGATTTATGGGCCTTTCCTCCACCAAATAATTTCATGAATGGATGTATATCTTTATCAATTTTATTGAAGGGTAATGTCACTAACATAATTTCCCAAGACTCTAAAAAGTTGATAGTTTTTTATAGAAGATTTTTTATCTAGTTTCAAAAGATTTTATACATCATAACAACATGTTTTAAAGGATTTACCTATAAAATTCCCATTTATTACAGTCATAAGTTTGTTTTTATTGAACTTTTCAGGAAAATTGACCTTTTCCACAAGATCTATAGAGATAATAAGGTATATGGCATACAATTTCCCATATCTTTAGGATATTACACTTGTAAATCTTCTCTTAGTGCTCAAAACATTGAAATAACTATCTCCCCATTTCACATGTATCTTTATCAGAAGAGGACATAATTTGACAAAAAAACTTCATTGAAAACAATATCCATCTCTCCTATCTATATGTACCAACAATTGAGGACTATTATACTTATTGTGATGATGATTTTGAGGTTAGATAGAGAGTATATGGTAGGTTGTCTCTTCATCAAATCCGATAATTCAAATTTTACAAGGTTCTAAAGAGAATGTTGTATGATGATTCATATTTGATTTCTCATGAATTCAATAATTCTATTCAATTCACTCCTCTCCCAATAATTTAATGATCTCATAAGGAGAAATATAATCTAGATGTTCTCAATGATCCTATTCTAACAATAATTAAACAATGGTTTAATACAAAAAATTTGGAATTTAACACTTCTCAATAAGAAAATTATCCTTAACAAGTAAATTCTTCCTAGCAGGAAACTCCGTCTAACCAAGCTTATCCTTCTTCTTAGCAAGACCCTAAGACTAAATTTTACGCAAAGAAAAAAAATCTAAAGAAAGTGAGAAGAAGATTGAAACACCAAGTAATGAGGGTAAGAATAAAGATGAAACACAAGGAACAAGAAGTGACAATGTTGCTAAAAAAAGAGAGGAATATGAACATGAGGAAGGTGATAAAGGGTAAGGGGAGGAAGGTGATAAAGGGTAAGGGGAAGAAGGATATGAATAAGGAAGTGAAGAGGATGATGATGAGGAATAATATGTAGTTGAAGTAACAACTCTAGACCTAAGGAAGACAAGTTCTATCAGGCCTAAGATGGATATAAAAATACATTCTCCCTCCTCTGGAACATGTACTGTGATAGTTTATAGCTATCAACCTCTTCCTCTACCACTTGCACTCACATAACCTCCTTCAGTTATATCTTCAAGATACTCTTTCTCTTGGGTGTAGTTGATGATAGATAACATGAAAAGAAAAGCATAATCAAAAATTGAAGTTCCTAATTATGATGTTATGAATGCACTCCTTGGTAATTTTCCTCCTCCGAAGAAGGCTAAAACCACCTCCCATTTAGTTTTAGATTCCTTAGGACAATAATTCTTTGAAATTTTTAAGCCCAAAAGAGACAAGAGTGAAGAATAGATTCATGCAGTATATTTTTGGATGACAACAATATCCATGGGAGAATCAACTCCTGAAGGTGATATACATAACCTCAGATATAATATTTACAAAGTAATTGAAAGGGTTGAAAATGGTAAGGAAAATTAGGAGAAAATGGAAGATTAGGTAGAGGTATTATCCAACTTCATCACATCCTTCATCTCATTTGATAACAATCCATTGGATCCAACTCCCTTGTCCTCTCTCCCATCATCTACTACAACAACTGATTTTGATTTGAAATAAATTGGTGAAATAAATAAGAATACAACCTAAGGAAAGACAATAGAAGCATGTGTAGAGAATATTATTATCATAGGATTTAAATTCATTTATGAGGCATATAAAATCTATGATAACATCATCTCATCTCAAAAGCTATCATCCCAGGGGTTGGAAGTATTGACAAAGAGGTGAAAATATAGGCAAATATAATTCAAGATCTCCACATTATGGCCATCATAGATGAGAAAATCATCCTCTCTGAGAATATTTTTTGATGATTCAAAGATTGATATATCTTATAAATGGTCCCTTAGTGTAGAATGAAGCGTGAATTTTCTTCAAGAAGCTTCTAATAAATTGTAAAATGTTATCCAAAAATAGAGAATCCCTTAAGTCTAAGATATTTATAGATCTATGAGCCCTATGTTGTGATATATTCAAGAATAATTCATCTAAATAAAACTCAAAAGATCAAATAAAATAGGATTTCAATAAACTTATCAAATAAAACCTTTACAAAATTGAAAAAGTGAATAAAGATAAAATGAAGGAACTATTTGAGCTAAATAATCTGATAATAGAGGATGAGAAAGGTTTAGCTTGGTACGAAGGAATGAGTTCTAAAATGGAAATTTCTCTAGGATATTGGATGAACAAACTTTTTAACACTATTGTGCCTAAGCAAATGGAAATATCAGTCGTAATCACCAAGTTCTGAATGCATATGTTAAAGTTGAAAGTTCCTACCTCTTCTATTTCCTCTCTTCCTACTTCAAGTACTCAATATAACTAATTATTTATTATTATTATTATTATTATTGGTAAATAGTTTTGAAGGGACTATACCCTGATTACAATGAAAGCCTAAAATCTGGATAATAAACAAAGAAGTTCCACAAAACAGAAGGATCAGAATCCAGAATAGGCATTGAATCCACAGGTAACCAAAAAAGAGTTACAAATTTATTTTTTAAAAGGGAATGTTTAATGTAAATTAGTTTTAAGTGTAAATTGACTAATTAAGTGATTATTCACTTAATTAAACTAGTTAGTTCAGGTATTTATTCCTCTCCTTTTTCCTATAAAAGGCTTATGTTTAAATTATAAAGGGGTTGGATACTAGAAAATTTGATGTAAAGAATATTGATTTTCAATACAAAAGAAGAACCTTTCCCTTCTTTCTTGTCCAATATATCTTCTTTTCTTATCATTTACATATTATGGATATTAAAAAAAAAAATTATCACTTGTGTTCTGAGAATCATTAAACTTTGATTCAATCTATATCTTGTTTACAACAATGGATTTCATTATGTGTGTGTGTGTGTGTGTTCTTGTGTTATACTAACATGCAAGAGTAGATAAGATTGTCTTTATTCTTATTTTAAAGTGTTGTTTTGACTTCCCTTTCTTCAATTTAGTCTTCTCTTCTTTCAATATATTTCTCTATATTAAAAATTATATAATTACTTAATGAAACTAACATCCTCGTCGAGATATAGAATGTATATTTTTTAAATATTATAGGGTTTCAATTTTTCTCTGAATAAGGTAACATATCCATCAAAGAGGAGGTATTGTTGTCCCATGAACTGTTGACTACATTTTCAAGTTTAGATTTTTCATCCAACATCTCTTAATTGTCATTGTTTACGGTCTATTCCCTATGTTCGTTTCTTTTTGTACTTCCTTAAAGTGTTTTATTGTCTTGTGAAATTATGAGAGGTGTCCCATGTATTCAACCAATTACTCATTGTATCTTTTGTAATTTTATTGTGTATTGTGATGTGTTTCTATTACATCATATATGCTTGCTTGTGACTAAAACTTTTAGCTAACCTTTTTTTTCCCATTTTTTTCATATGCCATGTTTGTTACTATGTGTATTCCCTATTCCCCATATAGGAGTTATATTTTAGATGTGCACATTATTTTCATATTTCCTTTTTTATCCCGTGATCACCTTGAATCATCTCATACACCCCAAACAAGTGGTGGAAATCATTAGGTGAATTTTCACCCTCTTAACAGACCATAGACTAGATATAGATTGAAAAAGCACAAAATCAAGATTAAAAACATCTAAGGAATATATTCAAGATGAGACTTGAGTCAATGTTCAGTGTAAGAATGGTGGGTTTTTGAATCCCACATTATAGATCCTATCTTGGGGGCAATAACAAGAACATCACAAGATCAATAGTTTTCTAATAATATTTTTCTCCAGTTCCATCTATATAGACTTGATTACAAATTTTAACCAATTATTAATAGGAACAAAATCAATGAAAAGTTACAAGGGAAATGATTACTTTTTTCCTTGGGATCAAATAAGGAAGTGACACCTAACGCATATGAAATATAGTGATATGTATGGAACAATGTGTCACCCATGGAAAGTTTTAATTAGGTTTTTGATCATATGCAATGGAACTTATCTATGGGGAAGCATTACCGGTTGGAGGGAAAAACCTACAACTCTCCCAATACTTTTCCCTTAGTGAAATAATTCCTAAATCCTTAGTTTAGCAATAGGAAACTCAAATCATTAGTTTGGTGACATGAATCCTAAATCCTTTATACTATTCCAACCATTTCCATGGAAGAAATCATATAGGAAAAACTATCTCTTCTCATGACACATATGCGTATTGTATCCTTGATTCACTTATTTTTCAAATTAGCATTTCTATTTTCACATTTACTAAGTTAAAGTTCAATTTCATTTATCATGAGAATTGACTACACTTATCTTCATTTACAGATCCTGTCTTACTCTAAAAAAATACAACATACAAATGGAACAAGGAATAATATCAATCATAAGATGATCTGACAAATTCAATATTCAACTAAAAAATTCAGTCATCATTTCCACTATGCACATAAGGTCACCCCTAGGATCCTTATCCTTTAGATTTCATTATGCACATTCCACTATCTCCATTTGGTATGATATTAATTGCAACCCTCATTTGACATGTTATCGATTATAACTCTCTTTAGCTCTCCACAAGGTACTCTCTTTTTATCTACTTTATGTTATCAAATATTCATTCACCATCATTAATTGGGGGAAAATAAAGTCACAAAATCATGCACTTTCTACTTACATCACACATTTAATTATTTCATTATATACATGATTCATAAAAAATAAGACTAGACATAAACAACATTTATTTTACTGTTTCATTACTTTTATCTTTCCCACACTCTTGTTATTTTCTTTTCTAGAATGATCACTTTAGTTTTGGATACTAAAAAACATGTGACCCAACTTTATATTGAACGGTACATCTTCTAAGCATCCTAGACACTACTACCCATTAGGAACATGAGTGTCCTAGATGATACTGTACCCTTTGGGAACTTCTATCCCTTTCCCTCCTTTTATTGATTTTGAATTGCCACATCATTTGGTGTCTTTTCTAGAGTATCGTTTATCACTTTTGGGTCATATTTTCAGTTTTCAGTGATGAAATTAAAATGGAATCACATATAGACATGAATTACTGATTATTATTAAGGGATAGGGGTAATTAGGATCCAATACTTACTATTTATCACATATACAAGGAGCAATACTCAAGGACTGCATTTGGGTTGCATTATTCACTACATGGGAGGGGATATTTTTGAATTTTTTATCACACAATATATATTGGGGACAAAATTAGTAGTATCCCACTATCCTGGTGAGACTATAATAAGGGAAACCTAGCTACAAGTGACACAATTCAAATCAAACACTCACAATAACTACATAGAGTCTGAAATGTAGTGAAACACTCAGTGACTATCACATTGGGGTGACCTCGAAGGTCAATCTGACTTAACCATATGCATTATTTATTTCATATAATGTTTTCTTGAGATTTTTTTAGGAGGTTAGTAATTTATTTTTAAGAACATGTGTGATACAAGAACCCTACGATAGATTTGAATCCAAAAAAGAAAGAAAGTAAGAAACTAAGTTTAGACTTTAAAAGACCATAAACTGAGTTGTTGTGAGGACATTAACACCTAGATCAAACAATAGCACCCGTGGTAGTCCCATCCTCCTATTGGTGCTCCTATTAGAAGAATTCCTAGATCCTAATTTCTAAAACAAAAACTACACAATTTGGGTTTATCTTTCTCATCCACTTTTCAAGCCTAGGATCAACCGAGATCTCTCAATATAAGATAAGTCATTCTCATTCTCCTATCTTGTATATTTTCTTGTATTTTTCATGATAGATATTGCTTTTTATTGTTTTATCTATTTGATATTAGTCCTCTAATATAAGATTTGAATTTATTCAAATACAAAATGTGTTGAAATGTATCCAAAGAAAGGAGAATCATGCCCCAATATTCCTAAAACTAAAATTAAAACTAGGTACTATAGAGAATAAGTAATTAAATACTTCATGCCCCATGAAACTGATTTGATTTGAATCATTTGAGTTTGAAATTGTGCTAAAAACCTATTTCTATAGGTAAAAATATGAAATTACTGATAAATTTGTTGTAACTACCCTATGATAAAAATGTAGAAATGGGTCAAGAACATTTGTAGGATCTTGACGATATTATACGTATTTGACCTATGCTTATTTTGTTGAATTTATGTGTTTGATTGTACTTATGAGTATTTTTAATTATTTTCACCAGTTTATGAGCCCAAAATTATGTATGTGTCTACTGTAGGTGTAGAATATAAATAAATGAATTCCCCCTCTTTTGAGGTTTATGTGATAACAAGTTTGAATGCATGACTCAAAATAATATATGCATAACCATTTCTAATAAGTCTAATAATCTACATCGAAAATACATTAATGACTAATGTGGTGGCCATTGAGAAGAAATTTTTCCATCAAAGAGGATGTTTATGGTAGATACCATGGCATGTAAATATACCAACAATAACAACAATAATGATAGTAGAAATAATGTAAATAATTGAAATAGTAGAAACAACAATAATAATTCATACATAAGTAGAAACATGTGCAAATATAGTAGTGAAAATAGTGTGACATAAAATAATTAGTACCTAATGTTATTACATAACACCCCTACCTTTGAAAATGGTTACATTTTAAAGTAGGGACCCTATTTGATTTTAAATAGACTGGTAACTTTCAAATATCTACCTTTTATTTTAAAGCTAATATTTGTTTTGCCTAAAATTATTTGCTTGGTAAAATTACTTTATAGTTGATAGTGTTTTCACTAAATTGAGTTAATTCTTTACTTAGTTAAAATTTAAATACTTGAACATCAAAATTTTGGTAATTTTTCACTTCCTATGTGTGAGGCATCACACTTAGTTATTTCTTATTCCTTACGCTCACACTTAAAAATTTTCTCACACTAAAATTTTCTAACTTGATGTTTGAATTTTTCTTCGCAGTTCAAAGAGTGAGGGCTCGCACCTCCAAAGTGTGAGAATTTCAAAGAGCAATAACTCATAGATACGAGTATATAGAACTCACACTTACCAAGTGTGATTATTCAAAGGACTGATCACAAATATGTGAGTACTCATAATTTCAAGGTCACACCTCACACTTCATACTAGCATCAACTTGTACTTCCAAGAGAGGAAAAATTCCAATTTCAAATAAATTTAGAGATACATTAGTATCCAAGAAGGTCGGGTTAATTCAAGTGTTACACAGGGTATCCCACATGTTATATATGTGGCTTATTATATCCAAAAATGGAAAAGCTAGTTAAAAATGTTGGATATGATATATCCTAGCCCAAACAAGTGTGAGACCCATATTTAAAAGGATAATTAATTCAAAAAATAAATTTTCCCTAAGGAAAAAAATCAAGTCATTTATTATGTGTTATTAATACAAAGCATGCCAATTTAAACCAATGATTGTCTAATTTATGAAGATAATGTAGTAATCAAGATGATCCATTTGAATTTCTAATTTTTGGAGTCTTGTAGAAGTTAAATCCCTCTATCTCATTATCAGCTAAGTTTATTTAGAATATTTACAAGTAATACTGCAAGTTAATTGTCTTTAACAATGACGAGAGAACTAGGGTCGTTGAACATAGATGAATTCTTGTATTTTTATTCATATAGAAGGATATAAATGGACATTGTGTTTGATTCTATAGCACTTGACCATGGGTTTTTTAATTATTCGGTCATCTTTTCGACCATTCAGAGTGAAATGATCGATGTGGATGCGATAGAAAAAGAATGAATGTCTATCAACCAAGCACAAAGACTTTCTGACCTTAGGACATTTAAAACATAAAACCTCCATAAAATTACAACCAAACCTAAGTTTTTCCCATGCCTAAATATACTTTCCTTATTATTCAAGCTAAGGAAAGAAATTGGGCATTATATTCTGAAACTAAAGAAAATAGGATAGCCTTCTTCACTGGTTATGCCTTCAACTACTATTACAAATTACCTGATTCTGTCATTTTCTAAAACTCAACTACCATTAAAACATGGATGACCACATGAAAAATAAGGACTATTTTAGAAAATTCGGCTAGTGACCCAATTGAAAATATATATGACCCAAACTTAAATGACACCCTTATTCAAAGGTTCATACCTAGATTCCAGATTGGTATGGCCTTAATGAATATGCTATATGGAAATTATTCCATTACAAAGCTATATGTATCATAGATCCATTTACTTGATATGATAGTGAATGAAATAAAAAAATACCTAATTTAGTAAATGTAGTTACATCTAATTTGGTATCCCAAAGGGCCTCTTTTTTTATCACAAGAAACAATTATTCATGGCCTCTTGCTTACTGAATACAATTTGCGAGGTCCTAAAGTGTCCAAAGTTTTTTTGTCCCTTGGATCCCCTTATGCCCTATGGAAGTAAATGAAGTGTATTAAGCTCTCTATTCTCATAGGTCTATATCCCATATTGAATACATTTTTACTTCCTTCTACCCTCCACTATAAACATAAATGTATGAATCACTAACGCTAATGGTCTCTGCAAATGTGTTTGAATCTATCAAAAATATGGGAGGTACTTTATTTTATCCTAGATATACTCTAATAATGGTTACAGGATTACTCACACCACCATTCTAATTACCTTACTATGTTCTTGATAAATTACCTAAGTTAGATGTTATTTATCAAATTTGTAATGGCATTGTTGACAAGTGTAAGGAAAAGAAACTCAAGACTCACAATCCCTTGTCAGTAACAATAGGATGTAAGGAGTTCAAAAGATGGCTAAATCTTAAAGCTCCAATTGCCCACCATAAATCCTTTAAATTTTCTGTAGCACCCATGTTATGATTCAACAAACTAAGGGATTTTTTTAAAAAAACTAAAATTTCCTTTTATGCCTTTAGTGATTTCTAGCACATAGAAGATAAATCCAGCATACTAATTAAGTTTACAAAATCTCTTAAATCCTTTTATGCTGCAATGAGTAACATTATTACCTAGATCAACACTAAGTAATCCAAAATTATTAATATTCCATAATCCATCTTAAAAGCATACATGAACCATGTGCAATGGTAAAGGGTTACAGATACTTCTTTATCTCCCTTTTACACTCTATACGATCCGATATACATTATATACCTTTAGTTAGACCTTTTCATAGGTTCTCGTATCTTGCACATCTTCTTTATGTTAGCCAGTAAATTATGCAAGTACTTCCCTCCTTCTCAAAACACTACTAAAAGAAGAAATGGCGAATGGACAATGCAATAAGTAATTTGAACTATTATGGCCTTAATTTTTTGGCATTCCAGTAGCAAGCCATATTTGAGACTACACATTAGCCTATGAAACTTGTCTACCATTCACCACACATCTGTATCAATATAGTTATCATGACTCTTTTTTTTAATACAATTTAAGTTAAGGTCATCCAGTTCATGATAGAGGTGTACAATAACCTCATCGACTCACTGACTAGTGTATGTGCCTCATACCTCATGTCATACAAACTATATCATTCTATGATCATTGATTCATTTTAGTGGAGCATGAGGATAAACTAACCAATAGTGTTAAGTTAATTTTCACTTATGGTCATTAATTTGCATTTACTTTTTTTAGTACAACCATAGTATTTACGTACATCTGTACTATGCCTCATGATTATTATGATGTACCTGTTGGGGGTTTAATCCATATAACAATGTTGCACAGATGTATAATCAGATAAAGCATACAAGCAATCAATGTAGAAATAATCAAAAGATAAAACAAACAAGAGAAAGATTACACTAGATTTAACGTGGTTCACCCAGTGTGGGCTATGTCCACCAAGAAACGGACAATCTTATTATTCAGTGCTTTACATATGAAATACAATGAACATCTATTGTCTTCCAACACCTATATGGATGTTTGATGCTCTTTCCTCACTCAACTCCACCCTATTTTTCCACCAAGGAGAACATCATACAAAAACTAATTGCTATCTTCTTACTTTACTTTCCTTACACTCCAAAAATGCATACATGCACGTGAGTCTATTTTAGGCAACTTATCTGTGCTTTTAAAAACAATAAATCAACTTTAAAACAAGTTATTTATTCTAAACTTCAGCCCAAAATAAAATATTTGTTACACAAGTGAGCAGTGGCGGTTACACCCTAACCGGTGATGATTACACCCCGACCTAATCTTCACGACCAGACCGATGATGGTTACGCCTTAACCGATGTTGGTTATTTTCAAAACAGTAACATTGTAAAAACAAGTTTCTTGTGAAGAAATTTAGCTCCATACTCAACAATACCTTCATACTTTGTTCCCTATCGTTGTAATTTTTTCACCGTTAGGGTATACTAGAAACTGATATGATGATTTTAATGTATATATGTTATCATAAACATGTATGAAAATATTGTTAAAATAAAGAAATATGTTTCTCATTGTTTCAGAACATATATATCCTATTGACATACTTATATCCTTTAAGTACTATGTTGTAATTATTTTTTTGTCTTACTATTTTCATTACATAGTCATTTAATAATATGACATCTAAATACAGTTGTGTTAACATAATAAACATCAATTCACAATAAATATTTTTGTAAAATAATGGTACAAGTATGTCACTTAACACAAACATATTGATCTAAACAATAGTCATTAAATTCATAATTAATAACCATAATACATAGTCATAAAGTGATTATCAAATATAATCAACAAATACATTGTGCCCAGCTGCACCATACAATTATGAAGTAATACTTTCACATTAATCCAATTATAATACATTCATTACATTCATCGAAATAGGATAGTAATCAATTCATAATGAGTCATGTGTTATCCAAATATTTAATCACTTTGTAATACTACTTAGTCATGTAAGCTGTAAGAAAGATAATAATGTATACATTTTCAGTTCATCGAACTGACATAAATAAACTACATAAACCATGTTGCATTATTATGAAATATAGAATATTAAATGGTTATTTATCCTCTAGATTTTAATCAATAATTTTATCAATAAAAAACAATTCATGTAATGATATTTGTTCCAAATAGTTATAAACATCTAATTAACTATCAATATAAAATGAGATAATTTTTTATATTAAATATCCAACTGAATCTAATCATAATAAAAAAATTTATCTTGTTACAATTGAAAAGGATCAAACAACATTACTATGTTACATTCAATATAGTTCTGAATTTTTATTCTCAATAAATAGTGATCTCATATAAAATCATTTTCAAACTTATTTGGCATAAAGATCCCTCTAACCGTGTCACTAGAGTTTAGCTCGAGAAGGTAAGATTTTTGGATAGCACTGATAGCTTGGGTAAACTAAAATAAACTCTAATAATCCCTAAGAGGGATGTGACACACATAAGTACACACAAAACTATCCCATATATAAGGTTTGTGTTAACTCAATAAGTAGTTTGATAAGATTCCATTAAAGGATTATATAACTCCTTACAAAGTGGTTACGTGTGTAACATAAAACATTAATTACTTTAATAACAATTTCCAATCCTTATAAGATTCGTTGACTATCCAGTAATAATTTTAAAATTTTATATGGTTTATCCATTAATCGAAATACTTCTTACTTGGCTCAAGTGAGTCATTTAACCCTTTATGACTTTCTTGGCAAGTTGGATGAGCTCTATATAATGTTTGGTTAAGAATGCACCATAGAATATACAAACGTACTTTTTCAATTATGATTAGAAGAGTTACAATAATATAGGAGAGGTAGCTCCTATATCTAAGGAAAACCTCCTCCACAAATATCTCACCTAACTCCTATATACGAGTGTGGTTACAACCACCACAATTCACGTATAATCACTTTATAATAACGTTATTGTTATAAAACAATAATATAACAACCTAGCCATAATATTCATCACATCATAAATATCATCTAGTAAATACTCATGTAAATATTGATTTCCCAACATTCCCCCCCTTAATGTTTACATGGTAACAAAATAAATTTCACACTTCCTTTGCAGCCTGCCGCCTCTGCGCGCTCATGATCTTGGCACACACTCGAACTGAAGGTAGAAGAAGGAACACATCAACTTCTTATCGACCAAGCACTTTTGGGAACACATCTGACCAACGAGGATGGGAACACGCTCAGGAATCATCTACTTATCAACCAGTCACTCTAGGGAACACATCTGACCTAGCAGTGTGGGAACTCAAGCAGGAACACATCTGAACAGCCTTCAATGGTTTTCAAGAGGCTAACCACAAACCTACGTACAAACAGGAACACATCTGACTATTCTACCTCATCAAGCCTCATGATGCTGCATTTCACTGTGTTATTTGTTCTGTACTATGTTTTTTTTCATTTGGGGAAATAGGAAAAGCCACATACTCAACTGAAAAATTGAAAAACTGAAAAATGGAACATTGGATCATGCTGATCATGTTCCCCCCTCAATGTGAAAATTTCACTTATTCAACACACAACAGGAACTCTAAAATCATACTGCACACAAAAAACTACAATTCAGAAATGAAAGAAAACTCACACTGCACACCTGTGCCACCAAATCATTTTGTGCGGCCCCGTCATTGGTGACTGACGAGAGGTCGTTGGATGACCTCCAGCCTCCTGTGCCTCCATCCTCCATCCTCCAGTCAAAAATCATCTAGAAGAGAAAATCTTCATCACTTTGATGTGCGGTATTTTCTTCCTCTTCATTTTCTCCTTCGTCATCAGCATCCATGGCATTATCTTGCAGTTTTCCATCAAGTAAGTCTTGTGCTCTTTTCTTGCAATTTGAGGACAAGTGGCCAGATTATCTACAGTAATAACAAGTGAGACGCTTCTTTGAATCTTTAGAAGATGATCCAGGTTTGAAAGAATATTTAGATCTTCTTTTATCTTGTTTCTTACCATATAGGGCTTTTTCCTCTGGTTCTGCAAACATGATTCTCTTTTCTTCATCTAGCAAAGAAGAAATAAGTTCTTCTAAACTTGGATTTATTTTACTCAATGTAAAGACCATGTTAGAATAGCATGGAGGCATGCTATTGAGTAACACTGCTTTTGCATCGTCATCAGGGACATCTACACTTATTCCTGCTAGTTGATTGCAAATAGAACAAAACTTACTAATATGTTCCACCATGTTATCGCCTTCTTCCATCTTGAGGCCGAACAATCTCTGTTTTAAAGATATTGTTGCACTTCCAGCTTGTGATCCAAACAATTTGTTCAATGTCTCCCAAATTGTGTGAGAGGACTTTTTTAAGTCTATATGATGCAAATAGGAATTTGATAGACCCAATCCAATAATTGCTGTAGCCTTTCGATCTCTGCTTGCCCATTTTGCTGCTTCATCTGCATTTGTTGGTTTCTTCTCTTTTCCATCAATAATATCCCACAAGTCTTTGTTAATTAGGAATAGCTGAGTTCGTACTTGCCAGGTGTGAAAATATTTACCTTCAAATTTTTCAATGTGACTCAACTTATCCATTATGACGCTTCAAAAATTTAAAAAATAGGTGTCAGATACAACCGAAAATGCACCCCCTTTTTTTTTTACAAATAATTAAAATTTTTACATATACAAATAAAATAACAAAATGACTCAAATTTCGAATAGAATCTCACACACTCATATATGACTTTTGACTAACACAACTCAATGCTAAGGACAAGAAAATAAATCTTGACCCAATTTTAATGACACTCAGTGAGATAAACCATTACCTTAGAAAGTAATATTTGATTACTTTCTAGACACAAATAATAACTATGGACCCAATCTATGATATATCCCTCATGCAGTTCTATTTGTATCAGTCACTTAATTCTATTCAGATCTATGTACACAACAATTTGAAGATCACGATACCATTGAATAGGCTGCATGACAGTGGTACTACAAACGAAACTTCGTACGTTCCAAAAAAAAAACTCTGCGAACTCTTTGTGTGTTGATATCAGAGGAAGCCTCTGCCATGTATGAGGTGAGAGCTTTTACTTCCTAGCAACATGATAAGCCATTTGAAGACTCCCGAGAGGGTAGATCTGGATAGTCACACACACAGACACATACAAATTATAGGTTCGACTTTCATGCATGCCGACACGTGGAGTTCCTTTGATCTTTGTTTCTAGCGCCACGGCTTTGCACGATTTTCAGAAGCATACTTGATCAGAAATCTGTGAAGATCAGTGGATTCATATGCCAATCAAAACTAATTCTCTCTTTTGGATTTCTGGCTCAAAAATAGGTGGCTATTTAATGTGGATCTGATGCCATCAAGATGGTACTGATGCTATAGATCATGCCAAGAGGAATCTCAGCTACCACGCCAAAATTTACCAGAGTTGTTAACAGGCATAAGAATGTGTTGAAGATATCACACATAAATGATGTTGGATCAAACTCTACAGTTTTATTTTTCTAATAGCACAACAGATGGTCAACAACGTTGAAATTGCAGGTTTGAAGCAGACAAATCAGACAAATTTTCCATGATGCCATGTGTATGCAGGCTTGAATCGAGTGAATATAGTTGTAGACCGATTGATAAGATGCTCTGGTCTACCATCTATATCATTAAACACAATCGACCCACATGTGCATACGTCTACAACCTGCAAGTACTGGCTCAAGCATGATGATACATATATGATATGGCTAATATATCTTGAGCAAGCTGTTAATATTCAACGTGAAAAAACTAATGGTGGAAGGACTGTAATCTAATGGTATTTGACCATCGTACAAATCCTCGAGTCACCTCTCGCCTGACAGAAACATCATGCCAATAATTTCAGAACTCCATTGAGTATGCAAAGGATCAAATATGCTCTGATACCAAATATAATGTTTGGTTAAGAATGCACCATAGAATATACAAACATACTTTTTCAATTATGATTAGAAGAGTTACAATAATATAGGAGAGGTAGCTCCTATATCTAAGGAAAACCTCCTCCACAAATATCTCACCTAACTCCTATATACGAGTGTGGTTACAACCACCACAATTCACGTATAATCACTTTATAATAACATTATTGTTATAAAACAATAATATAACAACCTAGCCATAATATTCATCACATCATAAATATCATCTAGTAAATACTCATGTAAATATTAATTTCCTAACATCGTTTCAACAAATGGTCCCAATTATTCAATACATATTCACTGGTTCTTGAGGAGAACAAAATAATGGTATAAAATTATTTCCCAACTCGAACCATATCCCTAATGATGGTTCAAACCATTACCATCTAAAATAAATATGACTAGAATGTACACTGTAATCTAGACACAAAACCAATTTACTAATAATGTAAATATAAACCGAAAAGGTTATCAACTCATGGCCTAATTAACAGCCATATCTAATATTTTAAGAACCTTAGACAACCAAAGCAACTATCACAGACCCTACACAATCATAGAACAAAAGACCACAACTCCAACCATGTTTAATTTAATAATTTATAACTATTATAAATTCATATTTTTAGTATGTATCTGAATAAAGAAGAACGAATCAACCAAGGGTGGAACATATAAATTTTCAGCCAGATCACATACAATAAGGATGAATCAAAAACTTCAATATCCAAATGATAAATAAGTTTCCTTATAAAAAAATTTTGTTTTATTTTTGTATTCAAATCTGCATTAAAATTAGAGACTAGAACCAATTAGTTTCTATATTCCATAATAAAAGAACATATTTCAGTTAGAGAATCCATGCCTACAATTTTATAAACTTTTACAATTGTCCTCTAATAATTTCCTTTGAAAACTTCCAGCAGGTCAAGCAGATAATGATAATTTCTCCAAGTATTTCCACCAACAAACATCAAATAAATTGACCCAGATTTGAAAAATACCAATACCAATTACCCAAACAAAACAACATTATATCCATCCAAATCTGTGATTATTATTTTCCTTTAAAATCTCAACAAGAATAGCTTAAAAATGCCATGGACAGTTTGGTCCAAAAATTAAGCTCGAACGACGAAGGAGTTCAAGACAATAAAAAGAAAAAATAAAAAGAATTCCTTTGCATGCAAGGGTAGAATCTTGAGGAATATTTGGTATTACCAATAAAATGAAATGCCTTTCAATTCATGCAGATGTGACATAGTGGCTTAGTAATTCTCACCACCACTCTTCCATACTTTCCTCCAAAAGAGCTACAATTGGTCCCAGTTAATCATAAAAAAAAACTTAAATACTTTATCATATTTTGCATAGTGATAATTATAAAAAAAAACAATTTCAAACAATCCTCTCTTTAGAAATTATTAACTTTGCATGGAGTTTATCGATTGGTCAAAGACCCCAAAAACATCCAACTGAATTCCTTTCTTACCATGATGTGGTCAGTTGACCAATTAAATCAAGAAAACAATTCCATATGCCAAAGACATGGTTGAAGACCATTATATTTGAACCTTTAAAATATTCCTTGGGTCTTTAGACCTTACAACAATGATAGCCTTTACCTTTTGATATTTATAAATCAAACTATACTAATGCTACCACCTTATGGTATAAGACCATTTTAGGTCCACAACTTAAATATCGTGTTGACACAATGAAATAAATATAATAATGTCATCCATATATGGTCTATGACCTTATAGTTTCCTCTTATTTAATGTTCAATATTTCCAAGTTTAAACAATAATATTAATTTTTTGGGGTGTTAGGCCCATCGAGAATTGAAATAATCAAACATTATAGAATTGCCTATCATTATGGTGTGAGACCAATTTTCAGCATAGTCAAACGAATACTGGAAGTATCATCTACATTGTAATGAAGACCTTCATAATTCATTCAGGTCCTTGACTAATGCAATCAAATGCTTGAATGGTTAGTCTACATATATACAACCATCTTTATTTTTTAGGTATCGAAATAATACAATTACAACGATGAGCCTAATTGTCAGCATATTCAAATAAAGACCAGAAGTATCACATGCACTATAATGAAGACCTTCATAATTCATTAGGGTCCTTGACCAATTCAATCAAACACTTGAATGGTTAGTCACCATACATACAACCATCTTTATTTTTTTGATACCGAAATAATACAATTACAACCATGTATAAATTTACCAACATTATGAAATCATGATATGTAACAAGTTCGAGAACTATCTCACAAGATAGTACAATAGTGAAATAGGTTTTTCATTGATACGAAATCATTGCATACAACCAAAATATGAAGTTAAATCATATAAAAATACAACATGAATATGTTACATCTTAATAAAGATTCACTGGATGCAAGGTGACGAGTGCAAGTGAAGTGCTGGGTATGCACCTATGCACATGTATATATTTCCTTACGGAAAATATGTGCGTGTGTATAATTTCATACACATCCTTGCATCAGCACCATTCAACTTTATTTTGTGGGTTATTCATTACTTAGAAACTTATTTTTGCAACCAAAACAAAATGAAAATGTGGAATGTGATAACCTTCACACCTTAATGAATCATCGTCCCAATGATTTATCTCATTAATAGCAAACCATATTAACCAAAACAAATTCCTATTGTACACCTAATGTAAACAAACTACATTTTACAAAAAAAACTTGAAACTTTTAAAATTTTCATTCTATCATGACTCAGAATTCTTGACTATAACAGCATTTTAACCAACAAAAAATTCAAAACAGTCAGCAATATGACATAATTTTATCATTACAGTCAGTAATAATATAAAAAAATATTTAATATACATAATATATATTCAAAAAATAGTTATATATCACTGAAATAGACAAGGAAAACATTATTTTTTAATTCCTCCAAGTCTCCCTAAGCTACGAAGTTCATTGAAAACTTTTCTTTTGAAACCTTTCCTTGTGCAATTCCTCATTTTTAAAAAAATACATCCAATTACTTTTCACTCTTACAATGGTTTTACTAAAATAATTCTATGGTTTGGCTAGTTTCTTATACTATATGTTATCTCTAAGATATCTTCATCTTTTAATCGTATCTAATGATAACCTAATCATTAATTTGTTCCTTTCTTTTTCATGTATGCTTGTTTTTTTCTGCATACCTTACAGGAATTTTCTTATTTTTTTTCAAACCAATAAATAGTTGACTTGTGTTGGGACAATCAATACTAGTTAGTAATTCATGAGTTCCTAAATGAGCTCAAGTATAAAGCTAATTCCATGATGAATTTAATAAATATCAATATTGCATTGACGGATATAGGTCTGTAGTTTAGACAAAATTATTATCATATGATAAAGTAAATATTTATCATTCAATTTCCATCTAATCACTAGATTCAGAGAACTCATTTATACTAGTGTTATACTAAAACAACAGGAAGTCCAACTTAACTTACCTAAAATCTCATGAGGAATAAATTCTTCCTTTTCTTGGTGGTTAGCCACTGGAGTGTGCATCATCATTTGCTGATTATTCTTCTTATTCAAAGGAAAATTTTTGGCATAGTGGCCACCACCACACTTGAAACATCCTCTTGCAGGTCCTTTTCGACCATATCTAACATTAACACATACATCGTTGTTCTACTCTTTCCTGTTTTTAATTACAACAAGATTTACTTTTGTATTCATCCTAAAAGCCCGTATTTTTCTTCCATATTTCTTCCACCACTTTTTCTTGGTGTTCAATGGTGAAAAAAAATGACGCTCTTATTATATTCTTTATTTTTACGAGTTGGAATTTCTTGCAGATTTTGTTCTAGATTGCCAAATTTTTTGAACATTTCTTCCATAGTAGATATTCCATGTTCATCTAATTTGTCTCCCATTTTGGGTTTAATTTTATGCTAGATTTAGAGTTCCAAAACCTATCATCAAAAGACAGTTCAACAGTCAAGTGATTCCCTTGCTAATTGTTATCAATAAGTTCAAGTTTTTTTCGCGAACTTATAATTTCACCCATTACTAACTTCTCTAAGGTACCTATCTAGTTTCAGGTGTAAGGAAGGATTGTTATAATTTTATCGAACTTATTGACCATTTAACCTACATTATAATCTAGTCTAATTCATTTCCCATGGTATATCCTTCTCAAATCCATAGTATTTTGTTAACAAGAATAAGATGTCTAGTTAGTGTAAGGACCCATTATGTCCAAGATCTATAAACCTTTAGCTCTGATACCAAAATGTAACACACATATTATACTTCAACAAACTATGGAAGTTTTTTTTAAACTTCAATTTCCTTTTATGTCTTTAGTGATTTCCAGCATGCGAAAAATAAATCTAGCATACTAATTAAGTTTACATTATCCCTTAAATCCTTTTATACTACAATGATTAACATTATTAGTGAGATCAACACAAATTAATCCAATATTATTAATATTTAATAATCTATATTGAAAAGATACATTATTCATGTACAATTACAACAGGTTCTAGATCTTTCTTGATGTCCCTTCTACACTCTATACAAGAAGATATTCATTATATACCTTTGGTTAGACCTTTTATAGCTTTTGAGATCCTGTGCATCTTCTTTGTATTAGCTAGTAAATTATGCAAGCATGTACCTATAGCTCAAAACACTACTGAAAGAAGAAATGGTGAAAATAAAATGTAATCAGTCATGTGCACTATTATAGCCATAATTTTTCAACATTCCACTAGCAATTCAATTTCGAGACTACACACTCGCCTACAAAACTTGTCTTTCATACATCATTCATCTATCTCAATATAGTTATCAGGATTCTTTTTCATTGTTTATAGTTTAATTTAAGGTCATCTAGTTCATGATAGAGGTGTACAATAACCTCATTGAGTCACTGACTAGTGTGTGTACCTCATACCGCATGCCATATAAATTATATCATTCTACAATCATTTATTCAGTTTAGTGGAGCATGAGGATAAAATAATCCATAGTGTTAAGTTAATTTTCACTTATGGTCATTATTTGTCATTTACTTATTCTAGTACAACCATATGATTTAATTACATTTGTATTAGATATCATTGTGATTATGATGTACCTTCATACTTTGTTCCCCATCATTATAATTGTTTCACCGCTAGGGTATGATAGATACTGATATGATAATTACAACTTATATATTTTATCATAAACATGTATAAGGTTTCTATTAAAATACAGCCATATGTTTCTCATTATTTCATATACATCATCTTATTTATCTATGATGAACATATATATCCTACTAACATACTTATATTCTTTAAGTCTTATGTTGTAATTCTTATTTTGTCTTGTTGTTTTCATTTCATATGAACATTTAATCATAATGACATCTTAAATTTGTTGTGTTAACATACTAAACATCCATTGACAATAAAATATTTTTGTAAAACAATGATACACATGTTGGGGTGATAATGTCAAGTGGGTTATCTACCACTACAGTATGCCCCAATATTATTTTTAAAGTTTGTCGATCAAAATTTATTATGAAGATCTTCCACAAGTATCTTATACATGTCAAAGTGAAGTGGCTTAACTGATTCACCCACCCCATTGATTAGGGTGATCCCTCTGGGTATTTGTTATGAGAAACAAATAGATTAGTACTAGATTGATATCAAGAAAGAGATATCAGACTGGAAACTATCTGGAATGTGTATTGTATTGAATGAGTTTGAGAGATTGTTCTAAAATCATTTTGTAGGAAATAATAAGGAGAGAAGTGGAAGTGTTGGGTAAAAGTTGTATCATAAATTCTAAATAACAAACAGTGCTTTATTCGGTGGAATTTTTTACCTTCATATTTTCCCCACTTAAATTTGGTGTTATCGTCTCTTTATTTGACTATTATTTACTTTCATATTGTATTATTACATTTTATAATCTGCATACTGTAATTTATAATATTTAGCATTTATTTTCTGGATCTATAATTAGCTGATTATGTATTCCCTATAAATTGTAACATGGTATCAGAGTGGGTGATTATGCATATTCAGGATCGATCTGATATTTTTTAATTTGAAGTGGTGAATAATCTTTAATTTTATGGATCTACAAAACTCTAAACGTTTTGTAGTAGTCTTCAAGCTAACCAGGTTTAAATGTCCAATTCCTACCTTAAAATTAGTAAAATATTAGCTAAATGGTTGTCTAGATCATGTTTGAGCAATTATCTACTTAGATATTTGTTTTTGCATCTAGTTACAGTCATTTTTTGTTTAAATCTATCATTTGTGAGTTTTTTTAAACTTTTCATGTTTTTTATAGCCATTATGGCTATTTTTATGTGGATCCAAAATATATCTTTAAATCTAGTTAGTTCGGAGTTTTTAATTCTATTCCGACACTAAATTTTTTATTTTTTTCTAGATCTACTTTTGTGAATCATAATCCAATAATAAATGCCATCTTGCTTCACTGTGTCATTTTTTATATAGATCTTATCAGTTTTGAGAAGCCTGTACCAATCAAAAGGCTCCATCTTGCTTCACTTTTTTAGTCATATTGTTTATCTGATTGTCAGTTGTGAAATGCGAACCAATAAGGGCTTTATGTGTTTCTTTGAGTTGTCAAACTTGGCTTAGTTTTCCTCAGTCATTTGTGAGATCCAAATCAATTAGGAAGATCTAATTTCCTTAATATTTCATGTTGTCAGAGATTTTTTTGCTTGTTTCTGTCTTTGAAAAATACAGACCAATAGAATTTTTCCACATTTTGCATTGTCAGTCCCTTGTTATCTGTTTCTAATATTTGTGAAATTTAAGCAAACAATATTACTCCATATTTTTATTTTTTAGTCTTTTGGTTGCATTTTATGTGCTTTTAAAATACGAGCCAATAGGATTGCTCCAAGTAGCCCCGTATTTTGTAGTTTCAGTATTTGGTTTGTTTTCATTTGACATATGTGAAGCTTGAGCCAATAGATTTGCTCCAAGTATCTTAGCTTTTCACATTTGTTAGTTTTCTTTATTTTTGCCAATAGATATCCAATAGAAACTATCTATCTTGTTGCATTTTTCATTTTTGTGAAAAGTGACCCATTTAAAAGGATCCACGTATCTTATTTTTTGGCTTAATCTTTGTGGTTGCACTGTGAAATACAAACCAATTTTTTGTTGACACGTATATTAATTATCTATTATGTTAATCTTCACAAGTGTCAAACTTTTTCTTTTGAGGTGTCAGTATTTTCTTTGGATTATCCACTTAGATTGTGACACTTGTCTTTAGATTTCATATCCAAAATTTATTTTAAAGTTGATCTTATTCCGAGGACTTTAAGTCTGCCCAAGGAAATCTATTTAAAGTTTAGTAGAAAACCGATACGTGTCTATTAATTATCCATTATATTTTTGACAATTGACCATATTTGACTAAAAATTTGATTTCACATTGTGTCAGAGTACAAATAAGAAAACTATTTAATTAAAGACACGTGTATATAGTTATGGTATCTATATTTTATTTAATTTACTTGTTTGACTACAAAATGTGAGCTAATATAAAAGTGACATGTGCCTCCTAAATTTTATTTGTGTCATGAATATTAAATTACCTTAGTTCTACATCTTTCAAAATTTTCTTTGTACCACAGGTTTTCTAAGTTTTTTTGTATCAGGGATTCAAAAATTTGGAAATCTTAGATCTTTGTTTTGCGTCCTTCCGTTAATTATCTGTTTCATTTTTTTTTTCATGTAACTAATAAGAATATTTGTAGATTATTTTTTACCTCAATTTGGATTCCTTGGTTTGTTTTTTTAGTTGTATCTGTTTCAATTGTCATCTCAGCATTACAAATGGCTACTTCTGTTATTTTTTCGATGGATAAGTCTCATCTTTTTAATGGAACAAACTATAACATCTAGAGAACGCATTTAAAAGCCTATTTTATGGCTAGAAATCTCTAGGATCTTGTGACTGGTGTGGATACATGACCTAAAGGGAGTCAAGATACCCCTGAAAACCTTAGTTCTTTTTCTCAAATATGTTAAGAAGTTATGTTTATCCTTTAACAAAGCATTAAAGATGAATTTTTTATGCATATAGGTCATATGGACTCACCTACAGATGCTTGGAAATAATTAGAGACAATGTATGAAGGCATTCATTTATCTAAAATAATTAAGCTAATTATGGAGCTATTTACAAATCCCATGAAGGGGGATGAGAAAATAGTCAATTATTTAGCTAAAATTAAGAACATTAAAGCTCAATTGGATGGATGTAACTTTGAATTGTTTCAAGATAAGATCTTGTATTTTATAATTCAGATAAATATCCATAAAAAAATCATAAATTATATATCTCTTCTTAATTCTAAGTATCAGAATGAGAATGATCTACCTAATTTGAATAATTTGTCTTCTCTGTTAATTTAAGAAGAGCGAGTAATGGAGAATTTTAATTCAAAAGAGACTACTTATCAAGCTCTATTATCTCATAATCACAACTCTACTCACAATAGGAATAACAAAAATTCTAAAGGGAACTATAATATCGTGTCTAAATTTAAATCCAATCCTAAATTCAATTCTACTAAGAAAAATTAGAATTTAAAAGTCAAATTTAATGGAACTTGTAACAAGTGTGGAAAATTTGGGCATAAAGAGTATACTTGTAGAGTGACGACTAAAAAATCAGTCAAGAATGCTAAGAACAACACGCCTAATGATCATAAGAAAAATTAGAAGAAAAATCAAGAAAATGTGAATGGGCAGTCTATTTCCCTATATACTACCCTTTCATCACAATGAATAGATTCTTGATAGTGGTTCCTCTAGGAACATGACTTATACTCAATATCCTCTCAAATATAGTTAAATGTGAGGAAAATATCTATCTAGGGGATAACTCCATTATTAGATCTGAAATTTGTGGCAATGTTAAATTGTCAAATTGTGTAATTAGGATTTTCTTGTTTGTTCCTCAGCTCAAAAATAATCTTTTTTCTTGCTCTCATATAACTAAAGAGAATTTTAATGTTGTTCTACTTCAAGATAAGTGGTATGTAAAAGATCAGTTTAGTAATATTATTGCCTCTTAAATTCATAAAAAGGCTTGTATATATTTGATGGTTTTGTGTCTGAATATTGTTTTTCTTCCTCTTCTAGGAATGATATTCAGTTTTGGCATGAAATACTTGGTCATGTAAATTTCAAAATCTTGTACTAGATTTCTAGACTAAACCTTGTTTTTGGTCTCCCTAAGATAAAATTAGATCACGAAACATGTGAAAGTTGCCTACGTGGTAAGAAACATGTTGAATCATTTCAAAAACATCATGATCCTAATTCTTCTTAGTTATTAAAAGTGATTCATAGGGATGTGAGAGGTCCAATTGAGGTTCCTTCTCTAAGTGGTTCCTTGTATGCTATTTTATTTATTGATGAATTCTCTAGAATGACTTAGTCTTATTTTATTAAAAATAATTCAGATGTCTTGTCTAAGTTTCAAGAATTTAAAGCTTTGGTTGAAAATGATTCTAATATGAAAATAAAAAGAAACATGACTGATAATGGAGGAGAATATGCTAGAAAAAATTTTGATGAATTTTGTGTGTCATGTGGAATTCAAAAAGATTTAAGTACTCCCTATTCCCCTTAAAAAAAGGTATTACATAAAAAAATAGGACTATTTTGGAAATGGCTAGGACCATGATTCATGCTATAAATGTGCCTAAATTTATATGGGTTGAAGCCATGAATATTGTAGTCTATATCCTAGATAGACTACCTACTAAATCTCTTCATCAAACTACTCATCATGAAGTATGGAAAAAGTAAAAACCAGATATTTCCCACTTAAAAATATTTGGTAGCCCTACCTCTATCTTTATTCCTAAAGTTAATAGGAAAAATTTTGATCGAACCTTCTATTCTTTTATTTTTGTTGTATATGGTTATAGAACAGAAGGTTTAAGATTCTATGACCCTTTCAAACATGACATAGTAGAAAACAAGAATTTTCTTATCTTAGAAAAGGCATTTTGTGATGCCTCTCGTGGACCCTCCTCTAGTTCTCTTGAGATATAGCTTGATAATTATTCTCCTAACAGAATGTAAATATAAGTTCAAGGGGATGAGTATCTTGATCTAGACATAATGGAGATTGAGGGGGATCATCTAACTTGTTGTATTACATCATAAGATTCCTAAATAGGCACAAAATCTTGTTCAAGACTCTTATCCTACTAATCATATAAAGGTAACTCATAGTCATCATTCTTACCATGCTTTCATGACCCTCTATGAGGTTGAACCACAATATTTTGAAGAAGCATGTCATGATGATAGATGGATTCAAGCTATGAAAGATTAATACAGTTCTTTGATTAAAAATAACACTTAGGAACTTGCCCTTCCTTCTAAGAGAAGCATTTTAGGATCTAGGTGGTTGTATAAGATCAAGTATAACTCTGTAGGAAAAATTTAAAAATTCAAGGCAAGGCTGGTAGCTCATGGTTTCACTCAGAAACTTGGTCTTGACTATGTTGATACATTTTCTCCCATATCTAAGATGTACACTATGAGAATTATTCTTACATTGGCCACCCAATATGGTTGGGATATTCACCAAACAGATGTTAAAAATGATTTTATTAATGGTGACTTAAAAGAAGAAATCTACATGAGACAACCTAAAGGTTTTGAGGAACCTAGAAAGGAAATTTATGTCTCTAAGCTGAAAAAGTCTTTGTATGGTCTTAAGTAAGCCCCTAGAGCCTGGTATACTAAAATTAATAGTTTCTTTCAAGACCTTGGTTTCACTAACTAATGTTTTGATAATGATATGTTTTTTACGTATGAAAACAATCATATTATCATTATTTTTTTCTATGTAGATGATCTTTTTATTACCAGCAGTCATAAAAATCTAATTGTTAAGATCAAAGAAAAGTTAAAGTAGCATTTTGAAATGACTGATTAAGGTTTATTAAATCACTTTCTTGGCATGGTTATATTTCAAGATCAAAAGTCTATTATTGCATCTCAATCATTATGTTGGGAATTTTCTTAGAATATTTAACATGATTGACTATAATCATGTTGTCATTCTTATTGAAGTTGGTGTTAAGTTAGATCTTAAACCAGCTTGTGCTAAATTTGATCCTACTCTCTATAGACAACTAGTTGGTAGTCTAATTTATTTGACTATTACTAGACCTGATATTTCTTATACAGTAGGAGTAGTTTTAATATTTATGCAAGAACCTTATAAGGATCATTGAATAATAGGAAAAATAATTTTGAAATATATTAATGGAACAATCAATTATGGTTTGTTTTATTCTTATTCTAATGATGCAAAGTTATTTGGCTATTGTGATTCTAGTCATGTTAGTGATGTTGTAGATAGAAATTCTACTTTTGGAATTTTTTTCAAGTTTGGTATAGGTGTCATCACTTAGAGTAGAAAGAAGCAACCAATATTTTCTATCTCTTATACTAAAGAAGAGTATAGAAGTTCTATGGAATTCGTAAATGAAGCTATGTTGCTGAAAATATTGTTGGATGAACTGCATATGGGCGTCAAAGGAAGCACTACTCTTCTATGTGACAACCAGAGTTACATTTCTCTTGCAAAGAATCCAGATTAACATCAAAGGACCAAGCATATTGAAGTTCATATGCACTTTATTAGAGAGAAAGTATTGAATGGTGATATTGATCTCAAGTTCTATTCAACTGAAGATCAAGTTTTAGATATCTTCACAAATTCATTTTGTTATGTACAGTTCTAAAAATTGTGTGTCTTGTTGGGCCTATCATTGTTTCCCTTGAGGGGGAGTGGGCATGACAATGCTACCTCTTAATGTCATGTTGAAAAATTATAATACTTCCTCCATTTTGTAATAAGTAAATGTGTCACACTATGTGAAGTTACTTTTAAATCCCAACGAAACATTAGTTATGGGAATGCCTTTTGTTATAAAAGGCTCCATAATCTAATATAATTCTTCATATGTAAAGCACTTGTCCTTAGAATTTATTTTGTATATGTTCCTTCATATCATGGCTTTTATAATATCCTTGGAACAATATTTTTAACCGCAGTAAAGCATGTGTCTCATGGTCTTGATAAAATTTGTAAAATGGTTTATTTGTTCGTGACTTGCACAAGTCTGCAAAACACTACGGTATTATACCAAGGAATTAAAAACCTGTAGGACTCTACTTTAGTGCACCATGGAACTAAAAAACCATAGAATAATTTTGTGTGTCCTGTATAAGTCTACAAGACACTACAGTACTATATTACAGAGTTGAAAAACCTAAAAAACTCTACTTTAGTGCACCGTGAAACTAAAAACCCACCGATAGTGTACCATGGAGTTAAAAAACCCGCGGAACACATTTGTTTTGGATGTCAACCATCTTGGCATAAGGAACATCTGTCAACATGAATTTTTCATTTTCTTCCCCACTTAACATTAAGGGGGAGTGTTGGGGTGATAATCTCAAGTGGGTTATGTACAACTATAGTGCACCCTAATATTTTTTTTAAAAAATTCCATTAAAATTTATTATGAAGATATTCCAAAAAGATCTTATATATTTAAGAGTGAAGCGGCTTGATTGATTCACCCACCCTATTGATTAGGGTGATCCCTCTCAGGGTTAGCTATGAAAAATGAATAGATTAGTATAAGATTGATATCTAGAAAGAGATATTAAACTAAAATCTATCTGGAATGTGTATTGTATTGAATGAGTGTGAGATGTTATTCTAAAATAATTTTGTAAGAAAGAACAAGGAGAGAAGTGGAAGTGTTTGGTAAAATTTGTATCAGAAATTCTAAATAACAGACAATGTTTTATTCAGTGGGGGTTTTTTCCTTTGGTTTTCCCCCACTTAAATCTGGTGTTACCGTCTCTTTAATTGACTGTATTTTCTTTCATCTCGTATTATTACATTCTTTAATCTATAATATTTGGCATTTATTTTTTGGATCTATAATTAGTTGATTATGTATTCCCTAAAAATCCTAACAACAAGCATGTCACTAAACACAAACATAATGATCCAAAAAGCAGTCATTGAATTCATAATTAATAACCATAATACATAGTCGTAAAGTGATTATCAAAGATAATCAATAAATACATTGGACCCAACCTCCCTATATAATTACAAAGTAATACTTTCACATTAATCCAAGTATAATACAGTAATTACATTCATAAAAATAAAATAATATTAATCAATACATGATGATTCATTCATTAAATAATTCTTTAATAACTTTGTAATACTACTCAGACCTGCAAGCTATAAGAAAGATAATAATGTATACATGGTGAGTTTATTGAATTGGTGTAGTCACAAAATCATGCACTTAGTATTACATTTATACAACCAATTATGTTAAATTATATTTGGATCTCCCGTAAGAAAAATTCACTAATGAATCATCCCATAGTCATGTCGTTGGTTAGTGGGTCATCATTGTCACTTGTCTTGCATAGTCATCAGTTGTTTACAAAATTTTAGTCCTCTTTTAGAAATTCTCGGGTGGCGTTATTTGGTCATTTGTCATCTCTAGTCTTTTACTTGGGTGCCTAGGGTAGTGCTGGGGCGCCCATGGGCGCCCCGATTGGGAATTTTAGGCACCTTGGTCCCCGTAACACTTGGGTTTAATTTACTTATTTGGGGTCGGTCTTTTTCATGTTCCCTCTCTTTCTTCTAGGTACTAGTCCGCATGTCCGGTCATAAGTGTCAAAATTTGAGAAAGAGATCCCTATATAAACATATCATACTCACTATCTTATGGGAGGACTATCTACTATCAAGAGCTATCTATATACTAGGGAAAAGGACTACATTTTGGCATCATTTACATTTGTATCACACAAAAATAGGGGGAAAGGGTTGTATTCATTCTATTCCAACCACCATTTGTATCTTACATATAGTTATTTCCCCTACTTTGGTGTCATTAACGCTAGGGCACTCTAGGCACACAATTATAGACACAAGTACACAAAACTACATTGGGTATGGGATGTAGTGCAACACTTAGCTTTAATTCCACCATTGTGGCAACTAAGGTTAGTCTAACCCCTTCATATGCATCTTTATTTTTTTAAGGATTTGATGCTTTTGTATGGGGTTTTACAGGTAGATCTTTGGCACTAATTTATAGCAACATAATCGAACCCATTGTGATAACCATGTGACAAAGACAAAGATATTGTAAAGGCCTAGTGACACTATTAGTTTCAGATCTTGATATTTTCTATAAAACAAAGCACCTCGAATGCAAACTAAGGCACCTACATGCGCCCCAGTCCTCTCCTAGGTGCCCCAGTCGAGTCGAATCTTCAGTTACTACAATTTCCTAGGTATATCCTTCACACTCTTTCCTATCCACACATTAGCATGTTCAAGTCCAACACATAGCGAGGTAATTCATCTTCATGTTAGTATCGTATCCCCTCTATTTTCATTATTTCATTTCATTAAATATATTAAAATAAAATATTTAGAACCAATATTTTAGCTTGCATTTATGTTTCTATTTATACTAACTTAGAATATAGAACCCCTAATCGCATATATTTTAGTTAATCAAATGGCATGATTCAACTATACAAACCATGTTGCATTATTATGAAATACAAAATATTAAAAGGTTATTTATCCTCCAAATTTTAAGAAATATTTTTTATTAATAAACAACAATTCATGTAATGACCTTTATTCCAAACAGTTACAAACATCTAATTAAAATTCAATATAAATAAGATAAGCTTTGATATTAAATATCCAACTAAATCTTGTCATGATAATAAAAGGTGTTATTGTATTAAAATTCAAAAGGATTAAACATCATTATTACGTTGCATTCAATATATTTATGCATGTTGGGTTTGAGATGCAGTAGGGGATAATGATCAATGAAGGTGGTGCCACCCCTATTGGTGGCTCTATCATTTTCCCTAACAAACAAACCCTTTCCTAGGGACTACATAATCATAGGAGTGAAAATACATATAAATTGAATCATTCCCCTATTCAAGCATATTTCAAGGATGTGATGTAGAGATTTGGTAGTGGAGACAGGGTTTTAATGGATGCAAAATGTAATAAGCCTATGGCTTATGAAAAATCAACCCCATCATTTTGTTTTGGTGATGATGTTGTTCAGTCCAAAGCTTAATTTGAAATGAATTGTTTGATCTACAAATTCAAAAACTTATTTCCATGATAGCCAACACCTCATGCATGGATTTCAAGGTAATGGGTTCCCTTCATGGAACTTGGAAGGTAGGTTGGATATTTTTCCTAGTGCTCAAGGTTTTTTCATGGTTGTTTTTGCTAAGGCTGCAAATACGGATCTTATTTTTGAGAAATTTTGGGATTTTTAATCCCATATGCTATTGATGAAACTATGGTTTCCTTTGTTTAACCCAGCCTCGAATACCTTCCATGTTAAAACAGTGTGGATTCTTCTTTCATATCAACCCCTCTAATTTTGGTTGGAAAGTTGTTTAACCACTATTGGTAATACTTTAGGGAAATGTTTAGCTATTGACCCAAAAACTGATGATTTTGAGAACACAACATATGCTAGAATCTTGGTTGACATGGATACTTTTATTGATTTCCCTTCTGTTATTGAACTTAAAGTGGAGGATAGAACTTGGTTACAAAATATGGACTTTGAAGGGTTTTCCTTTAAGTGCAGAAATTGATTTTCTCTTGGCCATCTAGCTGTAAATTGTCACTTAATGAGAAAACATCATAAAGTTAGAATCTCATGGTGGAAGAATTTTAATCCAAGAAACTTGGTTGTGAATGATCCTTCAGATGGTGATTCAGACTCTGAATCTAAGAATTTGGCTGATCCAAAAAAAGGAGGAAGTGCAAGAAGGTAGAATGAATGATGCAAATGTTTTAACAACACCCCAAAATCTCAAGGAAAATATTTAAGTTTTTATTCCAATCCATAATGAAAATGAAAAATCTAAATACGGAAGAGGATCATACTGTTGTGAGCAGGAAGAAGAAAGGGGTTATCTCTCCCCTCAAGATGTAGTTAAGATCCAAAGGGAAGGGGTCAAAATCTTGAGATAGTTGTTGGTTTTATGTTTTTACTGTTAGTTTTCTTGATGTTATTGTTGGTTTGGTCTCTTTTTTCCACTGGAAGAGGATGCTTTATTTGTTATTTATTGTATTACCTTTTTATCAATCCTTTGTACAGGGTAGGGCCTCCTTAACCCTCTTTTACCAATAATAAAAAATATATAACTTTGAAAATTTATCCTCAAAAAAAAGTGATCTCATACATGTTGTAAGTGTGTGTCACTTGTGTTGTCATTGATGCCACAGTTTTTAGGTTATCTAGGTATGTTGGCTAGGTGGTCTAGGTATGTTGGTTAAGTGATCTAGGGGTATCCAAAGGTGAATTTGTGTGGCTTGAGTATCTCAAAGGTGTTATGATGGTCAAACATACTCCATGAGGTAAGTGAGATTGTTTAATGAACCTGTAATCTATCCCAGACATGAAGTGTATGAGTCAAGTCTTTCTAGGTCTTGACCTAGTGTAAGTACATGGTGTAAATCAAGAAAAAATGAGAATTAACTCAAAAAAAAATAAGGAAAGAACTTTTTCAGCACTATGAGTTGGCATAGGAGGTGTAAAATGAGATACAAGAGACAAAATAGGTTCATGAGACTGAAACAGGTCGGTATGGAGCTTTCTTAAGCCAATCCAAAAGTAAGCAAGGTGTGAAATGTTGACCCAATGTATGAAGATGAAAACCAGACATGGTGTGAGAATGATATGATGATATATGGTGTGTAAAATTATTATCAGGTAGCTTTTGAGGTGTTTTAGGAACTTCTGTAGGTCAACATAGTTCAATAGCTGGGAATCAGATACTAAAGGGCACCTAAATGAGATGAGATGGAAAGATGCAGGATGAACTAGAGAAAAATATCACATTGCATTGTTAGAGGGATGTTTCCTTAAGGTGTGAGAAAATTTTTAGAATCTTAGGATGAATATTTTGTAATTTATTGAAGTATTTCAAAAAATGGTTTTTTCAAACTATGTAAATTGAGAACCAAACTTCTTAGTAGTCAAGAGAAATTGTGGAGCCTCCTCAAGATAATTCATAATAGAAAAAATGGATTAAATTGGGACAAAATTATTTTTCAAAAATTATTATGGTGATTGGGTGAGTATTTTAGAAGTTCTATCTATTTTGTGAACATGTTTATAGCCCTCCAAACCCCAGTTTGGACCAGTTTTGGAAACTTGAGTTGGATAGGTGTCTTAACTCAAATAATTTTCTTGGAAACCTATTTTAACATGAATAGTACTCCTCAAGGAACATTGTATTATTTTTTGGAGTTCATGATGTATGGTGGGCACCACTAAAAAATGTGTATTTTGTGAAGATTTCAATGTATAGGAGAAACTTACAAAGGAACCCTTGCTCAAATTTGAGGTGGATTATTTTGGTAATGTTTTATTCTAATTATTTAAGTCACTTGCATTTCTCTTTTGAAGAAAATTGGAGTAATGATTTCATATTTGGGCATACCAGAAAAAGAAGCTAGTTTTGAGAATCTAGTGAAGAAGAAGGACGGGAACCCATGTTGAATT